>VXAB01011900.1:358948-377690 GCA_013399175.1 Odontophorus gujanensis
TCTAACGGACGGCTTTAAAAAAAGGAAAAAAAAAAAAAAAAAAAGTAGTAGACTGTGATTACTAGAGCACCAGTAATATGTGTGCCAAAATAATAAGAATAATTAAAAAATATATAGAAAAGCTATCTGCTACTTTTTTTTTTTTTTTCTTTTGAATGGGATTTTTGCAGAAATTTCAGCAGAATGCACGTGGTAACGCTTAGAGAGGAAATTTCAGCCCAAGGCCTGGAAAGTAATAATGATTTGTATGATGCTCTGAAGTCAGCTGTGCAGTTAATGCCAGTACACTAAGCACGATTACAGAAAATAATCCTGATCAGTTGATTTGTGCTAAGGGTTACCAGTGTGGTCCAGAAAGATTCGTGTGGTTCATGTGTAGGTTTACATGGCTGTTTTGGTTGTATTTTATGCACGATGGAGGAATAGCTAAGCAAAATGTTCTGGCTTAGGTTTGTACAAGTTCAGACAAGGTGATGCTGCCCTTATGCTTCATCGTTGTCATTAAAATTGGGAGAAAAAAACAAGTGTAAGAATTGTGTTTGAATAGAGCAATTCCTTTGGAAAGATTGGCCCTGCGAGGTGACTTTATTCATCATGTCTGATGAGGTGACATTCACAAGTGTAAAATCATCCAGGGCATACATAAAGGTTCACAGGATCAACATTAAAAGCAGTCCATTGTTTCTTGGGGTGGATGTGGGCTTGCATTCCAGCCTGCTTTGTGTCTCACAACCCTTCCTGAGTACAAGAAGGGAAAGCAAGCAGCAGAGCAACCGACTACAGGAAAGAGAAATGATCAGCTTGCCTGACAGCCCCGAGTGGAACTCAGCCAGGGAATTCATGCACTTATTTCTTGTTTTATGTTCTGTATGACTATTGTTACTGTCTTTAACAACTGCCCAGTATTTTGAATGTAGCATGCTGGTAACGTGGCAGGAGACTTTGACACGTGCAAAAGTGCAGGGAAACAGAACTGTTGGATCTGTGTTTGCTGCGATGCGATGCGTGGCCCAGGTGGGACGCTGGCACCGTTTACAAGAGCATTTGCAGCTGTAAGCGGTTACTGGCAGCGAATGAACATTCCTGTTTGAAAGGACCCTCCTCCAGGTGGGGATAAAGAGCTATTTTAGCTCGGAAAAAAAACAGTTGTGACTTGATTGCAAAGCTGCTGCAATGCGTTCAGCTGTGAAGTTTATGGCTGCGGTTACCTGAAGGTAAGAAAACGGGAGGTCTGTTGTATTTCCAGTGTGTGATAAAGAAAACAATTACACGTAAGTGACTCAGAGAGTAAGTGGAAACTGAATGCTGGGAGGTGCTTTGTATGAATGACCCAGTAACGCTCATGTAATTAACTTCATAAAATAGTTTAATGGGAGTTTATTGAACAATTTTAATAACTATGGGAACTGATAAGGAGGACCATGGAGTGATGGTCCATTTATATTTACAGGTCTGTTCTCAAGCATGCTGAAATCAATGGTGTAGCTCTGCTGTTGCTCTTACACACAGCATACAAACATGTATCTGTGGATTGTGTATGTATTTTTTTCCCATTTTGTAGATGGAGAATTTGAGGTCCAGAAACGTTATGCCATCCTGTGATATGTCACTTACCTAGATTTCCTTCTTCTTCTCCCAGGTTAAGGCAGCCTTTAACCCACAGCAGCAAAAAGGGCTTTTTAAAATATCAGTGGTGTGTTTTTTCCAGGGAGAAACATAGCCAGAGTTTGAGCTCTTTTCTCAAAGTGTGGTTTGCATTCATTCATATGCTTTGGTGCTTGCTCTGACTTTTTGTCACTTTGCAAGAGTTTTCTATAGGGTGAGGAAGTGCACAGCTGATTAACTTCAGCCATGCCAACACTTCACCTGAGTAACCCACCCTTTTGTCACCTTGGTGTAATCATGATGGTGTTCTGGTTTTGGTCAAGCTTAACAGAGGTAGCCAAATTCTTACAGTTGCCATAAAAACAAATGACTTGGTAGTGCACTTCAAAGTAAAGCAGAGCTTGCAGCAAAAGATAAAGTCTTTTTTAAAGTAAGGGGTGGGAGAAGCAGGTGAGCGTTAGGCCACTGGCATCTCCTGATGTCTGACTCAGATGCAGCAGCCAGAAGTCCAAGCTGGGAACAAGTTCACATGCATTTAACTTGATTACATTGATCAATAAATCTGAGAGAAAGCGGTGAAGTAGAAATAATCTAATTTAAAGAAACAGCATTGATTTCTGATAAATTAGACAATGTTGCTTGTGCAAAATTAAATTGATTTCATCACTTACTGTAAGGACAGTTTAGAATGTCATAACAGCAAGGAGCTCTGTCAAATATGTTCTTTTGGCTGGAGAGTTGTTTGGGTGTCAGGGATGTCAAGGATAGATGAAATGATTAGAAAATATGGTCTGATGGGAGCAAAAGCAGACTACCAGATAATGAGAATTCAGCTGGAACAAGGCTTAGAGTCCTATAGGTGAAGGGAAAAGGGGCATTTTCAGAGCAGTGGAAATGTTTCTGGTTCAGTTGAAGCAACGTTTCTGTCCAAACCTGTTCAGCACATGCAGATGTCAACATTACACTGTCCCTTCCCTTACGTGCACAGACCTGCTAAAGCTTGAAGTCAAAGTTTGTTGGATAAAGATGAGACCCACATATTATATCTAACCTCTTCTGAGTGAAGTGACAACAGGCTCTCAGTGTGTGCTTAACCACTGCATGGCAAAATATCCACATCTGACTGCGTTTAGTGTATAGATCTATGAGTAATCTATTGCACCTTTAATTTATTTAGTCAGGACAAAGAGAAAATCAAGCATTAAACTTCTCTCTCTGACAAAAAAAAATACATATGTTGTAGTAGGATCTTACAGAAAACTGATGATTCCCTAAGGATAGGGCCTTCTGCATGGCATTCCTCTTCAAATGATGGAAAGCCATCATAACAACATGTGAGGCTATTGTGCACGTATGCACTGTGGATCGCAGGGCACTCTCAGGCAGAAATGAAGGCTCCCTAGAAACGTAGCTCTGGCTTTTTGCTTATGCTATAGCTATTCTGTTAGGTCTGAGAGCATTTTCTTTGTCTATTAAAATAAAGTAAAACGTGCAGAAACTCTTTGGTTCGAGAAGGCCCAGAAGCTGGGGACAGGAGTGCATCAGAATGGGTACCTACTGAAATGTGTCACCTCCAGGGGCTGCTGGGAAGCTCTGCTGGGAAAAGGGATCTTTGAAGTAACTTACACTGTATACATGGAGGAGAGAAAAAAAAACGCAAGTTTTTTCCTTATATCAGTTAATTTCTATTATATGCATTCATTTCTCCTAACGATTTCTGCAAATGTGTTACATTTGTGCTTAATTTCTGCAAACAGAGATTGCATAAGATGCTGCATGGCAGCTTTGTGTCAGTAGTCCCACCTCCAGCTTGCCTCCCGCAGTCTTGGGGGTACCTTAGCAATCCTCTGATTTATTGAAGAGTGTATTTTGTGCCTTTTTACAAGTACTCTCAGGTTTCCAAATTTAGGACTGAAGATTTTTTTTATCAATGTTTGCTAGAATATACTTTTTTTTTTTTCCATGAAATCTTGATTTCTTCCATTATTATATGAATCCAGAAACTTGAGGAGTAGGCAACCTCAACTTTTCAAAACCTGTGATAAGATGTGACTATTGGCAGTATAGTTGGTGATGCATTAAGCAGGGAGCTAAAGCAGCTGTTGGGTCCAGAGTTTGAGCTAAATTGAATGCAGTGAGAATTACTGCTACTGAAACTGTTTGCTTTCTTAACACAGGGATTGAGGGCTAAGGTTTGGGTTATGGGAAGTAGTGATTTTTTTTCATATAGCGTTTTCTATTCTCGTTGACAAGTGATCCATGTTCTGATCTTTAATTTACTGAGGTTAAGCTGGAAGAAAAAACACTTTGTTCCATTTCTGAGAATCTTTTCCTGTTGATTTTGAAGGAAGCAACTCTTCAAGTTGAAATATACGACTTTGTTTGTTTCTAGATATTTCCCATATGTCCAAAGCAAGGCCTTTGTGCAGTAAGATAGGCCTGAATTGCTCAGCATTGACTTCAAGCATGCTGTTAGAGCTCTGCTTGCTATTTATATTTTGCCCAACTAACATTTCCATTTCCCAGTTCACCATATTCCTACAAAATGCTATTGACCACGTGTCACTTTTTCTTCTCTGAGTTGCAGTGCTATACTTGGGGCTGCCATTGGCTGTGTCTCCATCATAGCACTGGGTGCCCACACTTCCCCAGGCAGCCCTCATGGGAGGGGTGAAACATGGAAGCTCTGGTCTGTCTGGAGACTTTGTTACACAGCCCCAAGTCTGGCTATCAGTTCTGCACTCTTCCAGCTCTAGAGTCTGCACTTTCCAGGGTGAATCTGATGTGTGTCAGGTAACGTTTGTTCTCACTTAGAACAAATGTCTCCATGTTCCCACGCTCCTTCCCAGCGCCTTCTGTAATTTCATGACATACAGCTGTGATAGGGAGATGTGTCCACAGGGTGGATGGGGACACTCCTTGCTAGGCTGTGCTGCTTCTGAGCAAGTGTGATGGCTCTGGTGTGTCTGAGAGGCAGTTTCCCCCAGGTTGCTATATACCCATCACCATGGCAAGATGTCCTTGGATTAGGTTAGCATCCAGGTACTCTTATATTACCAGTACACGCACAAAAAAAATATCACTTAACAAGTAAATTGAGTTCTATGCTGCTTAATAAAATACAGTATAGAGTAAATAATTGCCTTGGGAAGGGAGACGGTCCAGAGCCATAGTATGGATGGAGTAAGCTGTAGCTCATTGGTTTTGTGACTGATACGATATTTTTATCCTTATATTTTTTAAATAAACCAGTTAAAACCAGATAGTACTGTTCTCAAAGAGCAGTGAATCTATTTAATGATACCTTTAATAATCTCCTCTTTCCCCTTTGAAAGCACTGTTTGAGAAACAGAATGTCTCTCCCCCACTAATGGCTGTCTGCCAACAGTCTTTCGTCTGCATCCTTTCTGGTTCTGCAGTCATTTACCCATCTGAAGAATTTGCTTTTTAGAACATGCAGTTTTTAGCCCCTGGCTGTCGAGATGAGAGAAATCAACATAAATTGCTGGGGTGACTGACCAGGAGATGACAGTTGAAAGCCTTGGAAATTGGGTATTTCAGCCTGACAAGCAAGATGAAGTATGCACAAATGGGACACTGCACAGAGCTTGTGAACGAGGATCTGCTGCAGGACCTCAAGAAGGAGAAAAAAAAGAAAGAAAGAGCAAATAAGGATGATCCTTTGAGGTAGAAAGAAACTGTTTCTTAAAACTTGTGGGAAACTTCTGTGAATGCTGGACAGGGCTCTGAGTCAACAGGAACCAGTGGAAGAGCTTTAGTTGACCTCTCCACTGAGAAGTGATAGTTTTCAAAGCTATCTGCCTGTGGACCTTTTAAGATAAAGAGCAAGGAAACTAATCATTCTCCAAGAGAACTTCCCATCCACCTTCTTCTGCTTCCTATCCCCAAGCAGCACGGGGCAATGGGGGCTGTGGACAGTCAGTAATGCTTTGTCTTTGCTGCTCCTTCATCCTCACTCTCTTCCCTGCTCCAGTGTGGGGTCCCCGCCTTGGGCTGCCATCCTTCCTGCTCCAGTCTTGGTCCTGGGTTTCCCAGGACTGCATGACTCCAGCGTGTTTTCCCCATGATTTCTTCCTGTTATTATCCTTACCTCAGCTTCCCCCAGAACTCCGTGCTGAGTGTTGAAAGGACTGTTGTGGTTTAATGCTGATAGGCAGCGAAGTGCCACACAGCCACACTCACTCACTCACTCTCCCTCATGGGGCAGGAAATGAGATGCAGGAAAAGCTTGCAGGTTTGAGATAGGAGTGCACTAGTAATCCTTGGAAGCAAAAGGAGAGAAAAAATTATTCCCAGCTTCCCATCAACATGTGATGTTGAAACCAAATACTGGGAAACAGAACCTCAGAGTGGTTGGTCTGGAAGAAAAATGCTTTCATAATGAGTGTTCTCTTAAAGCCTTATGCTTTGCTCCTTATCTGACATCTCCAAGCACATGTCAGCAAGTGTGCAACTTGTATGTGCCTAAGTAGGCAAGGAGTCTCACAGCAGCAGTTTAGCTGGATTTACCACTAGTCATTTCACTTTTCTGACCCTCATTTTCCCCTTTCTCTACTGAGCTTCTAGGGCTTTCCTTCTTTCACAAGATTATAGTGAGGAAAAACATTGAACACTGGAAAATTGCTGCAGCACTCAGGTGTCACCTTAGAGCTCTTCCTGATTACTATTTTTCAAGCAGGTAAGCAAAAGCCTGGGGAAGATCCCTTAGCCCTCTTCCTGCAGATGTCCTCATCTCCCAGACTATTAATTAAATGGAGCATTAGTTTCTAAACGTGTTGGGGCTCAGATGGATCATGCAGGGATGTTTCTTCTAGCACAGCCTGCCGTGGAGATCCACATGAACTGAAAGGATTAGAGATGTCAGCCCTGGAAAGCAAAAGAACTTACCGTAACTGTCTTCCCTAGCACAACCAAGGTTAAAACAATACCACTGCAGCACCCACTCATTTTTCTTAGAGCTGCTCTCCTATCTAAATAGAGATCATGTTCACCATGTCCTTATAAAAGGGCCCTGTTATGAAACTGCATTAGCTCCAGGGAGAGCATAGTGTTTGCAGTTTCAGTAAGGAACTTACAAGCATCATTTTCAAGCCTGTTTTGTTTTCTGTTCTTAGACTCTCCTCTGTTTCCCAGAAATGTGTTGTGCTTCTGAGCCATTTGCATTCATTCCTCATGTCTGTAGCGTGCTGAGTGATCCCAGTTACTTTACGTCCTGTCCTTGCTAGCTTAACCTCTAGGCATTCACATTGCTTCACCACTGTTGGCAGGCTGTAGCTGTGTGATTCCTTGCCTCTTGCTAGCAGTTTTGCATCATTCTGTGCCACTTGTAGAATATTTCAGTTTGACATTCCTGCTAATTTTACTAAAAGGAAATGGCTAAACACCAAGGAATACAGAAGAGATCCCTCTTTGTTTGACATCAGATTGTGTGAATGTTGCAGTCTGTTTACCCAGAATGCAGTGCTGATGGGGTGCTAATTCTTAAATACATATAAAGCTGTAGTTGTATGTGTGTCTCCTTCTTAGGGAGTTCCTGGCAATGT
Source organism: Odontophorus gujanensis (assembly GCA_013399175.1). NCBI lineage: Eukaryota > Metazoa > Chordata > Aves > Galliformes > Odontophoridae > Odontophorus > Odontophorus gujanensis. Next base: position 366,118 of record VXAB01011900.1, read on the forward strand.
CTTGAAAAGGCTGCCCCTTGGTAAGAATCCCTTTGCTCTGACTGCACTCTGGCTGCAGCTGAATTGAGTCAACCATGAAGAAATTCACCAAGGTCACTAGTCATCTTTTAAATATTTCCATTTCTTCTGTGCCACTTTAATGTTACTGACACTTTAAGGCTGATTGGAGATACCAAATTACAACCCCAAGTCAAAATCACCTCAGTACTCTTACAGGAGCAGTATCAGGAGGATGGGAATTGGCTTTTGCAAATGGATAAGCATCAGCATGAAGTGAGGAGAGCGAGGCCTAGTTCCAACTTCTGACCTTCTTATCAAGAATGCTACTTTGATTTAAAAAACTACTGCAGCAAGTAGTTACTAATGAGTAACATTAATCCTCATCTTGCTGCTGAAGAACCACCAGTGAAGCTCTTTGGACTTCACAAGCAAGTGTAGTCTTCCATTTAATGTGAAAGTTGACTATTGTGAGTAGCAGCTTCTAACTATAGGCTGACCCAAATATTACTCTGTCGTGTAATCTGTTGGAAATGTGATGTCCATCTGGTAGTGTGCTTTCAGTGCAGTAGCTGCGTTGTTGCTGCTTCTGTTATGATTGTCAAAACCTTTCATCTAAGTGCCAGCACAAATACTACTGGGACAGGAATTTGGTTTTGGTTTCCAGTGGGTCCTGATAAGTGTAGTTTTTTGAGCTGTAATTTGGGATAGTTCTGTATTTACACTGGACTCTTTGATCACAGCATACATGCATTTATTTATCAGGAAACTCCACCTAGCTGTCCAAGGCACCCATGAGGCAGGAGCCAGTCACTGGTGGTAGGTGTAGGGTTATAGTTGAACAGATAAAGCCTGTTTTTGTTGATAACAGAAAGCAGTTACTCGGATCTCCCTTTTTCTTTCTTACTGTATATCTCCTTTCAGTTCATATTCCAGGACTCCCACTGGGCTGTGACTGTGCTCCTTGTTTTTCAGACGGGGCCCCTAAGAACTGGCTTGGTTGGCTAAGGGGTCTGTCACAAGACAGGCAGCCCTTTCAAAGGATTTGTTTCTCTTGGCTTGTTCTTTTAGAGCACATTCCCAAAGCCTTTATTCCAGGTACTTGTGTGGACTCCTCACTGAGGCTTAAAGGATCACGATCAAGGCAGGAGGGCGTTAAAGGGGAGCAAATGAGCAGCAGGTTTCTGTCAAAGTATTAGTGCTGCCTGGATGGGAGAGGGGCTCTTAGCCCAGTACAGCGTCCAAAACACTGCCTGAACCACACATTAGAAGTGAAAGTACTGTGATAGCTGCTAGGACAGGCAGAGGAGAAGGTCAGAAAGGAAGCCAGATAGCCCCAGGCTGTGACACCTGGACCTGGGTTTTGTGTTCTTGATTTCCAGAGAGGTCCGTTTTGGAGGCTGAAGGACCAAGTCCATTAACTTTTTGTTTCAGAGCAGTTTTGGCTGCTAGCATGAAGCCCTGGAAATGTCCACAATGAGATCCTCTTTCTGTGTTCCTAAAGCTTTCAAGTGAGTTTAATTAAAGTAGGACTCCCTGCTGAAAGTCCTTTAATCTGTAGCAGACACAAACCAGGTGTTTGTGTGCATTATTTACTCTGTCCTTTCTACAGTGGCCTCAGTGCACCAGAGACTGATCTACTTTTTGTGAAAAGCTGCTGCTTTTATCTGTGCTTTGATATTGACACCAGTGACTCTGCTTTTTATGTTAAAAAATATAACATCTTAAGATTTTTTGGAGTTATTTTTCATTGTGCTGCTATCTTTCTTTTATGGAAGTCCATGCATTACTATCCCTGGGCTGGAGCCTAGATGAAGCTTGTGGTGAATAAAGCTGAAGTAAATTGAACCAATGAGACAAAAAGTTCTGTGCTGGTACAGCTACTGCCATATGCTTTGGGAAAAGACTATAGCAGTGTCTTGGCAATCCTGCAGTACTGTGCGTGGCATCCCATACAGCTCTCAACAGCACACAACATTAAGTATGCCATGTGGAAGATTGGGATATGCACACAATTCTAAAAACAGCTTTTTCTCTATCGAAATAACAGTATGTTCATCCAGCTCTCTTCTGGTATTTTTATACTACATACGTAGCATCGACAAAGATTAATTAATATTCTAGTTCTGAATGTGGGAAAGCAGGATGGTTTTCCATTGCAGTTGCTCATTCCTATTCATGAGCAATTTCTTCAATTTCTGCCCTGTGTTCCAGCTGAGTAAGTTTTGGGATCGTGATATCAGTGTGTCCCATGAGAAAAGGGTGTAAAATTCTGAAGGAGGAAAGAAGCCATTCACATTGATCGGTGTGTGGGAAAGTGGCTAAGGGTAAATACAACAACTCCAAAGGGAATTGTGCAAGAGCCTGGAAACACCATTTCTTGAAAGGATTTGAATGCTGGGGATTTTCCAAAGTAAAAAATCAGTGAAAGATGAGCAGGAGCAAAGAAGAAGGGACAGAAAACAAACCCCAGAAGGCTGAATTTCTCCCACCCTGGATGCTGCTTTCTTGTGAAGAAAGCACATTCTTGTGTTCTCGCACAAGGAAAAGAAGTCATCAGGGAGCAATCCCTGTGTCTGTGGAATAGTACTTGCACCATCAGTACAGTTGTACAGTCAGCTCTAACCCAATAACTTTGCTCCAGGACACGGCAGGGGCTGTTTGTAGAGCTGCTTTCTCTCTTTCTTTTGCTCTGCTTGTGAAGTATGTCAGATCATGAAGGCAGTTAAGATCCTGCTGTTCCCACCGTCCCTGGTAGAGATCCCAGTGTGCAGCTTCCTGGAGAGGCAGGGCTCTTGTCTGAGCTCGTTTGTTTTTCTTTTGCTAAAACAGCACCCAGCAATGAAAAGGTATTTGTATTTTCAGAGTTAGCAACTTGAATTATTTTAGGAAGGACTGAAGCAAGGGTTAGGTTTTGCTTGGGAAGGATACCAGACCCACAGCTGGGGTGTGAAGGCAGCAAGCTGCCAGGCAGCTCAGCTGTTGCCTTGTTCTGCACCATGAGTGGGTGACAAGTAAGAGTGTGCAAAAGAGAAACTGGCTTTAGAGCTGTCATTAAATGGGTGAATGAACAAGCTGCTGTTCTTAGCTAGAGAGGTGGATGTGCTGATTTCCCATAAGATGCAGGATTTGATGTGAAACAAAACTCCAGCACGAGCACTGTGTGTAAGCTCTTGTTGCTCAGAAACAGCTGCAGGAATAGGAGAGAAGGGGCCTGCCATCTCCAGGGGAAAACGGGGTCTGTTGGGCTCTTTTTGTTTGTCCTCTGATCGAGCAGTTTTGCTCATTTTGGAGAGGAGAAAATGAAGTCCAGCTGCTAGTCCTGATCTTCATTCCTGTCTCACGGATTTCAGCATGATGAAGCACTTGGAAAGACTTGCAGTACTCAGAACAGCTCTGCCATTTACCTGGGAATCCCAGAAAAGCCTGCTCCTGGCTTTTTCTTTTTTCTTTTTTTTTTTCAGTTCTCAGGGGATTTAAATACATACATATACATACATATATATATATATCCCCTCCTTGTTTCTCCTTCTGAGAGCATGAGTGTGTGTTTTCAGATGGCCTCTTAAGACAAGGGTCTCTATTGTTTCTATACACTCAACTAAAATCAAGTACTTCAACAGGAGAAAACAACACCAAGTTGCACTAGCTGCACAGGCAGCCTAGGGCAGCTGTAGCATCGCAGTTGCTTGGGGCATGGTGTATGCACTGTTTGCCAAACACCTCCTGGGTGGTGGCAGCAGGCATCAGCTGGCTGCAGGAGGCAGGGGCTGGGGTTAGGAACCAGAGGGCTAGGGAGGCTTGGGAAAGGACAAGCAGGCGAACTTGTGGGTTTTGCCACAATTTAAATGCTGTTATTCGCATCTCCATTGCTGCCTGAGATCCTGGGCTGTCTCAGGAGGGCTGTGCCTGAGCAGGGTTTAGCTCTGTTGGGCACAGCAGCTTCTTTCTGCCTGCTCTGCTCTCAGCCACCAACAGCCTGGCCCAGCACAGAGCTCACAGGTCTTCTCAGGTCTTCACAGCCAGGTACAACTGGCTGTAATGAAACCACAGAGGTTTCCAGAACCCCTGTGGGAAGTTAAAGAGGACAGCTCGAGCTGACCTAAGGAGTCACCACTGCTCAGGCAGGGAGATCCCTTTGAATTTCTCCCCTGTGCTTGTTACACCTCCTCTCACCAGGAATTTGGCTTTTACCGAGCTCCTTAAGTCCTTCAGCTGAGCTCCCAGGGCTCAACTCTCAGGGCAGATCTCAGTATTTCAGATGTGATCAGATCAAGGGACTTCCAGGCTGAAGAGGAGCACTGAACAAACCCTGCTGTATGCAGCTGTGGTGCTGACCGTGGCTGGGAGCACTTGAACGTGCCTTTCTGCCTTGTAAGCTCCTCCGTTCCCAGCTCAGCACTGCTGAGACATGAAAGTCAAGGCAGCCAGAGGAGACAGTTATGCTGCCTTTGAACTTCCTGCTCTACAAAATGGCCAAAAGAGAGCAAGAGTCTCGTGGACAAATGGCTGGGGGCAGGCTGTGAGGCTGTAGGTCAGTCTCTGTTGAGATTAATGGGAGTGCTTCCCATCAGTGTCAAGTAAGGTCTTCTAAAGAGCATAAATAACTGTGCTAAGGTTCTGTAAAATACAACGATGGCAGAAGTAGAGAGGAGAGAAGAAGGGACAAGAAGGGAAGAGAAAATTAGCTGCTCTCTGCTTTCAGATAATTTTCTCCTGTATTCCTGCCTTGCTGAGAGCAAGCAAGGTCAGGTCCTCAGCCACTATGGAGAAGATGAGCCCTGCTGACAGCAGAGCAGTGCTCTGATTTTTGACCAGCTGAGGACCTGGCTTAGAAGCTCCTGTACAGCTTGGTGTCTGACATGAGTTTTAAACAAATACATTGGATTTTAAATCTGATTCTTGGCTCCGCTGTCTTGGCAAGTATCTTGTTCATTAGAAAACTAAACAAAGGCAAATTACTGAGTAACTTGGGAATTTTTTTTAGTTAACTCTGAAATGTAAATGAACTCCAAAATATAAATGATTCAAACTGTGATTCTTATTTTCTAGCCAGTTCTCTAACGCAGGCAAATATGGCAGGCCTTGCCTGGGCTGCAAAAAGTGAGATTCCCTTGAATAGGAGTGTTTACACCTCCCCCAGTTCCACTACAGCACAACAGTGCAGCAAGCAGAGTGCCAGCCTTTGGTATGGGGAACCCAGCATTAGATGTGGGCTTCTGCAGCCTGGGATCCCAATGAACAGCTAAGAGCACTGGCTTGCCAGAGATCTTTAAAGTTGGAAGGTCTTCATTTGCTGCAAGCAATTCTGGCTGGGCAGATGTTTGTTATTTATAGTGACATACTGTCTCAGGATTGAACAGGGCTGTTAGTCATTAACCATCATGTATGTAGTGTATAGCATCTAAAGCATCCCTAAAAAAAGATGTTTTCCCAAAGGGCTTGTGGGTTTGAGCCATATTCTCTGTTTATTGACTTCATTATAGCATCACAGTAATTGCTTTTGACTTCAACAGTATTTTGTTGTACTTAATAATAGAAGGATTAAACTGGGATAATATCACAGATTGTGTCTCACTGAGATCTTATAAAGCACGCAGTGATGGTTGTGTAAGTTGTCATACATGGGTAAATGTGTACTTAAATATAAAATGCATTTTATTTAATACTTTCAGTGAGTTTGATACTTTCAAGTAAGTTAATACCCATCAGAGATATCCTTTGTGGTCACTACCATAGTACTTTTGCCTCATTTTGTCAAAGCAGAGTTCTGACAACATTTGCTCTTGGTGTCTGTGGATGCACAAAAGACTCCCTTTTATTTCCTAGTGTCAGTATTTCCAGCTACTGTGGTAATTCTATGAATGAGGTTTAGTCTTTGAGAAAACATTTCCCACTGGATTTGCTCCCAAAGAGAGTTAAATGCTGTATCAGGTGGTTTCACTTTTAATCTAATCTTGAGTGTTGCTACTCTGTCATAAGAAGAATTGAATGCTGACACGTAAGTACAGGAATAATTCTAGAGACTGTTTTAGTAACAGAAGAAACATAATTTGGTTTTCATTAATTTAGGGGAGATTATGGGTTTAGTTTTCATCACAAATGTGAATGATAAGCTCTTTGGTACCAGGATTTGCAATTTCTGAGTATCTCTTTTTTTTTCAGAGGTCTAATAACTGTACAAACAATTTTCACGGGAGAAAATCATGGCCATCAGTAAAGAAAATTTGCTTGTGTGCAAAGAAAACCACTTGCAAAGGTGAGGGTTTCCCTACCTGGTGCATCATGAGTGCCAACATCTGCAGCCTATGTCCTTTGTTAGGTGTCTTGGAAGGTCTGAACAATAAATTCAGAGTACTGCCTCTATTTTTGCTATTGGATTATTGCACAAAAGACAAGGGATGTTTCTGGATTGTAGCATGATTGGAGGAGGAAACAAACAGTGTATGAAGTCCATCCAATTTGGCTTTGGCTGCATGCTTTTGGAAACTTTCCTAGGTTCTTATCCAACCATTTAAACTTAATTTAGGGTTGAGAAATATAAAATGCACTTCTTTTTTATTACGGTAAGAGCACAGCGACTGTAGACACCGCTCTGCGGTCAAGCACCATCAGAACGAGGCATCCCCTTGAGTATGTTGCAATGTGATTTGAGCAGTGCAAAGACAAAAGGCAGAGAAGAATGGTCAGGATGCTAACAGAACGCTTTGAGCGTGATGTGTGCTTGGAGTTCTTTTTGTTTATCAAAGATGAGATGGAGAGTGCTGAATGGAGGGTCTGTACCACAGCTTTTCTCCGCTGAGTTAGAAACGTCTGGCTTTCTGTCCAGTGATGTTCTTGTCCTTCCCTCAACCAATGGAAAACTGCACTGTAGAAAAAGAGGCATGGAGAAAACACAGTGCTTGAAATGTCACTCATGCCACAGGCCTACCCTTTTGCTGCAGACAAGGCACAAACTTTGTTTTCTTGATGCTGGCCCTGTGCTGTCATGGATCCTACTTCAGCAAAATAATCTCAGTGCTCTCAGAAGGTGGCTCTTTGATTTGCAGTAAGCTGCCTGCAAGGGAATTTCTTCCCAACTCCTCCACTCTGTAGTGATACTGTGCCTTTAAAGTTTGATGTTCTGTACCCCTTAGTGATTTATTATTGTCTATAAGGTAACTGAGGTGTTGTGTTAACCTTAATAATGCTGTACTTCAGAAGCTAACAATTTTCAAACTTGTTCTCAGTTGAAGAGTTGGAAAAAAAATACAGTGGGACCCCAAACATTGTAAAGAACATCACTGGTTCTGAGCCTATTTATTAGTTAATAAATTCTATTAATAATTGCAGTTCTAATTTAACTAATACTGAAATATGTTTATTTATCAGTATAATTTAGATTATAAAGCCGGTGCAGACTTTGCAGCATCATACTGTCAAAGCTGTAAATTGTCAGGATTGTAAAGATTGTGCACCAAAAAAGGGAGGGAGGCTGAGCCCTCACTCCTGAGTGTGAAGGGTTTGCCTGTAGGAGTTACCTGTTGTGGTGGATCCCAGCCGTGCTTTGGCATGTCCAGAAGTTGTCTGGGGGATAATGCTTGCTGCTGCTTTCAGGACTCCTCCTTGGCAGCACAAGGGTTATTTGCCAGATATCCTGGTACAGGTGTTTGTCTTGCTGAGTTGAAAACCAAATTTCAAAGAAATCTGGAGAGTGCAGTTAACTTCTCCATGGCATTTGATGAAAGCATATGGGCAAAATCCACTTGAGTCTCTCAGTGGCCATGGTTTGTAACTATTTACAGGAAATGTTTTTCCCTAAACCCACTGTGATTAGTTCTTCAGGTGTGTTATGGAATAACGCATAAATAAAGAAACGAATATGAAAGTCACACAGAGATTGAGAAATCTAATGAGATCAGGGATGTTTTGCAATGGGGTGAAATGCAAAGTCACATTAGAGCTGTGCTTGTTGGCAAATATACCTGGTGTTTCTAAGTCAGATGGAGACATGGAGGCCAAGAATGAGTCCCCAGGGCCCATGGTTTATCTTGGACAATACTACATATTTTTCTTGGAGTATTCTCAGTTCCCCCAGATGAACTTGTGGGAAGATACAACTACAAAAACCACGCGTTCATCTATCAAAGCCATTTATTGAGGTATGGTACATGAAGTAGCATTACTTAGCTACGAGGTGCAGTTCAACGGGTGCAAGTTAGAAGCCTATACTGGAATACAGCAATAAACCTGCCCAGCCTAATGCTCCCCCAAAATTTAGCTGGGAAACTATCACAGATAGCAATTCTGATAAAGGCAGCAGGCAGATACAAAGCCTTGTCTTTAACTTTTTAAGTGTGTGAGGAGCTGTGTGACCAGGAGGCTCTGAATGAGCTAACTGGGACCAGCTGTGCTGCTCATCAGTGCTGTGCTGGGAATCTGCTCTGAGCTTTTCAAGAGCCCTTTCCCTCCAGGTGCTGTGATTGCTGAGTGATGCAAGCTGGACCCCCCAGAGCTTTTAACTCTAAAGTTGTGGATAACTGCAGAGATGTGCTGTTGTGTTAAAGCAACTTTGTTATGTTCTTTTACAGATGTATGGAGTGGACAATGGCCAGATATAAAGCAAGTCATTAAGAAGGGTGGAGTAAACAGTAAGTAAATGTGAATATTCCAGTTTGTATTTCTTAAGTGATTTGCTTTTACTTCTTTGAGTAGTTTTGTGGAAAGAAAATGCCCTGAGTGCAATGTAGGATGGGTGCTGTGATTTTTCCCAGTGATTCAGCACGTGGGCTGCCTTTGTTTTGTAGTTTGCTGTGTGTGGCAAGAATGAAAGGACACGGAAAGTGCATGGACCCAAAAAACAGTGCGGAGGTTTCACTTTGAAGTGCTCCAGCAATGAATGTGTTAAACGTTTTCATCAGAGACTTAAAAAAAAAAAAAAAAAAAAAGGAGAAGTGGGGGGGGATAAGGAGGAANGAGAAGTGGAGGGGTATAAGGAGGATTTGCCAGAAAATACTTTTAGTTTGTAAAAGGGAGTGAGAGCTGTCTCACCCATAAGAGAGCAGGACAGAAAAAGCGTGCCCTTACCTTTGTCTTGGCTTCTGATCTTAAAGAATGTAATCCTCGATCAGAGGAGGAAGAGCCCACTTCAGTGAGTCCTCCCTCCACTTCCCCTAGTGCCTTTGCAGGAGGACTGAGAGCTTCCCAGGCACCTCTGGCTGTGCAGGAGTAGACATGACGACAGGAAGGATCTGCTGCCTGGTGCTGCTGACCCTCGGGGTTCTGGCGGTGGTGGTTGTGCTCCTGGTCACCCTGACTCAACCCAAGTGTGGTCCTCAGCAGTACCTGCATGGTGCTGTGGCTGCTGACACTGAGACCTGCTCTAACATCAGCCGGTACGTGCATGGATGTCTTGGTTTATCAGTTTGTGTTGGGTGTGCTTGGGCTGGCAGACAGGTACACGCAGTGACTGGGGGTGAGCTGGGTTTCTGCCCCATCCCTTGTTCCTGGGGCTGAGAGGTGCTGCTTGTTGGCAGCAGAGCAGCTCAGAAAATAGATGGGGATGTGCCTCTGGTGCTTACCTTAGTTACCTTATGTCACATAATTGGCCTATGGGAAGGTACAAATATTTATAGAATGTGAATGCAATGTTATGTTTAACAGAGGAAAAAAGAAATCAACTGCTTACTTCATGGTGGTACGTCTGTTGGATTAAGTGGCTTAGGAATTTGCTAGGAGAGGAGTGAGAGGGGCTAGCAGGGAGCTGCAGCCAGGCTGCAGTGGGGGGGGGAGAAGGCAAGCAGGTGGATGGGATAAGGAGGAGTGGATGGCTCAGCCTTTAGGAAGTGCACTTCTGGACCAAAGCCTGCAGCAGGCACATCTGCTATCAGGAAAGGCACTATGTATCAGAAAGTGAAGTGCAGGTTTAATTGAAATTCAACCAAGACTGTGTAAGTATAGAAGACGTACTTACATTGCTTCAAAGGAAAATGTAGGTGTAAAGAACCTAGCTCTAGCTGCCCTGGCCGTAAGACTTTAGTTTTTACAACAACTTCTTTCTCTTACATTTTAACTCTTAACTCTTACTATTGCTATTACTTCAGTTCTTAAACCTTTAAATGCATGAAAGTGGAAGGATGGAACTTAAACCCTTACAGTAGTTTGTAAGTGCAGCACGTACAGCTGCTGAAGCTGTGTGCTCTGCCCTGTGGCTGGAGGTGTGAGGCAGGGATTGGTGTCACTATTCCTGTAGTTTGTGCAGAGACAAACTGGCACAGTGCTTATGAGTGTCTGGTCTGTGTGTATGTCAAGAAGCAAGTAGTTGTTTTTTAATGCTACACCACAGGTTAGGCCTCCTGCTTACCTTGGCTGAGATCTTTAGCCTCAAACAGGAATTTCTCACAGCAGTGACAATGAAATCCAGTTTCTCCAAGCAGCCTTATCTATTAGGTCCTGCTGTTGGCTACTTGTGAGCTTCCACTTCGTTTGGCCCCTAACTTCAGCTACAAAGGAGGAGTTGGGCAAAGCCAAGCATCTTTCTGTGCACAGCCCTAGTGCCTTTCCATACTCTGCCCAGCTGGTTAGCTGTGTGGTTATGAGATTACAACAGTGCTGTTGACTTCTCTTCAGAAATGATTAATTCCCAAAGTCAAGAGATGTTGGAGGAGGGGAAGCAAGAAGGAATAATCAATTTGGGGTTGTTCTTTCTTTTAATAAGTAGTGTATTTAGATCTTCTTTTTCTGCAATTATGCAAACATTTGCAAAGTTTGGCACTGTCTCTTTAGGCTTGGGCTGATGCGAAGAGTTGAGTTAGAAGAGCATAATGAATAATGAGATTCCCATTGGCACAAGGGCTGGGACTTGTACTGCAACTCCTGAGTCCCTGCTGGGCCCTTTGCTTCTCATGTCTGCTTGTTCATATTTCCCTATCTCCCTCTGGACAGTCATTTCTTCATTGTTTTTTGAGACTCAAAGCTGTGACAGACTTCTTGGGGAAACTGTTTTTAACCCTTACAACTCAGGGATGGTGCAGGCTAATTTCTACTGTCATTGCTGGAAAATCACTAGAGAATTAATCTACCAAAGATGAATAATATGTTCTTGACACACACATACTTACATACAATACGTAGATGTAAACTTCACAACTTACATTTTGTATACATTTTTCCCCCTCAGCGGAAGCAGTTTTGCTAAATTGAAGTGAGCTGTCAGGACTAAAGACAGACCACTGCTGGCTTAATATATGCACGCTTAAAATCTTCTGGAGGAATTCAAGAGCAAGAGAAATAAATGGAGCAACTTTCCTCAAACTCATTTATGTTGATGCTTTTAGTGGAAACATATGTAAAAGAAAAGAGTCATGGGAAAAACAAACTAATTAGGCTTCATGGCAAAGTTATATAACCAAATGAAAGCAACGTGATGTCATTGAATCTATCAGCCTGACTGGTGAGAGTGGGGGTAATGGCAACCAGTTCCTAAAGGCAAGTACACAGAGAGGTTCAATAGTGCCACTTTGTCCCTGCTGTCCCCAATGACTCTGCAGTCCTTCTGTTTGCTGGGGCCCTGGGCTGGCCCCCAGCCATCTTTTTTT
>VXAB01011900.1:377724-413610 GCA_013399175.1 Odontophorus gujanensis
CCTTTTTTTTTTTTTTTTTTTTTAATTTTATCCAGCAAATCCCCCTGGACTCCCAGTAGCCCATGCTGGGGGATGCTCAGAGAACCTCCAAGTGCAGGGTGTGCTTGGTGCCTGAAACCTTTGAAGTTAAAAGGCAGCACCTAATTTCTAACCTCCTCACAAACTTCATTCTTTAATCAAAAGTCTTATTTCTTTTACAAAAAAAAAAAAAAAAGAAAAGAAAAGCATGTATCCAAAAAACCAACAACCCAAACCATATGCTCTGCTGTCCAATTTGCAGTGAGTTGTCATTAGCAGTAATGAAATTTTGGGGGCACTAAGTGGTGATTTTTGTTTTTTTTTGTCAGCATTAAGGCTGACAAAGCAGAATCTTTGTGCTCCCCTAACAGAGCCTTTAGATGAACTTAATGAGAACAACTGAACCAAACCTCTCGCACTAAGAGCCATAGTGTCTTTTAATAAGTGGGATGGTGAGCTGGGGAAAGCACCTCAAGACACTTGTATGTCTGAATTCTGTGATTGCTGAGCTGTGAAGGAAGGCTCAGTGAGGGGACCAGATAGCTCTAATTGCTTATTACAAAATGGAGAGAGTGGAACAGATTCATAGCTCCCATTATGCTGCTTATTCTTAACTTGTGCTGCGCTATCTTCAGGCTGCAGTTTCCTGTCTCTGGAGATGGTGTTTGTATATGCTAGGATTGCATGAGGTTGAGTTTTCTGAAGTTTTTATGCAACTCTTTGGCTCCCTGCAGAAAGCCAGCAGTCTTGGCAAGCCTCCATCGTCATCATCCTTGTTGGCAGGTCCTGTGCTTCACTGGCTCTTAGCTATTGGCGCCTGATTCAGTGCTGAATGAGGCTGAGTCTCTTGCTGCAGATGGTTTTACTGCTAGAAGTTGGGGACTGAAAGCAAATATTGAGCAACTAATGAGTGTCTGTCCTCTCAGGCACAGTCAGGAGACCTAGTCTGGTGAAAACTTGCCCCTCCCTTCAATAGAGAGGGATGAGAGGCTGAAAGAGAAGATAGAGCGAGTTTTAGGATGTAGATGCGGTACCAAAGTCCACCTCAGTAATTTGTCCTCGTGTTGGGAAGCCATGAGAAGACAGGAGCTGATTGCCCTGCCTAGCAGCGAGCAGTGCCCAACCTGACATTCACCTCCAGTTCTGAAGCTCTTATCCTCTCCTGGCAGTGGAGGAGGTTTTTTCCATCAACAGTGCAAAAAGCATTATATTCCCTTCCAGGGTGCTGTTTGAACTGTGCTAGCCACTGCTTCACACCCATGTGTTTCCCAAATGACATACACAAGAGCCAGCATGAAGTCAGGGAGAGTTTTAGAAGAAGGGCTCATTCTCAGCAGTGAGATTTGCTGCAGAGAGGTGAGCTGACCTGACCTGGCCCAGCAGCTGCCTCAGATCTCACGTCTCTAGTGCAGCACAGCACAATCCCTGGGAACTGGCTTCCTCTGGAACCCCCCTTAGGACAAGGCACTGGGAGGGTGAGAATTTAATAGTAAAAAAAAAACAACGTTTGTTTCCTGGGAAGTTGTTCTAAGCAGGGGATCTGCAAAAACCCTTTTCAGTGATGACCCAGCAGTGTTTCTGGAAAACCTTTATATCCCAAAGGATTTGCCTTCCCATTCTGTGTTTTAACATCTCTAAGTTTGGTAATTTTTTTTTTTTTTTTTTACAGAAGCAGCTGTTGCTTTTGCTTCTCATAAATCTTAGTCAGACAGCTGCTACGTAATGGGTGGTCTTAAATTAAGAGGGGAAAAATAAAAAAAAATTAAAACCCCAGTGTTTTAAGTGTATTTAAATAGCATCAGCTTCTTCTGACCCAGAGCAGAACTACAGACTTCAGTCCAGCACTGCCCAGCTTTCCTGAAAAGATGAGTATGAGGAAGTGCCTTTATTCACCCTCCCTGGATGTGTGCAGCACTCTTTCAGTACTTCTGGAGCAAGACCTGATTGTTAACATCCTCTTCTATGAGGAAGCACTATTTCTGCTCCTGACTTTAAGGAAACACTGTTAATGACAAAGCCCTGAACCTGAAACTAAGTGGCAGGAAGGATATGGTTATCAAACTTGCCATCTGTAGTACTAAGTTGTCTCCAGAGATACCTGATAAGGTTCCAAACAGCTTTGCTTGTAAGATTACATTTCTCTCTAAGGTTTTGCATTATAATTAAGATTTTTTCAGCAATGATCCAAATAAAGGAAGGCAAACTAATGAAACAAGGAGTGTTCATCCAGTCTGCCTGGCCAAGAAAGATGTAATGGCCCTGAATTCCCCAGACACTTCCAGGGAAGTGGCAGCGCTCTGGCTGAAGGCAGACGAGTTGGGCATGGGGAGCTGAGCATGATATGCCAAGAACCAGATCAGATAAAGTTTTTCCTTGTCTTTCAGATAGGTTTGAGGGAGAGTGGGAAGCTGTCAAGGCTGGGAGCCAGTCTGCAGATAGCAGAGTGTGGCTTTGGGCTTTGGGCCCTGCCCTGATTACATATAGGGCCTGGAAGGTAAAAGGACAAAGAACTGCAAAGAAGTTGTTAGTAACTGTGACCAGGGTTTGGTTTTATCCTTACTGGGATCAGTGACTTCTGAGCTTGAGATAGAAACCTCACTGTAAGGCTTCTTTTTCCTTATCTGTCCCATGTCATGAGACCCAGGAGTGCTGGGATGTCAGCAACGTACACCTTCCCTAGAACCTGGAAACAACATCAGTGTAGTTGGTGAGCCCCCCAAGGTATGTATGTTTGAGACCTGGAGCTGGACATGCTTCCTGCTGTGTCCTGAAGAGCCAGTGTAATGCCTCATCTGAAGGAGAAGTCTCAGCTTTCCTCCCCCCTTCCCCTTGTTCCCCATAGAAACACCAGCAGAGGACCACGCTCAGCATCTCGTAACCCATCCCATGTGGGTTCTGATGTGCTCCCAGATATGGCGCACTGTGTGATGTGGGTGGGAAGCCTTACTCTCCATCCTGTGGTGCTCTCTGGAAGGCAGTGGGTACCTGGAAAGCCCTCCTTCCCTCGAGCAAGAAATAAGTTTGAGTGCATACTGTTAGATGTGGTATTTGCTTCCAGAGGTGACAGTTACACTTGCCACGAGGTAGAGAGGAATGTAGAGTGCTTTTGGAACATCTGAAGTCCTTTCTTTCTCTTGTTGTCTTGTTTGTGTCGCAGAGTGAGTTTAATGAGGGGTAGTGACCAAGGACAAAGCAAAACATGCTTAGCTTTTCTGTGAAAGGGTGTACATGTGTTGGCTGCTGCTGTTATTTTTGCTGTCTATTATGGTAACGTCAAGCCAGGAATTGAGGCCTCACTACATGAGGCACAGGGCAAGAACAAAAGATATTATCTCCAGCTTTCCTGTCTTCCTGGGGCACTCACAAAACAGGCATCTTGGTTATGACCCATCTGAAAACTCTCAGGTAGCAAGGCAGGATGGAGTGATTCAGAGCTCATAAACAAGCACTTAATTAGCCTGGGGCAGTCTCCTCCCACTGGTTTCTTGATAAGGATTTTGTGTCTCTTTCACCACTGGCAGTCACAGCCCAGATCTCAGCTCCCAGAGAGGTCTGTTACTCTTAACAGCCAGATGGAGCTTTCCTGCTCAGACCTCTTTTCTCCTCCCTGATATCAGTGGGAGCCAAAGTTATTGTGTTACTCTGGCTCTGTTTTTAATTGGGATTGTTGGAGGGTGGGAGCGTGCATAAGCTGTTGTTAAGAAACCTTCATGTTTGTGTGCCTTGGCCCACTGCCATGGCAGCGTATTAGCAGCAGGTAAAGGGTGTTTTCCCAAGTAAACAATTATTTGGCAATGCCAAATGATCTTTGCACCGTTCTGTAGCTGGAAATGAGCCACGTGGGTGTACAAGTATTAAGCAAATATGTTTTCTGTTGCTACCTTTTGGAGGAGGCAGCTGGCCATGACACAGAACGGACGCAGATCCTCACTGGGGAAGGCTTCTCCAAGCTCAGGTATTTCAGGAGATGCAGTGAGAGTGGCAGGAGGGCCTCTGGGTGACAGACAGCGCAGGAGTGCCACCACTTATGTACCTGTGAATGCTTCTCAGGCTTTGAGAAAATGACAGCTATGTGCCTGATTTTCCTCTCTAACATCTGATTGCACTGGGTTACACTGAAAGTTGCTTTTCACAGGAGGTTTATCTCAGGACTTTGTTTCTCCCTGGCACTAGGCTTTGTACATGGGCTCGGAGGACCACTGTCCCAGGTCAGTGTTGTGGTCCTTCCCTCTCCTTTCCCAGCTTTCTAATGTGCTCCCAGGACTCCTGCAGGCATAACCCTGAGCCTCAGTCACCACTTTCAGGGCAACAGCCAGGGAGCAGCCTTTTTTGCTGCTGGGTTGGAAGCTGTGCAAGGCTGCAAACAGAAAGCCCCGTGGTTCCCTGGGGTTTTATTTTTCCCCAGTTGTCCACGTAGCATTTCCTTGCACGCAGCAGGTCCGAGGTCACTTAAACAAAGGAAAGCCACAGTGTATCCTGTTCCCAGCCCCAGCCCGTCCCAGCGACAACAATGGGTGTAAAATAAACAGCAGTCCCTCTGTGTGCTCTGTGTTCCTGCCACAGCCTCTGGGAGCAGTTACACTCCAGTTGATGAACTATTCTTCCACTTACCGTTCTGACTTTGTCTTTCCTAAGCAATACCCCAAGCTGACCACTCAGAAACCTTCTCAGCAAACAGCAGGGCTGGTAGCTGGCATGCTACATGAGGAAATCCAGCTTCACCAACACCATATTTCCACTGAAAAGGTTTTGTTACGGCTGTGCTCAAAGGATGGTTTGTTGAGACATGTTTCTTCAGCAGAAATTCTCAGCTTTCAACAGCATGAGTCTGCCTCAGTGCTCTTGTGTTTTTTGGTGTGGCTGTATGTGGGTACAATCAATTGTTCCACGGTGGTTTCTTTAATTTTTTTCCTACTTGTTTGGTTTTTTTGGTTTTTTTTTTGGTATTTTTTCCCTTTATTTGTGGATAAAGGAGGATGGTTGGGGAATTTTTGTGCTGGTACTACAGAAGCCTGGGAAGGCAAGTTGCATAAACAGTGAAGTAAGGTTTGAAATTCATGCTAATTGATACAGTGAGTCTCAGAAGTCTTGCTGCACATGGACCCATTATTCCTGCTTCCACATCTCTGTTGTCTAGCACGTGCCTTTTTAGTGGGAATGGTAGGTAGGAAGTCAAAAATCATGTTTGGTTCCCAGAATGTAGGTGCTCTCCCTTCTGTACTGAGCATCGTCTCCATGTCTGGGAGTTCCTTCCCATCTTTTTTTTTGTCAAGAGCATTTGTGAGCAGCTGCAGTTTACTTTGTCTCATGACTCCTTGCCTGGAGGAAGATCAGCACTGGATGCTGAGGATGCTCAGAGGAGGCCTCATGGCCCTCTACAACTCCCTGAAAGGAGGTTGTGGCGAGGTGGGGGTCAACCTCTTCTCCTGAATAACAAACAGAGAATTGCCTCAAACTGAGCCAGGAGAGGTTCAGATTGGATATTAGGAAAAACTTCTTGTGCTCCAGCACTGGAACAGGCTCAGGGATGTTTTTGAGTCACTGTCCCTGGAAGCGTTCAGGTGTAGAAGTGGTACTAAGGAATGTGGTTTAGTGGGCAGTGTTGGTGGTGGGTGGACTAGAAGATCTCAGAGGTCTTTTCCAACACCAGTGATTCTGTGATTTTCATGGGAACCCTCCATTCCATCATCCCTGGATTTTAATATTGTTTTAACATCGTCTTTTTCTTTCTTCCCTTTCTACTCCAGGGACATCCTGAAAAGAGGAGGCTCAGCTGTGGATGCTGCCATTGCTGGGTTGATCTGCACATCAGTGATGAACCCTCAGAGTTCAGGCCTGGGTGGTGGAGTCATATTTACAATCTATAATGCAAGCACAGGTATGGGCCAGCCCTGCACTCTCCTTGGTCAGAGTCTTTCATGTTCTCTCAGAGTAATTCCTTTTACATAAAAGCCGTGTACAGAAACACACAAAATATATTTTTGCTCTTAATCCAAAGCATTATTTACAGGAGCTGTCCCAAAAGCTTTTCACGTGCAGAGCAGGGCTGAAGAGTGCAGTTGTTCACAGCCAGAACGTGTGTGGTGGTAGGGAAGGAGCTTTGAATTTAAAATGAACTGACTTTGCCTCTTCTTGGCCTGTAAAGCAATCCCAAATTATATTTCCAAGTCATATGTCTGTCTGGTGCAGCAAGATGAGTGGTCCTGTCTGAGCTGCCACTTGGAGGGAGTACTGCCATGGCAGCAGCTGGGAGTGGAGGTGCTGGCAACAAGGGCAGCATCCCAGGGCTGGTTTGGTGGAGCCCTTGGGGTAGGGCTTCATGGGTTCATCCTGCAGCAGCAGCAGCAGCAGCTGAGGCACTGCATGCTGCCATGGGGAGCATCTCACACTGTCCCTGGTGTGGGTCAGACTCCCCAAAGTGGTGCTGAGACCTCCTGCTCCAGGAGACACATCTTCTGTTCAGAAATATGAATCTAGCAGTTTTCAGGGCGTGCTGGGAAGTCCTTGTGTGTTTGGCCTAATCTCTTGCATTACTGTGTTCCTGCTTTTATGTTTTTTATTTTTTTTGAACTGCCTTGGCTACCAAAAACCCCCAGAGCTTATAGATGCTGATGGACACAATAACAATATCACAGTTTTAAAAACCCTTCCAAGCCGTATCACAGAGTTGCAAGTCTGGAAATTCTCAATTGTTTCTCAAGAAATACAAGTGCTTTGCCAAATTATGCTATTTTTTTTCCCCTCTTTCAGAAGAGCCTCTTTCCCTCCTATCAACAACCCTTATCTTCTGCTACCCCAATTATCCTGCTGTGCAGAGCTCCGAGTGGCTCTGATGATACAAACATGATGGCCTTCCCTTGTCATCACTTGGAAAATGGCCACTCGAGCAACATGAGGCTCACGTTTTGTCTCTGACACGTCCCACCTGTAGAGGAGACACAGGAAGCTGCATCAGGTGTGAAGCAGCATATCCCAGCTGCTGGGATGCAGATGCTGGCTTTGTCTTTGCACCTTCATTGCCTCTAGGCAGGTCTGCTGAGCTGACTTGCTGTGTGATGTTCACTTGCCTTTTGGAAGAGACTGTCACGTATTTTCTCCTTCTCTTTCCTAGGAACAGTTGAGGTGATCAATGCCCGTGAAACAGCTCCCCGAGATGTTCCTCACAATCTGTTGTCTGGCTGTGCTCCTTTACCTGTTGGTAAGGACCTCAGAGTGTGTAGTGCACAGAAGTCAGGGTGGAGGAACTGGGGTCCTTGCTATTTGTCTAAATTGCTGGGCTTCAGATCTGCTTAGCCTCTCTTTGTCACCTCAGTTCCACTTGTGGTCACTCCATGTCCATTGGCTCTCACCAATTGGCAGCAGGCACTCTAAATTCAGCAGCACGTCTTGGATCTCTCTGTGGTTCTTTTCTGTGTCCATTCTCCTCCCCTAGCACGTTTTGTTTTGAGGAGTGTCCTTGTTCCTGGAGGAGATTTTCTTGCCTCTGGAAGAAGAACTGGAAAGGAATCATGAATGGCTTTGGTTGGAGGTCTCTGCTCCAATTCCTGCTCAAAGCAGGATGATGTCAGAACTGGGCGGGCTGCTCATGGCCTTGTCCTGTAACATTTTTTTATCTTCTATGAGAATGGAGAGTTTCACAGACTTTCTTGACCCCAGTGTTTGACCATGCCCTGCATGAATGTGCTAGCTGCAGCCTCCTTTGCTGTGACATGTACTTTCACCATGCACCTCTACCCTTTCTATTAGGTACTGGAAGAAACGATTAAACAGTGAAAAAGGAAGAAAAAACAAACCTGCTTTTAGTTCTGCCTCTATGCATCCATACTTTTGAGTGCTTTCAGAGAGTTTAATCCACAGGCCAGTGACTTACCAGGTGTAACACTGCAGTTCTGCTCTGCAGGTCCCCGCTGGATTGCTGTACCAGGAGAAATTCGTGGGTATGAAGAAGCCCACAAGCGATACGGCCGCTTGCCATGGAAATCCCTGTTTGAACCAACCATCCAGCTCCTTTCAGAGCCAATTGTTGTTAACTCAGTTATGGACAAAATAATCAATCACCGAAACTTCTCCCGAGTGGGACGAAACCTGTGGTAAGACCCACAAATTAAATGGAAGTGCAAGGGACACTCAGCTCTGGCCATTCTGCTAACATATAGCACAGGCTGCTGCAGCTGCTGCTCAGTAAGTCAGAGAGAGAGAGAATAACAGAGATGTTTGTTTTGGAAATCTTTTACTGTCAGCAACTTTTTTTTTTTTTTTTTTAAATTTTTAAGTTCAGAGTAGCTTGGCACAGCAAAGCTTTTTGCTAAACACATCTGCTCGTAAGGAGCTGGATGGATGTAGCCTGCCTCCATCTGTGTGGAAACTGTCCCCTGACAGCAGGGCCCTACTGCAGGCACTTATTCAGGGAAGCCACACTGGTCCAAGCTGGGGTCAAAGCATTAGTTCCCATGGAGGAAACTGTGTCTACAGGAAAACATGCCTGGTGTTGCGGGTAGCAGCTGGCTGAGAACTTTTCTCCATGTAGACTGCAGTATAGTGCTGGCTTGAAAAGTATATGACACAGAAACCAAATCAGCTGTGGGTAGGAAGGAAGGTCTGGCACTGGGAACAGCACATTCTGTAATCTGATGGATGTTCTTTTTTAACAGCCCATTGATATGTGATGGTCAAAGGTTTTTGACACGTGGAGAGACCTTCAGGTGGCCAGCACTGCAGAAGACACTAAAAACTTTGGCAGAAAATGGAGCTACAGCATTTTATGAGGGAGAGGTTGGAAAGGCCCTGGTGGAAGACGTTAGGAAAGCTGGTAGGCAATAGTTTTATTGTAATACCAGTAGACAGGCTTCTTCCCATCATCTGTGACAGCAAGGAGGTACCTGGGGATAGCCAGCATATGTCATTTACATGTGTTGGGGTGGTACAGGGTGAAGACCTTTTCCCTGTTCTTGTAACCTAGGCCCAGAAGCAGGGATGAGAGCCAGCCACTGCTCAGGCATTTGCCCATAGCACTCATGTACTGGCCTTTTCAGTCCCCTTAGGCTTTGTAATGTCCTAGTGTTTGGTGTTAGATAAGGACACAGGAAGACACTGTTGTGTTTGGTGCAATAAATTCAGTGTACAGAAAAGACCCTTCAGAAACCTTCCTAAGGCTCTGATGTGTCCAGCCAATACCACCTACTACGAGAAGTGTATGTTAACATGCTAATACTGTCCCTCTGGTTTTCTGTTGAAGAGTCTGTTATGTCAATGGAGGACCTTAAGGCATACAAAGCAGAAGTATCCTCAGCTCTGAACATTACCCTGAACAATGACACCACAGTGTTTTCTCCTGGACCACCCATGGGAGGTGCTGTGCTCCTGTTCATCCTCAAATTATTGGAAGGTAAATTGCTGAGAGAAAACGTGCTGCAAGAGGTTTGCAAAAAGAACTGATCTAGAGCAATAGAAAATTGTTTGGCAGAATTTGGTGAGCTAGAATGGGCTCCAGAGAAACAGTATGATTATCCTGTGCAGCAGGATGAGGAACTGGCTCATTCTAACAGTGTTTCAGCATCAGTAAAATGTTTTCTGTGGAAGTGATGGAGTCACCTTCCCTGGAGGTGTTCAAGAAACATGTAGAAGTGGCATTGAGGGATGTGGCTTAGTGGGCATGGTGTTGGTAAGTTGATGGTTGGACTGGATTATCTTAAAGGTCTTTTCCAACCTTAATGATTCTACAATTCTCTTCCACAAAGTGCAGTGGGGAAAGGAGGCTCCTTTAAACATTATATAACATTCGTCAAGAAAAAATAATGAACAGTGGGTCCGTTAACTGAACAAATCAATTCTCCTTTCTAGGGTATAAATTCCATGAAGCATCATTGGCGACGCCAGAAGAAAAGGCAGAAACCTACCATCTCATTGCAGAGGCCTTGAAGTTTGGCAATATGTTAAAACCCCAGATGTATGACCCAGTCTTCTCTTCTGAAGTTAAGGTAAGCTAGTATAGTGCACAGCAGTACTGACAGACACCAACAACACTGGCAGCTTCTTCTACACTACCTGATAGAGGAGAAACAAAGGAGTTTCCTGTGTTCTCCCAAACCCATTTTAGCCAACGTGCTAAGTCCTCATGAAGGCTACCTATTGTCCAGGCTATGCTGCCTGCCAGCACAATGCTGCAGCACCACTGACACCCTCCTGTCTTGCACCCACAGGAGGAAAGAAACTATTTAGAAATGCTAATCAAGAGCAACATTGGTTAGCTGGCCAAGCATTGTGCTTTAACCTCAGCAGGCAGCTCAGCACCACTCAGCCACTTGTTTGATCTACCCAGGTGAGATGAGGGAGAGTCAGAAAGGTAAAAGTACAAGAACTCTTGGCAGTTTACTAGGTAAAGCAAAACCTGTACATGCAAGCAAAGCAAAACAAGGAATCCATTTGCTACTTCCAACCACAGGGTTCAGCCACTCCCAGGAAAGCAGGGCTGATCATGTGGAATGGTTTATTTGGAAGACAAATGCCAACACTTTGAATTTACCCCACCCCCTTCTTCCTTAAATTCCCCCTGCTCTTATTGCTGAAGCGTGGTGTCATATGGCATAGGCCCTTGCTGTGATTACAGACAGCTGTGGCAATGATACTGTCTGACAAGACTGCTGAGCGTATCAGAAGCCAAATCGATGCCCGTGGTGACCATCCACTTGACCATTATGACTTCTGGAAGTACACCTCCACCAGCAACTACGAAAGCAGAGGAACAAGCCACATCTCTGTGCTTGCTGCAGATGGCAGTGCTGTGTCTGCCACCAGTACCATCAACTACCCGTGAGTAGCCAAAGGGGTTGGTATTTCAGTGACATGGGCCTCATATCAGTCTCACAGGGTATGTGCAAAGGCCATTTACCATAAATGAAAAGCAAACAAACAAACAACTTTAGTTTTCAGTGTTTTAGGCAATCCCTTGCTTGTGAATGCTTTTTTTATGTGATAGCAAAGGCCCGTGAGAGCAGCCCAAAGGAACACCACAATTCATAAACACCTAACAACTGCCTGAGCTACAATGAGGTTCTGAGGGTTGAGCAAATTCTCACATGCACCTGAGAGAGCTTATTTCTGACAAATACCTTTAGGAACCTTTGGTTGGAGTGGCTGCAGGTTGGGAGAAGGCAGGGATAAGCCAGCAGGGTGCCATGTTACTCTGCTGTCACATACAGTGGAAGAGCACTGGTTACTGACAGGCTCCTTTCTTTCTCCCTGCAGGTTTGGCTCCTTTGTTTATTCCAGCCAGACTGGGATCATTTTGAATAATGAACTTGCTGATTTCTGCACAACACAGAAAACTACTGTTTTGGCAGGTAAGCATTCTCAACCCCAAAGCAGAACTCATGTCCAGAAGGTGGAGAATCAGGCTATGTACAAATGGGCAGGGGTGATCTACAAACAGTAGGTAATCTTTACTTTCTCTAGATGAGAGAAAAAATGCAGAAGCTAATGATGAGTGGATAGGGAAGGAGGAAAGAGGTAAAGAAACCATTCCACAGTGGTTTGTGAAATGAACTGTTTGGTGCTCTGTCCTGCACCAAGAAAAGCTTCCTATTTAGCATCTACTGTAAAGGGACAGTTTCTTGTATATGGGGTCTCAGTACAAGAAATCTAGATTTCTGGAAAAATTGGACCTCATGAGGAATGAGCAGCAGGTTGGTTCTCCATGAGGAATGCAAAGCTGAGGTAAGTAAATCTGTGTGTCATAATGCCCTCAGCAGACACATGGGATAATACTTCCTGCCTTTGCCCTAGGAGAGAGGCCTCCCTCAGCAATGGTGCCTTCTATCCTCATCTCCAAGTCGGGAGACATGCTGGTGATTGGAGGGGCAGGCGGGGCCTGGATTATCAGTGCTACTTCTATGGTGAGTGAACAGATGCTGCACAGAAACACCTTGCAACCAGCAGGCTGAGCACACACAGGGCTGAATGAAAGAAATGTTTGTTGCTGTTAGTACTGCTAAGTGGAAGGCAGTGAAGAGGACGTGCTACAAACTCAGTCCATCCTCAGCTCCTTGCTTTTAGCTTTTCTGTGCCAAGGGTAGCCTCAGCTCTGTTGAACTGTAATTCCACCAGGAGGGAATAGGAATGGAGGAGGTGGGAGAACCCACAGCAGTTGCCAGCTCTTTCAGCCCTCACAGACTTTCAGCATAGTCAGTCCCCACCTGCTCTTTCTACTCAGCTCTTCTTGGGCTTTGACTCCTTGGTGCTTTGTTCTGTTTCCAGTTTAGAAGCCTTTAAAGGCTGCAGGTTGGAGGTTAGAGCAAGTGCTAGCTGGCTCCTTCAATTCTTTTTCGTTAGGGAAGAAGCTGGAAGAATTAAATAGCAAGTTAAGGAAGAAAAGCATTGCCC
Source organism: Odontophorus gujanensis (assembly GCA_013399175.1). Lineage (NCBI taxonomy): Eukaryota > Metazoa > Chordata > Aves > Galliformes > Odontophoridae > Odontophorus > Odontophorus gujanensis. The sequence goes on from VXAB01011900.1 coordinate 390,121, forward strand.
AAAACCTTGTGGCCCCTAAGCCAAAGCAAGTTACCTGATGGAAACAGCCACAACAATAAGCCACCTCCAGACATATACAGAGAGTAACACATCTTAAAGAAAAATACTTTGCTGAAGCATGAAGTCTAACAGACATCGAGAAATGAAAGTTTTCTTTTTTAATTCATGTGGAAAGAAGCAGAGGAAGGATTCCAACTGAAGACTTTATTTCTGGACATCCAGAGTCAGTATAGTTGGCAGGACAAATAAATAAGCAGTAGCAGAATCAGAAACAAATTATACAAATATCTGAAATGTAATCTCCCATCAGTCTGCTTCAGTACCAGAGGATAAAGGATGGGCATTATACAGTACAATATATCCACAAGCCATCTAGAAAAGCAGCTTTTGTGAGATGTCAGTGGATACTGGAACTGTGCTGCATCTAAACGAACCACAGCTATGAGGAAGGGATATGAAACAACCTTAGAGCAATAGTGATTAAAACAGTCCAGGACTCCTTGGGGTGGAGGTGATGATGGTGAAGGATACGTTAGAAATCTGTAAAGGTAGTGACTTGGAGAAGTGAAGAAAGGATTGTTCACTGTTGCTGATACCAGAGGGAGAACAAAAACTGATTATCAGATTCAGAAAACCTGTAAGCGTAACATACAATTTTCTCAGAACTCCTCCCTACAGGACATTTCCTATGAAATATGAAAACAGAACAGTCATCAATAGGAAGGTATTCAGAATTGAGTTGAAGGGCAGCTCTTTGGCATGGCAAAAGCATCATGGGGTGTATCGTTATGTGCTCACTCTGTTTTTTCCCCTCAACATTTCCTGTTTGTTGCCACAAAAGGATGCTTAGGCTAGACTGACTAATCTTATAGTCCTGTTTTGCACAATCCCATTAGCAGGATTTGGTAAGGGTTTACACCAATGTTGAGGAAGACGATGTGGTTCAGATTCTTATTCAACATCTTCACTTAGCATGGGATTTGTTTCATTGCAGGCCATTATAAACAAGCTGTGGTTTGGTTATGACTTGGAACGTGCCATTTCATCTCCCATCATGCATACCAACAAAAACAGTATCCTGTTTGAGGGACACTTCAGTGAGGTGAGCTGCCTTGGTTGGATCTTCCTATCATCCCTTTTGATGGGAAGGAGATGGCTTCTGTAACTCTCCTGAATAAGCTGCATTTTGCTTCTAGCTAACCTTCTTGCTTAAATCACATTCTCTTGACCTGACCCTGCATATACAAGCTTCATTTCTACACTTGGCAACACAAAGACCTCAGGTCCCTGCCCCACTTAATTTTTTCTGCTCTCCCTCCTGCAGGATGTTAGGAACAGCCTGCTGAAAAGAGGACACACAGAACAGACAGTTGAATTAGCAATGAATGTCGTGCAGGGAGTTTCCAAGGAAGGAAAATGCATCTCTGCTTACTCTGATAAAAGGAAGCTGGGGAAATCAGCTGGATATTAGCATGAAACACCATCCTGACAACTCTATTCTATTCAAAACCACAGGAGATAACTAGATACAGATTCATGCGTCTTCCACTGTTGCTGGAGAGTCTTGGTTAAGAACAGAGTTGGTTTCTGTCAGGCTGTTGCCATGATAAGCTTCTAATTACGGGGGCTCAGCAATGTGAAGTAACTGAGTAAGTTTCTGAGGATTATAAGAAATGTCTGCTGGGGCAGGATTACAAAACTGTATGCATTTGAGTTTTGAGGGTGGGTCTGGAAAGAGAAGAAAGTGAAACTTCACACTCTACCTCCTGGCTTTCCCATCCAGAGGAGCCCTACTCTTTCCAAAGAAAGGCAGATGAAATCAGTGCACCATAGCACAGTGTTGCTGCCAGGCATGCTCTCTATGTTGAAGACGCAATGGAAGCCATGAGCTGAAGCCTTATTCAACCCTCCCTACTGGTCATCTAAAGACTAAACCTCCTATGGGTCAATGTGAAGTTGCTGCTCCTGGTTGGGAGGGGCCTCTGCTTTGCTCCTTGATGACACCTCTCCCTGTAGTAGAGGAGTCCCATCTATGCCATTTCCTCCTCCTCAGTGCCTGCAGAAGATAAGTAGTTTGGGAAGGCAGGAGAAGACAGCAGCTGAGGAAACACTGTACTGCTTTTGAAGCTTTATAACTTTCTTCAAAATGCAAAGGGCATATAATCTGAAGACTTTCATAGGCATTAGCTTCTCCTGGCCAGGCAAACACCAAGACTGTTGAAAAGTGTTGCTGCAGTTGCAAAACACTTCTCTCTCATAGCCAGAGTTGATGCTCTATAACTCCCTGTTTACCACAACTAGGCTCAGATGTTCCCTGAAGATTACAAGAATGAAAATGCATGACTATTTGAGAGCTTGTGGAGGAGAGACCTGAATACATTCATCTGGCCATAAGAGCTCCTTCATGTTAACTTCATAATATTGCCCTGCTTAAGATGGCCAAAGGAATCTAATGTTAGAACAACTACTATACAAGTCTAACAAAGCACTTCTCAACTACCCACCAACTTCAATTTTCTGAAAGCTCATGAACTTTTCCTATTGATGCAGTATTGTACTAGTGTTTCTGCCAATAGCAATGTTTATTCTCCATATCCCCTTGTTAATTCTCTCCTCCCACACAATCCTTGGTATTTCAACTTCACAAACAAACAACCTTCCTCTGTAACCACCATAACAAGTATCTGAGCACAGACAATTAAAGCAAACTCAAACCAGAATGTCCACATGCACTGCTGTAAGCAAAGCGAGGTGAGTAACAAGAAGTCTATGTTCTTAACAACAGATTTTGTCAGTAAGTCATTGACTTGTTGCCTTCAGATGAATTTTAATGATGTTCTGAGTGACATTGCCTAGATCCAGACAGAGGAGCCAGACTGGATCCTGGCTAGCAGGATCTGCACTTATTTCTAGCTTGAACAACTTAGAGCTTTCAGAAAAGCAACCAAAATGGCATTGGCTAAAACCAGCATGAATTGTTCTTGTTTTGCTCTTAAAGTTCAGGGCAGTGCCCTGGGCCATGCCCCATCATGTCTCACTTCCAGAAAAACAAGCCATGAAGTAACTGATCCTCCTCATCCCCCTTCACTTCTGATGTACCAAAGGGTAAAGCACACCTCAGTTATCCAGCCCATGCAGCGTATCACCTTTCCAGTACACCACTACTTCTCACAATGAAGCTATGGGAATATTATCTGCAGACCAGCACTCGCTGCAATTTAACTGCTTTGCTATTAACATTGAAACTGAGCCAATTAAGCAGTTTCAGAACCTGTCACAGATTTCATTTGCAAGGCAGAAAGGAATGCGTGCAGATCACTCACTGTGGCAGTCCTGGATCCCTCACTGACACACAAAACATCTTGTGAAGCTGAGCTCTGTACCTCCTTCTCGCCCTGCCACCTCCTCAGTGCTGCTGAAACTCGAAGAGTGGCCCGGGTTGGTCCCTCTCCATTCATGCTGATGCCAACAGAAGAGCATTATTTTTATACCTAGTCAACTTACATGGACTTTTAAAGCACTGCTGTACATAGGCTGCTCTGTTTTCTAACAAAGTCTTTTTTAAATTATATTTTTAATAAAGTGTTTTTAAACCTTAAACTGTTGCCTAACCTAAGGCACAAGCAGTTGTTTGAGAGAGGACTGACTGACTTCCTACTTACTTTCACTGACGTTCACCTACTGATAAAGAGCCTCAATGCAGCATGAGGAGTGGAATATGGAACCAAAGCAGCTGGGAGATGTGCATACCCTAAGTACAGCTACATCCAAATGAGCTGGATACTACAGCATGGGTGAGTGTCCACAGTCTGCTTTTAAATAGTAGGATGTAGATTCAATATGTTTAGTTTTATAATCAAGTCCTGTGTAGTGATACTGTTAAAACAAACATATTAAAAAAAAAAAAAAAAGGCCAAAACCAACAGTTCTGCTGAATAAAGTATTTAAATGCATTTATAAGAATCATTTAAAACAGAAGAAGTGGGTTTGGTTTTTGTTTTCTTTTTTTTAGTCATGGTAAAAATTAAACTCTCCAAAAGGGAAATTTTGTAAAATAGATTAGAAATAAATAGGGAAGTTTTCTGTCCAGTAAATTCAGGAAGGAAAGCATCACTTCTGAGCCACAAACTGTTAGAAGCAATTCAGCAGGAGTTATGGGCATTTCTCATTTCCCAGAACCCAGTTATCCCAGTTTCTGAGCACACACCACACTAACTGCAGTAACTGTGTCTGTGCATCAATTCCACTGTTGATGTGACGTTGATGTTGATGCATGCAGGCTCTTGTTCACTGCTGGTGAAAAGATACAGCTGATGGTGGTGATGGTGTTGAAAAACATTGCTGTGAAGCTGACAAATCTGCCCTAACAAACAGTGTTATTGTGCCCTCTGTATCTGTTGTAGTTTCCATGAAAACAAATAGGAGGCATTACTTTCAGAGTGACTTACTTACAACTTTCTCTGCTCTCCCTTGGCCAAGAGCTCAGCCAGTTGTGTGTACAGAGCCAAGTGTTTCCTACAGCTATCAGCTGGCGCTGCATCACACACAGCCCTGTATCTGAACTTCCTAAAGTACACCTGCACATTGGATTTAAACTGCAGCCTGCCCCTGAGTGACAGCTATCCTCCAATTACAAGAAGAGGAAAAGTCAAAGCCACAGCTCAGCAAACAGAAAAAAACAACCCAGCAACATCCAGGCTTGGCTTCACACCAATCTTACTCTTTCAGGAACACAGTAACTGCATTGTTTACAATTAATTACTGCCTTAGATGTGCTGAACACCTCCTCATCACTAACAGCTCAGGACAAAAGGCACACAGAGCACAGCCCAGGCTCCTTTCCATAACTCACTTAAATGGTTGTTATATAAGCACATACATACCTCCAAGTCATAACTTTCTGAAAAACACCATCTCTCTGGGTCTCATTTCCTGCCTTGAAACTTGACTCACATCAATTCTAGCAACTACTGGGAAAGAGGTAGTGTGTAATGCCTAAAAGTTTAGACTTTCCTTTTCAGCACATTCCGTATTTTAAGGCTCTCACAGACTGACACGAAATTTCAACCAGACAAACAGATGCAATTAGTTACCACTACCCCCATTTCCAAGATTTCACAAACACCCCTGAAGCATGACTGCATTTAGGAGTGCTCATTTTTTGATCTCATGTGTAGGCATTAACACACTTAGCTGTTCCAAATCAGATACAGATTACCAGGAGTTCGCTGACTGATTAATTGCAGCTTACCTTCAAACGACCAGCTGCAGCATGCTTTTTAGAGGTTTAATTTCCTCAGACTCCAGGCCTGCAGGATGATGTGGTAGGAAGCAAACTGGATTAAAAACAGCTTTGTTTTGGATACTTAACTACATATATATTTATATTTTCACTCATAGCTTCATTAGAAGTGTGAACAAGAAAGCAAAATCTCAGGAGAACTTTGTTCATGCAGACTCTTGCCATCCCTTCTGGCAATATCAGCCGTGCGGGCAAGAAAAATGTGTGACACCATTTTTATTTGTTTTAGTTGTGCTCAGTTTTACAGGTAGCATCTTCCCTTTAGACCTTCTCAACAAAAACAGAAGAAAGTTTGAAGCCACTTCCCCCATTACCCATTCATCTCCAACATTCCACTGAAGTGAAAAGCAGAAAACATCTTTGTTAAAAAGAGTGGTGAGTTTGTGAAGGCTTACCCCAGTTTGGAGCTGAGCTCCCTGCTATGGCACAGGTCTATTCGTCCTCATGGTCCTGTAACTCCTGTCTACTCAAACAAGAAAGAAATCTCTTCTCTAGCTGTGACGGGGACATTCCTCCTAGCTGAAACACTTCCTGCAGCTTGGGGAAGCCTGACCTTCTTCAAAAACTGGATACTCAATCTGACTTCATAGGATGGAGAGGAGGCAGGGATCAAACTCTTCAAGGCAGAACAGACTTCCCAGGTAGGTCACATCCTGATCAAGATGTTTGTTTCAGCACTGCCAAGGTACGAGCACTTCGATTGTGATCACTGAGAACCTAAGTCCCAGCTCTAACAACAGAACCAGAGGCAAATTTGTTCCCTCTCTTGTTAAAGTCCCTGAATTGAAGACCTAAAGGATTTTTTTCCCCCAGACACACCTCAGTGTCACTAGCCCACTGCTGAAGAAGAGCTGAGCAGGGTCAGAAGCCTGCAGGGATGCCACCTTTCCGGGAATCGGAGGCTGCAGCCCATCCATCATCTGTTCTGAGAACGGCTTGCACAATCGAAATACCGCTGCTCACCCGCGTGGTATCGTGTTTTCTCATCTGTAGTTGTTCTTCTAAACCCTGAAATGCAGAAGTGCATGAGGACAATGGGAGAGAGAAACTGCACATGGGTTGGACTCTGTGACGTGAATCCTCCATGTACAGCCCAGCACGCAGTGCCTGCATTACATAGGTCTACTAGAACTATATACTGTCCCTCTTCTGTGAAGTATACTTGAACAGCACAGTACTGACCTGTATCAGCTTTAATACTGTTCCCCTAGGAATATTTGCTAACACATAATTTTTCATGTGCACATCTTCCCAACACTGTGAGACCAGCCCCAGACAAAAAGCTCACAAACACCCCAGCCTCAATTCAGACAAACCTTCTCTACTTCCTCCTCCAGCTCTGTGACATTGGGAAACAGCTGATCATGAATTCTGGGCTCTTCCACTGCTTTCTTCAGATCATAACCAAACCAGATGGAATTGATGACTGCCTATGAGATGTAAAAAAGCCTCAGAGTTAGCTCCTTGCCTTCAAAGAGACACCATCCTTGCAGCAACGAAGGCAGAGATTTCTGAAGGATGTTCAATAGAGCACAAAGGAGATGTAAATCGTAGTTCCCTCTGCCTCCAGCACTCCATCTCATGGGTGCATTGCAGCAAGCCAGGCTGTATATGCTTAGGATGATTCCCACACACAGAGACCACAAGTGGCTAAAATGAACACAGGAGAAGGATCAGATCCTCAGGCTACTGTAGTTGGATTTATCCTGCTGTGAGTAAGGCACTGCTGGCTTTTTTGGTGTACAGCAGTCACCTCAGTGCAAGCATACACTTACAGCTTCTTGCTGCTGCACTACTGGTTTCCTTAAACCTGGTAGATTGCAGCAAGTGAAAACAGCCTCAGCATCAAGAGCCTCACAAACTGCTTTTAGCAGCACCTCTCACAGAGACTACTCCACTACCTTAGCTAGAAAGCAGGATCCAGCACTGTGTTCTGAACGGCTGTGCACTTGCACAAGGAGACAGCTTTCCCCTGTCATCACTTTGGGTCTAACTGGGCCTCTGAATGGTTGTCACAGCAGCTCACAGGGACCCTGCCTGTCAGGCGGACTGATGTTGGCAAAAGTTCTCATTTAGCTCTTCTGCATGACTTCCATCTAAAAGGTAGGAGCTTTGATGAGAATGGCTCTAAACTAGGCAATGAGACTAATTCATGGACAGCCAGACATCAAAGCTAAACTAAAGTCACAAATCTCTTACAAGTGGTAAGAACGACTTGCCAAAGGAAAAGGCCTGGAGTCACAGAAGGGAGTAATTTAGCGAGAGGCCCTTTGTCTCTCTGGCAGGAGTTGGGATTTGAGGTCTGGCCCTTGGACAGCCAGGCAGGACCCTCTGCTTTCAGCTCCCAGCCCTGCAGCAGGAAGCCATGGCTAAGGTCACATCACAGGCAAAGACTTGAATCCTTTACCCCAAACATTGCCTCCCCCTCACTTTGCTTTGCCCACATCACCACATACCAGTGCTGTTGCTGTGGTTATTTTTGATCCTCCAGCAGCACCAACCACCATCCTGATCTTTTTTGTTTTATCCACCAAAATGGAGGGGCACATGGAGGACAACGGCTGTTTACCTGTTGGGGACAGAGATGCAACAGAGGCTCAGTTTTCCATCTGTAATTCACAGACCATCAGCTCCTGCACCACATCTAAACCCAGAGTTTCCATATCCACCTTCCTAATTAATCTCAGTTTGTTCATCCCGTGGGGGTCCCAGTGTCCCCTGTACACATCTCCTCCCTGCTACCACAACACAAAGCGTAATCCTAGGGTTGTCTGTCACGCAGCTGCCTCACCAACACCATGGGACTTCCCCTTCTGTCTTTTCACTTCCCTGTCTCTCCAAAATGTGAGGTACAGGAAGGTGACAGAACCCCAGCCCACATTAGCTGCAGTGAGATGGCTCTGCAGGAAGCAGTGCTGGAGCAGGAAGGGAGCTGAAGTTGGGGCATGAGATGGATCTTCCTGGAGCTGCCCTACAAATCCCAGCAGAGCACAGACAGACATCTGGACAGCATGGGCTAATGCAAGATACAGCTTCAAGAATAAGATAGGAAGGTAGTTTACAGCTACCTGGTGCTATGAAATTTGCTGGAGAAGGAGGGATCCCAAATCCATTGATAATGTGAGGTGAGCTGAAGTCATCCATCTCATCATTATATATGATTCCATTCGTATTGGATAGTATATCAGAGCCAAAGCTAGAGAAGACAAGTTGGCACAGACATGTCAAAACCAGAAAGAACTTCAGGTGAATTACTGCAATGTGAAACCTGGGATTTGATGGGAGTAACTCTCCACTCCCTTCTGTTGCAAAGGGCATTTTGTCACCCTTTGTGGGGAAGGAAACAGTTTATACTGTGAACACACAACTATACAAAGAAAAAAGGCAGTCCTAGAGTGCTGCTGTATAGCTCCCCTGCTCGGAACCTGAAGGCAGAAACAGCACAGCAAAGAAATACACCTTAATTCCCCTTCCAGCCAGGCAGACCTACACTCCCTTCAGAGGCAGCATAGCTCAAAGGAAGTCACATTTGGGGACTGCTGGCATTTTGCTTAGAAGTGTCAAATGAGAGATATGTTCTACGGATAGAAAAAAACCTTCCTCCCCTTCCTCCCCTCTTTTCCCCCCAGCTTCAGGCTTATGTACAGAACACAGTTCTTCCTGACAGCATCCGAAGCCAAACACTGTACTTTCAGGCCAGCTGCATTAACTCAAATTCCTTCCAGATGCCTGGGAAATAAGAGCTTGCAGTGATAACATTGCTTATGGGAAAATTCAGATGCAGTGGATGTTTCCTTGGTGGGTGAACCCAACACTTCACACATCTCATGCTCTCACCCAACTACACAAGCCTCAGCAATAAGAACTGACCTGCAAGCTCAGCAGTAGAAGTGCCTATTAACAGCACTACCCATCACTGCCCTGCTACAGAGATGACAGCTCAGTGATGTTTTATACCAACCACAGAACCACCACTAGGAAGATGGCAGAGGCCTACACAGAAGCAAGGTCTGAGCTCATACTATTGGTTGATGGTGCTGGTGGCGGACACAGCACTGCCATCATCAGCCACAATGGAGACGTGGGATGTGCCGGCACTATCTGCAGTGTAATATTCTGGCTCGTAGTATTCAACTGGATGGGAGGTGTTGTCTGTGATTTTCCTTCGGAGACTATCCGCAAAGAACTCAGACGTCATGTTTCTGATTGCCTGTCAGAGAAATCCAATGCAGTTACTCAGCAGATTAAGAGCCATGTAGTTATGAGGCTGATATCCGACACTTCAGACCACAGAAGAGTGGCAAATCCCAGCAGTGAGGCTATAGTTTTCCAGCAGGGGTTTTCCTTCTTGAAAGATGAGCATTGTACCAAAGAGCACTTTAAGCAGTCACAGAAGAAGCTGCACAATGCACCCCTTTGTGTGGGAATTTATCAGTATCCATTACTGTAGATCTATGGAAAGCTGTCCTCAACACTGCTGTTAGGTGTAGGCAAGCACTGCTACACTTGCTTCATAGATGAGAGAAGAGGGATCAGGTTGAGAGGACTAGACCAAGGCTCTGGTCATTGCTTGGTAAGCTGCAAATTTGTGTCCATCAAGCTGGGCTGTGCTCAGATCCTGCTGCTTTTGGAGACTCATGAAGTAAAAGCACAAAGAATGAAGTTGGGAAAAGCAGGGGTCCTGCCTCATCCCTTCCCATCCGTAGGTCCACTTACTAGTGTGGACTGTGGTTAGAGATCTACAGGGTGCTGGGAGTATCATCTACCAAATAAGGCTCCAAAGACTATGAAAACAGGGAGGGTTATCCCTGAACAAACTCAAATGCTCCTGGTCAATTGATTTTGTTTTTCCTAACAACAGAAAAGCTTCCTCCATTTATATCCCTCACAGCTTATAGCCACTTGATTCAGAGGTATTTCAGAGTCTGTTTAGTCACCCAAAACCAGAGTGTCATGTTCCAGTCAGCCTGGGTGTTGCAGAAAGAAAAAGGCTTTTGCCAGGTACCTCTGTAACGTTGACAAATTTTGGATCTCCCAGCAAAGTCCTCTTGGCGTAGGCAAAGCGAAAGGCCTCCACGATGCGGTGGTAAGTCAGACCTCTCTCCTCCACAGTTTTGATACTGTCAGCAGAGAAATTATATCCTGGCAAGAGAAGACAAACCACTGTGAACACAAAGGAAAACCCAAACTCAATGGGGCACTAACAGAACTGTGTCAGATGGGCTCATCTTGAAACTCAGTCACTACAGAGATGCAGCCACTGGACTGTCCCAACCTCTGCATGGAGAGCACAGGAGCTCTGCAGTTCTGAGCACTGTGAGTCCTGCTGCCTGTATGGCACTGCTCAGTGGCACTCTCACCTTTCAGTATGTTGAAAATGAGAGCTAGCACTGGGCCACTCAGGGGGGCAGAAGGTGTGTAGAGGATAAACTCTCCAAGTGCGACCTCTATAGGGTCTTCTATCACCGTTGCTTTGTAGTCCCGCATGTCCTCCATCGAGATAATACCCCCTAGAACAGAAAAGGAAACTACAGATGTGTTTTTGTGATCCCTGGTGGGAAGAGAAGGTAATAGACTACTGCCAGGCATCACAGCAAGAACAGGACGGATCACAGACAAATCCAGAAAGTTGTACAGGAGGTGAATTTATTCTTTGATAGATCCAGCTCAGCCTAATATTGAGGTTGGACTCATTTGCAGCAGCCAGAAGTCTGGTGATCCATCTTTCTATAAAGGACATCAGCAATGTCGGGGAACAAGATGTCCTTTATGAACCCAGCTTACAGGAGAAGGATGCAGCTTTTGAACGCAGATGCTTTGCAGTACTCCACAAGCAGAAGAACACGTATGCTCCAATGCTTTTCTTATCTTTAACGGGAAGACAGTAATTAACCATCACAAATAAAGCCAGGAAATGACCTTTGCAGGTGAAATACACTGGAGCTAGAGAATGCGAGATAGTACGAATAGGATACTACCACCATCTAGTGGTACTGAGACATTATACACGATGACCACGTACATATCATCTGAGGTAGAAGCTCGTTGGATTCAGGCTCTGTAAGCTATAATGTCCAGAAATGCATAGACTATGCATGAAATGCTAGTTATGGTATAGAAATACTCAAAATATACTGCCCATTTCTGACTGAGTTTCAAATGCATCCGTCAAAGTGCTATGGCTTCTTGTACGCCTCCTGTTGCCACAGACCTGAGAGGTGGGATTTCAGGCAGCAGGTGTGAGCAGCAGGTCACAACTCCTCCTGCATTCTGAGCTGCAGCACTCAGCTCACTCACACTATTTTGGACAGATGTTCTGTTTCTTACCTACACTCTGGATGTCAGCGATGATCTGTTCTGCCAAGCTTCCTGTGTAAAAGACATCTGCTCCTTCATCAGCTATAGTCTGGTATGTGTTGGCTAATTTAGGCATCTTGATGATATCACCCTCCTGCAGGATTTTCCCGTCTTTGCAGAACACTTCACTGACAGAGAAAGGAGATTAAGAAGACCAGATCTGAGAGACAAGTTCAAAACTGTGTGTGCCCTTATCAACTAACACAGACTTAGTCAAATCTGTCTTCATGTTGCCATCCTGGAGGGAAGAGGAACTGCCTGAGCTATGCCTCATTCGTCCTGATACCTTGCATTGGGACAAGAAAGTGAACAGGGGCTTCTGACTTGAGATTCCATGTTGCTCAGAATTTGCTCAGTGAAGCCTGCAGGAGGGAGTGTCACCTGCTGCAAGGCAGTCCACTCTCCCTGCCTGTTCCTTGGGTTAACTTGGGGTGCCTCAAGACACCCACGAGGGACCACTGTCCTTGAAGCCTAGTGGTTCAGATCAGAGCACAGGCTATGAAGCTCCAGGGCTCAAAGCTTCCAGTGAGTCCAGGAGAGTGCAATTACAAACCAACCTACAGCTGGCAGGAAAAGAAAAGATGAAGCATGATCTCAAGTAGAGCTGGTAGACACCATGGGACTGGAAGAGGAAGTACTTTTAAAACCCTTCGTGATCATAGTCCTTGCTAGAAGCGGATGATCAGAGGTACTGCTCTGGGAAGGCTGACTGCAGAGGAAGATAAGACCCAGAAACCCCACTCCCTGACAGCAGCTGAGATACTCAGGGAGAGGAACATGCTCTGCAATTGCCCAAAAGGCAGTAAGATTAGCTTAGTGTGCTCAGAGCATGAGGACAGGCTGGGGATTCAGACAAACACTACCATCTGACAGAGCTGTCCCAGTATGTGCTTCAGCTCCATCTCTGCATCAAATGCACTTTAAGAAGAGAATTCATCTCCCTTTCAAAGTCAGGACTGAACATTCCCAAAACTGGCCACACGATTTAGCACCTTCAGGTAGCTGGAACACTGGCAAGCACAGTGAGTACAGTCACTGGAGGGAGGCACAGCCCTCACAGTCACTGCATTACACAGACACTCTTCAGCTAGGATGCAATAATCCCAGCTTTCTCTACACAGATCTGCAACTGCTCTACCTACCATAGTGAAGGATTGCTTTCAATTGACTGTTGTTTTGATCTGATAGCTGCTCCAAGGCCTTTCCCAATTTGGAATCCTTCTCTTGCCAACTTGACACTGGGCAGGAACAAGTCTCTCCACGGCAGTTTGCCATGACGTTTGTGTGCCAGTTCATAGCCACGGATTTCTCCTGGAACAGCAATGGACAGTCCCCCTGGAGCAGAGAAGAAATGTATAAGTCTTCAGTAGCAAGGGGGATAAAAAAAGGAGACAAAAAAGAAGTTATCATTGCAGTAGTAAGTAGAGGAGGGCTTCTCTGTTGGCCTTGGTTTTAAGCAGGGATAGTTTACCAGCTCAGCCCATGCATACAGTGCTAATAGAATTATTCTGACACCTCTATTCTCTGGCTGGTAGCTCAAGGGCTTGGGTCATTTTTTTTCATTCTTCTCCAATTGAATCACAGCAAAGCTGGTCAGAACACAGAAGGTACCACACCTGCCTGCAGCTCCCAGTCCTTCAGAGCTGAACACACTACAGTAAGAGGGAACAGAGTATATGTATATGGCAGTGTCCACACATACACGCTCCAAAATCTCTTTTGTCACACTGCAGCAGCAGTTGCAACAGTCTGACTACACTGCACAATGATACAGCAGTTTCCTTCAATCCTGTTTTAACTGGCATCCCCCAGAAGTTCAGCACACTTATCAGCCCTCCCCCAAAGCTCCTTTCCTCTCAATTCCAGGAGTCACCATAAGGAGAAGTTTCTACTTTCGATTGGAAAAACACATCCCTGAAATGGAATTACTGCTCCTCCTCTGGAGCTTCTGAACCATCAGTGGAAGACACCATCATACCTACTTAGAGACACAAGAATTGACAAGAGCTAAGTTTTAATCAGAGATGGAAAGAGAAGATGGCAGATATGAGATGGCAGGACATCCTCCATGCTGTGGATTCAGCTGCGTTTTTATGAAGAGCAGTAAGTGTTGAGGTAACTAACTAGTCTGAAAGACCTTATCTTTTATTTCCTTGTGAGGAGAGGGCATAGATTTTCAAAATTTTTTTGAAAGATGTACGTGAGAAGGCTTTAGAAATGTAAGAGCATAATCACAGAAACATGTTATTAATCCAGACAGGTCAGTGGCAGCTAATGCAGGAGCTAGGTGGTCTCCCAAAGCAGTGAAAGAGCCTTTGCCTTTACCTTTCAGAGAGATCTGTGTGTTGTTTCCAAACATGTCCTCTGTTGCTCCTTTAGGAGCCACCTCTCTCGCATTAATGACTTCCACATTTCCTTTAGAGACAGAGGAAGGGAGATCACGTTTAGTTCTGGAGTCAGCACCCAGGCAAGGTCTGTGCAGAATAAGCCCAGTCACTTGGAACAAGATTCTTGTCAGCTGTTTTGTGGACAGTGTGTTCCCTCAGACAATGGGAGAGTCAGTATCTTACCTTGATCACCCCTCTGTGCTTTAGGTGGAGGGGCAGAACTGTTCCAGATGCACATAGCCCTGTTGCTTACCTGAGCTGTTGTAGATGGTAAAGAAGAGTCCCCCTCCAATGCCCATGCTGTGAGGGCTCATGAGTCCACAACAGAGCAGAGCTGCAATCGCAGCATCCACTGCAGATCCACCTTGCTGAAGGATGTCCCTGTGCAGCAGAAGAGAAGGCATCTTATGGCAACACACCACAGTGTCTCAGTTACCTGCAAGCTCTGGAGTCACCTCATCAGGGCAGATAGGACAAATTTCTAATGCTCATTTATCTACACCTTATCTATGGGTTCCCCACAAACGGCTTTGAGCTTCTATCACTATAGAGAAGAGATCCTAGTGGTCTGGGTACAGACCACATCGACCCTCATTAAAGAGGCATTCAAACTAGCCTGAAAGCAACAAGATGTGTACCAAAGTACCTGGAGGAGACTGGTATCCCAGCCACTTCCATTATATATGAGAATAAGGAGCCTGAAATCTGCAGCACATACATCTAGAACTGGAGAACAGCTTGACAAAGGTATTTGAAAAGACAGAATTTGAAAAGCGTCTCTCATTCCTATTGTTTCTGTGCCTAGGGTATCTGTCTGCTGTACAGTCTGTGGGTGACCACATTAACACTGGCTGGACACGGTAAGGGCCCAGGTTTACTCACAGCCTCCTCATTCTACAGGGAGCTGAGTGCCTGTGCTGTGCAGCTGCCAAGGTGGCATCTGCACAACGGTGAAACGAAACAGCGTTGTCTTGTGAAAGAGCTTCACAGATAACGAGAGTCATGGCAGAGTTAGCGATTACCTTCCAATTACTGAGCACTCCCTTGCATCCGTAGCCACAGCTGCCCTCTTATAGATGTGGGTGTCCTCTGAGTCAGAGCGCAGCCCGAAGAAGAGTGCCAGGAACAAGATGAGCCCCAGCAGGACTGCAGTCAGGACCCCGGTCACCACATAGCGCTTCCTCATCTTTCTGTGGGAAGAGACAGGATCATCAATCATGCTTCTTCTGGGGTCGCCAGGGAGCAGGTGATCAGGCACAAGAGCAAGCTTTTCATCTGTCTTTTTCCATATCTGCTGTTTCCTCTCTTTCCCTAGCAGCTGGCAGCTCTGCAGGTGGATGGGTGATTTTGGAAGGAGTGACCAGCGGAGGTGAGAGCCCAATTCTGGCCTTGACAGGTACATCAGGGTGATGTTCCTCCTGCCTCCCCAGCCCTTGCTTGTCAGTGGATTTCTATGGACTGCTGAGCTGCAGGCAGTGAACAGCTACCTCATTCCCCTGACTGCTCATAGAGTGGCTCTTCCAAACATGCCCATGCTCAGATTCATATCAAAACTATTCCTACAGGCACAGCTGTTATGGTTTCTCTGTGTCACTGCCAACCTTTGTGCAGGACAACTGCTGTAACAACACAAAAGCTTTTACCAGCTTCCCCTTTACCCCTTACTGCCACACCATTTGCAGAGTGATCTATTTCAATGAGCACTCCAGAGGCCCCTGGAAGCCCAAGTAACAGCTGAGGGGTATTAAAGTCCCTGAAATAAAAAGGCCTCAAACCAGCAGCTATGATTTGGGTAACAACCTGTCTTAAAGCAGGTAGGAAACCTCCTACATCAGAACAGCAGCAGTTTCATAGACAAGAAAGTAAATCAAAGAAACAGACATAGTAAGTGTTAAATTTTGAGTCACATCATCTTCAGTTGAAAAAAAAAGAGAGCTTTAACCTTATATAACTCGCTTTTAAATGCCATGCCTGTGAAGGAATCCCTGTTCTGGAGATTGTCACAGACCACTACAACACACATCCTAGTCACTAACAAGTCACCTTGGCCAAAGCTATTCAGTGCTCCCCAACATGAGCACAACACCCTCCTGCTCAGGGTCCTTGGCTACAGCAGCTTTCCCCTGAGCCTGCCACTTCTAGAAGGCAACTGCCAGTGCTCATGTCTCCATACTTTCCCATTCTGCACAAAGATGCTCTTGGAGTGCACAGGGTTACTGTTCATCAATGGGTGAGCACAGGACACTGACATCTGCAGTACAGGTGTGCAAGACACACACTAGGGTAAGTTAAAGGCTATTGAGAGGATGGAGAGTCACTGACATCTTGCTAGGACTGACATCTCATGAAATACATCTCGAATAACAACTACTCTGGCCCATTTCCTTTCTCCTTACAGGACTATTCTAGCAAAAAGACCTAAACCCATTGTAGCTCTTTCAGGATCCAACCTTCCCCAGTTCAGCGTGGGTTTGGGTTATTACTGTAACAACTATACTTGCACAATAGCCAAAACACCCTTTACCTTACCGAAGCACCTGCTATCCTCAGAGACAAACCAGTCCATGGCATTGGGAGTGAAGAGTGGATCCACCAACCCCAGCCTCCGTGGCTACGCAGCTGCCCAAAGCTGAGGACCCTCCAGCAGTCAGAGCAGCACTCTGTGCCTTGCAGCAGGGCAACGAAGCAGTGAGTGTGCCAATGCTGACCTAACTGGAGGAAACAGGCCAGCCAAAATGAAGCACTCCTCAAAGGGAGGGGATTGGCAAGCGCTGCCCCTCAGCCTCACTCCCATTCTGCTGATTTCAAATAAGAGAATACCCGTTTTTGATCCAAGCCTTTCATCTGTGAGTCTCAGAGCACAAAAGTTGTCCGCTTCCAAGTAAGGCAACTCAAATCAGAGTGTCAGTGCGCTGTATGTGCTGTTCTGTAAACAAATGTCAACCAAGGTCAGTGAAAGGTAAATGGATGAAACCTCTTTCCAGGTTCAGGACATGATTTACACTCAACTACTTTTAAAACAGCCTAGTGGTGTGTTTGCAAAGCAGTTGCTGTGCAAGGAAACAGAGAAGCTATTATGCCCCCAACAATAGCTCACACACAGCCTCAGAGTTTAAAGGCAGTTCTGTTTGTTGGCAGAGAGAATCCAGCTTCAGCACTGGCAGTCTCCTCCAGGCTTCACAAGGAATACCAGGGGATCTTTTATCTGCACTCCAGCTAGGCAGAAGGTACTTTGTTTCATCTGGGCTGCCCCTCCAGCCCACGGTGACCCCAACCTGCCCGAGGTTCCCCACGGCCGCCTGCCTCGCTGCCGGGCTCCTGAGAGGATCTGCTGCCTCCTCATGCAAGAGCACGAGAGAAGGGGAGAGCTCACACAGCACCTTGCTCTCTCTTTCACCGCTTCTCTGGATTCAGATGACCCTCACAGGTATCTCTCAGCCTGCTGAAGAGCTCAATGCTGCATGCCCAGCTGCCAGGTGAGTGCACTGACCCCAACAAGAGCCCTCCAGCTCACTGTGTGTGCCCCAGGCACAGCTCCCAGCTGGCTGCCACGGCAGAGAGAACAAACTCAGGTGAGAATAATCCCCTCTACCTCAGCCACCTGCTCATCCCCCCCTGGGTTCATGACCCCTTCTGTGGGCATGCAGTCTGCATGCCTTCCTGGCTGTGGCACAGCAAAGAGCCCAACAGCTCTCGTTTGCCATACAGCAGCTGGGAGACCGAGCAGGAGCCTGCAGATCCCCACACTCCCTCCACACCTGCCCCATCTCATTACTCAAACAGCAGTTTTCACACCAATGCTCCTTTAGAGCCCCAGCTCTGAAGCGAAGCCGCTGTGATTCACTGCGGGGAGCAGCAGCGGTGTGCCACAACCTGAGCTGACTATTGTGTTTGCTGAGGCTGCTTTTAACCTCCAGATCTCTGCCAAATGCAGCTCTCTGGGAGCTTGGCTGGCATTCCAGTCACACACCACTGCTCAGCAGCAGCCCTGCAGCACAGGGGGGCTATAAGGCCATTAAAAGCGTTGTGATCATTTCCCAGTGTCATAAAGGTCCACCAGCTGGTCCTAGCCATGAAATGCAACGTGAATCCTGAGGTTCACTCAGATCCAGCAAGCAGTAGAGTTGCACCTGTATGAGCAACCCCACTGTGCCACAGTCAGATGTCACAATTTTTACAGCTTTGTTTAAACATGACACAGGTTTTTGAGCTAAAGGAGTCTTGGTGCAATGGGGTAGGCAGTGTCAGGCTGAGGTCACAGCATCTGAACTGTTCTGTAAGTGGTGTGAGGGTGTGCTGCAGAGATAAGGAACTTGCCAAGGTCAGGAAAAGCCCAGGGGAACTAACAGAGAGGGAGGTGAACCCAAAATCAAATCCATAGCAATAACATTACCATATTTAAATAGGTATTAATAACCAAGAATTGAAATACTGTTTTCATACACCATTGTTGTACAGAGTCAACCATCAGAGACTTCTTTTATTGGCTGACAGCAGAGGTCCCATTACTGATCCACCATTCTGTGACAACCTAATGGAGGTGCCCACAACTGATCACATAGGTGGAGCCACCTGAAGCATACAGAAGACCCTAAGCCAGCTACTTAGCACTCCAACACCAAGCACATACATCCTGCCTTCCTGCAGATCTGTTTTAACACTTCCTAGAGCTGTTCCCAGCAGCCTACCATGGGGGCAGGCTGCATTCAGACATCAGCAAATGACATGCATTCCCATTAAGCTGTTGCTGGGTCTCCAGTGCATCACATCACTGTTACCTCTCACTGGGAGCTCACGGAGAGGTGGTGTAACAAACAAAGCAAATTGTTCCTTCATCTGTGGGAAGCCTTAGCACTAGGGGTCTGTGCTCACACCTAATTAGCCAGATGACAGTTTAAATCCTTGGGTATAACTGTGCTAACTTCCCTCAGCTGTCACTGAGGACAGTAGGCAGCAAATTCTGCTTTCATCTGCAGGAATACCCAGACTCATCAGCCTCTGAGCAGATAATTAGCTGAGGTTATTTGCTCCAAGAGAGCTTGCACTGAAGAAAACTAGGACAAAAGCAATGCAGAAAGTACACTATTGCTGTCCATAACTATTTCTGTGAGTTTATCTATTCCTTCCTCTTCCAAAGGGAGAAAAGATAGCTTGATCAACTTGTTATTCATAGTGTTCTATGTATTTGTTTTTTTAACAGTTCTGTATGATTTAGCATGACCCTAGCTAACTTTTCAGGGTCTTTCGCCCTTTTCCTACTAAAATTTCTAGAGCATGTCTTACTTTTTCCTTATACACCAGATCTGGAGCTTACATTGTCCATTCCCAACCAAGCACTCCTTCATGACATAATCCACAGGTCTTAGGTTGTGGAAGGCTAATATATGGTCTAATCACCCAAAGGCCTTACACAACAAGGACTGAGTGAAGATTACAAATATACCTTTTACATCAAATTTGCCTCCTGCCTACCAGGTTACAGCTCCCTGCAATGGAATCTTCACACCTTTCCACTATTGGTCCCAAAGCAGCAGTGAGCTGGTGTAGGATACTTACTCCTGGGCAGAACTGGAATGGCTCAGATGCAGTATTTCTACCAACAGGTTTGCATTAGCCCAAATGGCAGAGAGCTTTGTGACTTTGTTAGCAATGATGTATAACCCTGCTCTTCTGTAGCTTTCATGGGATAGACATAAGCTTGTAAGCACTATCCTTTTGAGAACAAAAATAGAAGGGTCTGTTCCCCTGCACCTGCTGTCCTGTACTCGGACACAAAGGTCTGACTTTCCCACATGAGCCTCCCTCTTGCAGCCTCGCCCCGCAGTTACTGCAATGAGACGGGTACTTAAGCCACTTGAGATTCCAATCTACGAATTTATGAGCTAAATACTTTTTCCCCTTAGGCCTTTTACTCAGTATCAGTCACTGGGATGCCTCTGATCAGGATGCTGGCCCTCCTACCAACACCCAGGCAGACAGACAAGCAGAGCCTCCTGCCAGGTACCCATCCCAATGGGGAGCAGCAGCCATTTTTCCGTAACTATTCCCACTTTGTCCACATGATGCCATTGAGAGACTTCAAAGAAGTGACCGACAACTACCTCCCCTTCCAAAGGAAATCCTTCTTGATTCAAAGTCTTACACAGCCTTCTGCAGAGAACTGTGATGTAAATACCAAAGGAGCAGGGATTCAAAACAAACAAACACATTTTAAACCTAAGTCCTTTTGTTGGGTCACAGAATGAGACAGGAGTTTGCTCTAGTGTTAGGCTAGAATTTAAACTAGCACATTTTGTACTCACCCACCAGGAGTTATTCAAGTTGAAGTCTTATACAGTCTTCATCTCCCCCAGCAAGAAGGGAACCCACACCCTGTACATCTTGCTGCCTCCCTCTCCTCAGGCACAGGTTTAAAGTCTTTAGCATTCTCTTCATCAAGCCTAGCACTGAGGGCTTATATATGCTGCACACGGGTACTTTTTAGATAGAAAGGCTTCAGATCAACTCTATGGGTGCATGATGTTAAAGCCATAGGTAATCCACCATCTCAAAAAATGGACGTTATTAAAATTTTACAAAGTCATTCAGAACATTGTTGTTCTACTCACTTCCAATTTTAAATCGTTTAATTAAAATAGTTTTATTTTCCCAGCACTTGCAAAATCTGCTTTCAGATTATCTTCTTCCAATAAACAAGGAGCTGTTTATTAGATGTGGGCTTTTTCAGACGGAACAGTCAGGTCCTGTCATTCTCTTTATGCAAACTTTCATCTGATCTAGTAAAAAAATGTACCGTTCCTTGTTCTGTTCCTTAGGAAATCCCAGACAGCACCTCAAGGCTGAGGGCAATATTTTTAAGCTTATTGTATTAGCTTAATTTATGCCATTTCTAACTTCCCCATACCTCTCAAAGAGCATTTTCAAGTTCCAAGTTCTGTCCTTTTGCACAGATCCTTATTTACCGACATCCCTTGAATATCTTTTCTGAAGCTGTGAATCCCTTTCTGAGCTGGTACGTTCCTGTAGCACTAGCAGTAAGCACTTGTCTTTCCTTAAAAGCCCTCTAAAGCTTTCTGTACTATTCAGTATTTGTACAGCTCTACTTATGGAGATTAACCCATTGAAACTCATTACTTTTGAATTCACGGCTTAAGTAATCATTGACTAGGTGAAGAGTCAAGGGTCAACACCCTTTCATATGCATATCTTAGCACTCATAAATATCTATCACCAGCAGAATCACTCTTCATTTTTTTATTCTTTTACCACATGATCAAAGATGAATCTTCCCCTACTTTGGTGATAGCTCTTAAATTCTGACTAAGCAACTGAACAAATACATAGTCACACCAGGTGGCCACCTCCATGGAGTCCTGTGCCATCAATACTCTTCTTGCCCACGAAATGGTGCCCTCATAGCTCACATTTGGGTTTTCAGGTGTTTGTGCCTTGCAGCTTAAACCCAGACAGACTGACAGATTTAGTTGTGATTACATTTGATCAGAGTATCCTCTGCCAAATGGGAGAAACTACCTGCAATGCATGGTCACTGATCAGTTTGTCAGCAGTCACAGCTGCACACTGCCTTAAACCACCACTGGTTTTAGTTCAGATTAATGCTCCAGCTGCAGTGAGATGACACACTGCCTGTCCCACCACCCATTCCCATAGCAGGGACAGCAGAGCAGGCATCTAGAGATGGAGAAACCTGTCCTCCACCACTATACCTCACTGAAGCTTTTGAGCAATAATCCTGTGCCTGCTTGCACTGTTTGTAGAGCTTCCAGTTGCAGATCAAAAATTGCAGCTCACTTGCCTTTGTGCAGTATAGCATGAACTCCAGCAGTAACCCAAATTCAAGGTGCAGGATCTGCCCTTGGACTCTGATTACTCAGCAATGAAAGCTTATCTCCTTGCTGCTGTACATGTTTTACTAGGCACCTTAGAGCCAGCTTGAACACGAGAGATGAATGCCCACCCAGAACACAATCCAGCACAGACAAATCACAGCTTGCCTGAAACCTGGGCACAGCAGGGCTCCAAGCCTGTGCATCCTAAGCTGGTTCTTTAGTCAGCAGGCTGTCCTGCAAACACTGGATGAAGCAAAGTCTGCTTGGTTGCCAGTGAGCATTGCTAGATGCTATCTTTTAACCTACCAGGATCAGTAGTTTAATGTCTCAACTCCAGACCTGTCCAGTTCCTCCATGCTGCTCCAACCTCTGAGGTGCTGGATCCTTACTTACATCCGAGGGATGGTGCCTATACTACAATGAATAATGAACAAGGCTTGTCTGTCTGAGCACCAGGAGTAAAAAAAGCTTTGGGAACCCAAGCCGTAGTTCCTCTACTTAAAACTACATCTCCTTTCTACTCAAATTCTTGTTATAAAACATGAGCATTCCAGCCCTGAGACGTTTGGAAGGGAGTTAGCATGGGCTCATCTTTTAAAAAGGACTTTCTAATGCCCCTCTAAAGAGGGCAGGTCCCTTCAACTATTGCCCAACAGATCTTGAGCAGAATAGAAGCTATCAGGAAAGCAAGTAGTGGCACGGGAAGCACTCTGAAGGCTCAGGAACCTGCAGATCCTACTGGCCAGTTTGAAGTACGTTTTCATAGTCCAGGCCTTACTCAGCTAGTAACACATGCTGCTCTCACTGTACCTAATGTGCTGATGTGCTAAGGCACTTCACGGGAAAGATTGCAACATGAGCAACAAAACAAAACAAATCAACAAAGCAGATTACATGGAAAGATATTTGCTCCTTGCCCCAAACAAAACAAAACATACTTTCAGTCCTTAGCTCCCTTAGCTCCTAAATGAAGGGGCAGGGAAAAGAACTTTTACTCTTTGCCCCATTACTGAAAGCCACTGGCAACATTAAGAAAGTAATGGCACTTCACGGGAAAGATTGCAACATGAGCAACAAAACAAAACAAATCAACAAAGCAGATTACATGGAAAGATATTTGCTCCTTGCCCCAAACAAAACAAAACATACTTTCAGTCCTTAGCTCCTAAATGAAGGGGCAGGGAAAAGAACTTTTACTCTTTGCCCCATTACTGAAAGTCGAGTCCTGCGGCTTTCTTCAAGGGTGACGCAGTCTTATCTGTGGCACATTCTCACCAGCATGGGGTTGGAACAAGCTGGACATTCCTCAGCACGTTACTCTTTCACTTATGTACAAGTGGGAGAGTTGAAGATGGGGTCAGAGGATGTTAAGAAATCTGAAGATAGTTCTTCTGGTCCTGACAGGTGAACAGCTTGCTGTACACAGGTTGTGTTACAGCTATGGCATTTCAATTGCATCTGGTTTTGGGAAAGTCACGTATCTCTGTGTAGTCATTAATCCAACAGATTGTCCTGCTATGAATAAGCAGAAGAGCCACACCTCAAACAGAAATAGCATGGTTCATGGAAGTTCATTACAAAAAAAAAAAAAAAA
>VXAB01011900.1:414211-454197 GCA_013399175.1 Odontophorus gujanensis
TGAAAAAACAGAAGAGCCACCCCTCAAAAAAAAATAGCGTGGTTCATGGAAGTTCAATAAAAAAAAAAAAAAAAAAGAAGAAGAAGAAGATAAAAAGTACCTTCTGCAGGGCCTGCTATCTCCTTCTGATTACAATGTTCACAATGTGATCGTCTTGTTCTCTAAAAATCAGTGGGTACTACTGAAATGTGAGCAGCAGAGTGAAATCTCTGTCTCTTCCTCTGAAGGACCACACTTGTCAGTGTGTGAAGCAGTACCATCACAGCCCTTGCTGTGCAGCTTGCAGACACTGAAAAGCATCAGGAAGCACGAAGGCACTTCTGGGTGCTGTCTCATTTTGCTTCTTCCCTCACCACTTACTGATTTTGCCATACGAATTTCAGGAAATGACATGAGCAACAGCTGACCACATTAATCATGTAATTGAGTCTCCTATTCGGACTTCTGCTTTTTATTGTGGAACACACAATCCAAGCTTTCAAATTCCTACTATTTTAATAAACACATCACTGGAAGTTGTTATGAGATATCCTCATTCTCCAGGTTAGCATCTCTTTCATGAGGACATTTCTCTCCTCTAACAGAACACTGCATTCCATTACTATCCCAGTACAAGCATCAGAGAGGTTCTGGGTACCCAGTAACACATATTAGTTGTGTGTAAGGCTGCTTCCCACTAAGCAAGACCACTGAGAGATGTTTAAAGAGGGAAAGCTTTGATAAAGCCTTTTGAAGTTGTACTTCTCTGACATCATGGAATCATGCCACTGGCAACATTAAGAAAGTAATGATCCCAATGGATTCTGATTTTCATGAAGTCATTACGATCCTTACAATACTCGAGATGCAGAAGGGAGATAAATCTAAATGAACTTATAATTAGGCACTGGTATGAAGTACCCAAATGGATTATGACAGCCATTGTGACAAGTAGAATATATGGCTTAGGTTATAAGAAGGGTCAGTGCAAAAAGATATTTGCTGAGCTTTCTTTGCATCGTGTCATCTTGTAGCCAAATAAAGAGGATGGAAACGTGGAAGTGGTTTCATTTTTTCAAGAGTACATTCTTGATTTGGATAATAAAGGACGTTATTTCCTATTTTCTGTTCAAGTTGGTCTATGACTTTCTACAATAACTCCATATATCAAAGCTGTACACAATGACAGGAACAAGGACCAGGTCATTAAAACTTAATTCCTATCTGACAATTGATGCAAACATTCCGGTTCCTCCCTACTGAAAACTGCAACTGTTCTCAGTTCAAGGATCTTCCTTTATTACCTTTCCTCACTGATAAATTTATTGACCACCACCTACACTCAGTCAATACTCCCAAATTTTATGTCAAACTCCACTTCCCAAGACTAATCTGCACCGTTTATTTATCAGCTTTATGAAGCCCTTTCATCTTTGCAAAGCCTTTCTGTTGGGCCACCAAAGGCTCTGCCGTGTTCCTGCTGCCAGATCTGCCTTTCCTGCAGTAGCCAGCGATCAGCTCAGCAGTGTGACACGGCTTCACTCTACCTCACCATGCTGAAACAAAACAGTGGAGAGGGCTAATGAAAGAAGAGAGGAGGAAAGAAGGTGGAGTAACAGGAGAAAGAAAAATCTCTAAAGCGATGAAAGGGAAAATGGAGGAAGGGGGAGTGAAGGAGGCAGGCAGGACAACAGAGAAATACTGAAGTGTGGGAAAGGGGAAAATGAAAAGGCAAAAATATGATGCTCTCCAGGGCAAAGGTTTCTTCAGTATAGCCTGCCCTTTGCATGTACACTAAGGTGAGGTGCGCAGATCATAGCTGAAGTTTGGACTTTCTTAGACCTTTGCAGAGGGCTTGTTTACTATTATTGATATATTAAGTAACTATTGACTGAAGAGCATCTGAGCAGGAAAAAAAAAAACACAGGTTCCAAAACAAAACAAAACAAAAAAGGTCTTCAGGTTGCATTCACTAAAGAGATTTCCACAGACTTCAGTGGAGCTCAGAGGAGAGCTCAGCTTCCAAGAGGAAATAAATAAAAATCATACTACCTGCTTAGATTCACTCACTCTTGCTAAGTAAAGGCTTTACAAATAAATGAGGTGGATCGTGGTGGAGCTGTTTTGAATAACAAAGACCTAGTCTTTGATGTCCACTTACATGTCTGAGAGGGCCATTTGTTCTGGCAATGAGCACACAGTCTCCTAGGCACTGTTCTGGTCTCTCAGATGTCTAAATATTTGTTTTCCTGGGCAGAATCTGTTCCTTTACACACAAAGGCAGTTGCCCTTGATAGCTCAGTTCTCTCTCCAGCTCCTGAGCTGGAAGTCTCCTCCACATTCTGCTTCTGGAAGTAACTCCCAATATCATTCCACAGTACCTGCACCCTTCTGGCTCTGCACCTGCCTCCCAGCCTTCCTCTTGGCTATCTGTTAGGAAAACTTGTCATTGCTTGACGTCCACTCACACTGCAGGTAAAACCATGGGAAATTGTAACTCAGTTTCATGACCCTAAAAATCAACTTTACCTCAAAACTCTTACATCTCAATTAGGAATGAAGACCCTAAGCAAGCTGGTTGTAGACAGGGCATCTTCAAGAGTTGAAGACTCCACACAAAGGTTAAATAGCTTGCGCAGTATTGTAAATTAAGTTGTACTTGCAAAACAGATAAAGACTGACACCTGTGACCTGGTATTTATTAATATGGAGGTAATCTGAGAGAAGCCAAAGTCACTGAAGTAAACTGAGACTCAGCAATCCCTACAGAAGAGAAACACTCTACAAATCAGAGCTGGAAGGCTCATGAAACACCCTTCCTAAAGCATGACTAAAGAGCAGGAAAGATGTAACACAGGGAAAGAAACAACTCCTCCATTTCACGCCCCAGTCCAACCAAAATATGAAGACAATACGATAAAATCACGCTGTTTACTCACTACTTGGAAAGCTCTGATCTCCCTGGATTCAGTTCACTTTCTCCTGGCAACACCAGAGGAAGGCACTTCTGCCCTGCTCCCTCAAGGATTCCCTGCCACAGGTTCCCAGAAGCAAGGATTTCAAAAGCTGAGTGGCAGCAAGACTTTATATATGGGAGTGGTCAGACAAGAAGGTGATGTAATGAAGTCATATTTTCGGGCAGTAAAGGCACAGTCCCTGCCCCCCACCCCCCCCGAAGAACTGCTGGCTCATGGGGCAAGCTGGGAACAGTGATCAGACACTTTCCGTGCCGTACTTTCTCATGGTAAGCGGAACAGCAAACGGGGTGGAGAGCAAGGGAAGATTAGACTTGAATGAGGACAATGGTTTGATGTTGGGTCCCAGGAGTGTATCTGTACTGGCAGTCATTCCTTCATGCATCAAACAATGCCCTGCCAGTTGCTGGCTTTGCCCATAGCACAAGTTCCGGTAGCAAGGGTGCTTCCTGTGTTACAGCATCACTGCCACCAGACCCACTCCTGCATTCTCCCCAGTTAGCTGATGCTGGAGCACTGCCCAACTCAGGGCCAGAGGGCTGGGAGCCCTGTGGAGGTGAGGGAACGTTATCATGTAAAAGGGACTGTCCTGGCCACTGACCTGGGAAGCTCTTGAGAGGTACATCCTGCCCTTCTCCACCAGAGGAAGTCTTGCAGCCTCTGAATGGAGAGGATATCTCTCAAGGATGTACCATTGCTCTCCAAAGGAAAAAAAGAAATCATTTTCAACTTCCGTCATTACTGTTTTTTGATCTTTCACTGAAGGGTTTGGTTGACTGCACATAAGGATAGAGTCTGACCAACTCAGAGCTCATATGCTGAGTATCCCTGGTACAGCTGTGTAGCAGGAGATGCCAGGTCCAACAGTGATGCAAGTATCTTCTCAGCTGAGACAACCAGAAAAGGCAAGAGCTGCTCTAGGGCGTCTCAGAGTGGAAGCCACAGAGTTTCCATCACCCGCCAGTGATGACACCAGCTTCATGCAATAGCAGCCAAACAAATGCCCAGCTCATTCCATCAAAATCCCACACCAACAGGATCCTCTACAGCCAGTTAGGACGTCTGGGTGGGGAAGGAAGACATACAAATGACTCTCACAAGAGCTGCTTGTGCAATTGGACAGGGAATTATGCTCCTTTTACTCCTTCCCTAGTTTAGTTAGTTAGTAAGTTAGCTTTCAATCAGAGATTCCCCCCCATCCCGTTCCCATGACACCATGCCAGCGTAAGGAAGGGAACTATTCCCAAACACTTAAAGCACGGTCCCATATGCCAAATCATGGTCCAAATCTCATTGACCTTAAAGACCTGTGGTTGCTTTGTTTTAGTGTCATAGGAACCAAAACAGGTACAAAGTGAACCAAAACAAAACTTCTGGGAAAGCTGCATAATATTTTTTTTTATAATGCTTTTTTTTTTTTTCCCTTCAAATCTAAGATGGGCTTTTCTGACATATGGAAGACCATAACTTACAGAAACGTGATCTAAAAATATTCCCTCTTGTTTTGTCTCTTTGGAGGATCCTTGGCTTTATCCTAACCCTTGAGTTCCTGCACTTCTTCAGGGTGCTGGGTGCTGCTGACCTGCCTGCTGGGGTGAAAGCACAATGCTCCCAAACACCACAACCCGTGCAGACCACCACATTCTTAACACTACAAAAAAGCCTTCAACTTCACAGCATTTTTAAGTTACTGCCAGGGAGCCTCATGGGCTCGGATGAGAAAAGCATTCACATCCCTTCATTAAGAGACAGAGGAACGGAGACAATCCCACCCAGGGCTGGAACCAGGAATGTTCTCCCAGATCCCCTTCAGCACGCTGCCAGACATCACTGCTCTTCTCTGTCACCTATCCAGCACACACTCTAAACCCAGATGCAGCTGGAGGTGACAAGAGCAGGGGCTGACAGCGATCTAAGCGCGCAGTGCCTGCAGCTATGTGGGCTCTTGTTTGCTCTGTTTCTCATAGCTTTGGTTTCTCCCCCGCTGTAAACAGGAAATGAATAAAACATGAAGGTACCTCCTGAAAAATGACAGCAGATCACACTGCAGTGGAGGAGCTGAGAAGAAGTTTGAATTGTTTGAACTACTTAATGGAAAACTTCCAATTACAGAAAGTTGTTGGGTGACTAATTGCTGTTAAAGGCTAACCAAAGCGAGGAGGACGTTTTTCCAGGAAAATCCAAGGTCTGCCACACAGAACTCCACAAATCTGCTTTCCATTCTGCCCAAGGACCAGCAGAGCTCAGGGCTGTGAGGCTCAGACATATTCCTGAGTGTGCACAAAGCCTGACCGAGGCCCAGCCCGCAGAGGGGGAACGTATGAGAAGCTCCTTCCCCCATTGCTTTCTTACAAGGCAGAGTCAAAGAATCTCTTCCTAAAAGAGAACAGTAGGGACCTACAATCACAGCACGAAGCCAGAGGGATGGGAGGCTGTCCACAGGGCTTCTGTATCAGCGGGGTTTGGTGCTCACAGCATCTCCTCCTCCAGACAGAGCATAACACAGGCCTGCAGGCTGGTTGTTCTGGGATCCCTTTACCATGTCACAGCTGGATCTTTGGGGAAGGCTTCATTTGTTTCCACACCATGGCACAGCTGCACTTTGCCACCATTGCAGGCAGCAGGCCAGCAACACCTGCACAGCATGGCACAGTGGCACACAAGGGAGCAAGCTGCTCCATGGGAAATCACCACCTGGCTCCCAAAGATACAGGTCAGGACAAAGGGTACCACAAACAAACATCATATTATGAGAGCTGCAGCAGCCGGTCCCCCTGAGCACAGACAGAGGGGACCAAGTCCCCCACCTCCCCAGGTCCCTTGTTGTCCCCTTGCCTTTTTATTGTCCCCCAGATGTTGGGGACACCCCACAGCTCTCTGGCACATAGGAAGCCATGTGTTTCCTGACTGCTGCCGTGCCTTCCTTCGCCCTCTCCTCCCATGTGTGATCAGATGATCTGCAAAGGGATGATCTGCAGATGAGATCAGCCCAGCGTGTAATGGGGAGAGAGGGGGAAAGTCCGCTCCCCTGGGAGAGCTCCTAGGGTCAGAAGTAAACTTTGACCTCCAGGCACAGCAGGGCAGGCTGGGCAGACACAGTGCATTGAATGAAAAAAGAGCAGGAAGGAGCAGGGAAGAGAAGGCAGAGTGCAGGAGCCCCAGGCTCAGTCTGGCTGCTCAGATCTGCGGCTCCCAGAAGTGCTGGCTGCTCATGAAAGGGCTTCCTGCCTCCCTGCAGCACACAGATCCCCCAGGCTGCAGCTAATTTGGGATCGCTGACAAGGGCACGGAAACACAACGGCGGCAGGAACAAAATGCAACGGGGAGATGACACTCAGGAGACCCATCCTTATCAAGGAACAACATGATATCAAAGGAGAGCTGCAGGGATTGGGAAGAGACCCAAAACCGAGCCAAATCCTGCCTGTTTCACACGGTGGTCCCACGGGAGCTCCATCACCAGCCTGGTGATGGAGGGCCCCTGTGCCAGGTCAGGCTCAAAGATGCACACAGCAGTCAGCATTTGCCCTGTGTGTGTGTGCTTCTTAATTACAGTTTCATTTGCATAGCGTCTCTTCCAGAAAGGACAAACTGCGTAACTCTCAGGTTATGAAAATCACACTCGGAGTTTCTGAGCTGCTAATTAACAGCAGTGTCATTGTAATTAAAGCTGGGACATGCGTCAGGGGAGCTGGGAGCACGGCCATCCCCTTACCCACACCGCTCTGACCAGACAGGCCAGCCACAGCTGTAAGGTCAGCACCTCTCCAGCACCAAACGTTCCCAGGTTACAGCCACACCAACCCTGCACAGGACAGGGACAGAGTGAACCCGGGATTGGGAAGGGAAAGGGGCTGACTCCAGTTCCCACGGGATTGGTAATAAAGCACACTGCCTTCTGTTTCCTCGCGTGGTTTGTGCTGCCCTGTTTGTAAAGGGGCTCTCAGGACAAAGGGAAGTGCTCTTGCTGTCCCTCATCCCCCAACACACACAAACACACCTATAGGCTGTGGCACACCTCCAGGCTAGGGAGGGAGTTGTGCAGGGGAAGATGCGAAGCCCCAACTGATACTGAAGCCCAGAGAGCAGAGGGACAGCAGCAGAAGAGCCTACAGACCTGTGAGAAGCCAGAAGATCAATGGGAAACCTGCCCCGTGTCCTTGCACCACTCCACGTGGGGAGAGAGCAACTTCAGGCGTGGGAGCACCACGCAGAGCACAGCTGGGGCTGCAGGCACAGAGCTTGCCAGAACACAGCTGGCATCAATTGGTCTCCAGGCAAGTTGGGGCTGGACACAAGCACCAGCCTGCCACTGCTGCTGGGATGCTTTGAGGAAATGCCACCTCCAGGAAGATGGCTGGGGAAAGCAGAGAAACACTGCCATTGTTTCAAGCTGGGGTTTCCTTCCCACTGCAATCCCCAGAGTTTCAGTGCTCAGCAGGATGCAAACGCATCCCTAAATTCCTGGAGCCCTGGTCTCAAAGATCAGCCCTTTCAGAAGCAATAATGTGCCACAATCAACAGCAGCCCCAAGAAAGCCCCAAGCATTCCAGCCTCAAAACTATTGAGCCATCACAACACTGTCAGAGGCTGTTGTGCCAATCTGCCTTTCCAAGGAAAGATACTGGGACTTCCTAGGCAATCAGGATTACATAAGCACCGAGATAAAAAAGAAGAGTGGGAAAATCTGCATTTCAGAAGCAGCAAAACACGCCCCTGAGACCTCACCTGGAAGGGCAAAGCAGCAGCCACAGCTCACGGCCTCCTGGATGTGATCAATAGAACCAGGATATGTCCATCTGCTCCCTGAACAGCTTTATTACTGTTTTCTCGAAGCTGCAGGTAAGAAGTTCTGGGAAGCAATACCAGATAATAGCCAATAAAAGTGATGAGGCCAGAATGAGCAACCAGGTCAGCACCCTATGGGTGCCAGGCACTCGTGGCTCAGTAAGGAAACAGCTGCACACAATGCATGGAGATCACAAAGGACATCAGGAGAGCTTTGAGAGAACTTGAAATGTTGTGAAACAGCGTGAATAAGAGCAGAAGGAACTTTGTAGTGGAAGGAGGAGGTGTGTATTGGTCAATCAGAGCTAACAGCTCTTTTCACCACCACTAAACCTCTTACATACATTGGTGGGGAAGAAAACAACGCAGTGAGAAGCAAGCAAGGTGCTGTCAGCTCCTGCTCCATCCCATCCCATTTAGAGCTTAGAAAATGAACCGGGTCTTTATGGAGAGGCTGTATTTCTCCAAAAAGGCTCAAGAGGTCGGAGTTAAGAACCAAAGCTTGCAAAACGAGCACCAGCTGCACACGCTGCTTGAAAAGCAGCTCCACGTGAGGAACTCGCTAAGAAACAGCGTTAACACAAAAAATTATGCCCAACAAACCGCGCCGACACAAAAACCAGCGCCCTGCCCACGGTGTCCCCCTAAGCAAAGCTCGCTGTCGCTCCCCTTGGAGCGGCGCTGAAATCCATACAAAAAGAACTCTGCTTTGACAGAGGTCAGCGTGTTCTCGTCCGCTAAAACATCACAAGCACGAAAATGCCTACAAAGCAACGAGGGGAGGGGGGTTCCCCCGAGCCCCAGGCCCTCTGCATCTCGCAGCGCTCAGCCGGACCTCACCTGCAGCCCCCACCCCACGTTCGTGCCGCGCTCCTACCTGCAACGCAACCCCACGGCTGTTCCGTGCGGCAGCCCAGGGTGGGTCCTGCCGGCACCCAGAGCCCGGCCCAGCACCGAGGGGGCAGGGGCAGCCCCAGTTCTGGCGCCGGGCACTAGGTGGCACAGACGGGAGGAAATTCCAGCGGAGCCTGCGAGCGGGTCCGCGTTATACGCGGGGTGGCTTAGGTTGGAAGGGACCTTAAAGATCAGCCGGTTCCAACCCCCTGCCGAGGGCTGGGTGCCCCATCCGTGGCCTCGAGCACCTTTCAGACGAGGGGCTCTTGGTTCCCGGACGTAACTCGTGCTCGCCGAGCACGGGCTCGCTGCCTCGGGCATGCACACGCCCGCCCTGTGTTGGGCTCTTAAAAAAAAGGGGTTGAAATCATCCCGAAGGACCAGCTGCACTGTTTCACTGTCAGGCTGCACTTCAGCCATCAGCAGGCGTGCACACCACCAGCCCGGGGAGGGAGGGATGCCGAGGACCAGCAGTCCCCCTCGGGTTCAAGGAGAGCACCCCAGTGCCTCTCCCTTGCCCTGTGCCGTGACGGTTCCGAGGAGGAGAGCACTCGGCCACCGCTCTCACAAACGCCTTTCCCGAGGCAGCCCTTCTCCCTCTCACCTCCCTCCTCTTGGGACTGCTGCCTGCGGCCATAGGAGCAGCTCCCTGGAGATCTCCCCAAGCTCATCCACTCGGCCCTTTAAAGCGTGGATGAAATTCCTCACCGGTGAACTGCGCGGACTGACGCGATGAGGCAAAGCCACGCAGAACTGCTGCGGTCAGCACAGGAGAGGCCAACGAGGAAAAAAAAAAAAGGACGGGAGGGTGGAAGGTTGTCTGCGGGCCTCTGCTGTTCTGACAGCAGAAACTCACTCGGCTTCAAAGGTTAAGGCGGTGAATGCGTCTGGTGAGGCTCATGGGCTCTGACAGCCCGTCTGAATGGCTCCATCTGCAGCTCGGCAGGAGGGGAAGGCTGCGAGGAGGGCAGTGGGGGAGCGGCACTCTCTGTGCACAAGAAGTGGCACAGGTGGACCCGATCCGAACGTGACAGAGCCCAAAGGTGCCGAGCAGCACCGCGGTGCTAACAGCGCTGATGAGGAGGGGAAAACTGCTGGAGGGGAAAACTGCAGCCTCCTGGAAAAGCTCAAGCTGAGCAGTCAGGCTCGCCGTACCCTGAGGCTCTTTCTGCCATGCACAGAGGTCTTTGGACAATCTGAAAGCCCGAGGCAGAGGTACTGTACACAACAACACCACGTTCTGTGCTCCCCGGGGGGCTGTGGTTGCTCTCAGCGGTTTAGCAGTGCACTAAGATGCTCGGAGTCAATGTAATCCATGCACTCGGCAGTTTCAAATGCCAAAAGCAGCTTAACAGCACCAGGCACTGCCTTCAGCCGCCCCTCTATTGGTTTAAGATGGTTTAATTCTTTCACGGAACCGTAACTCCCAAAATTGCTGCAGTCCCTTTTAAGGCAGGTTTTCAAAAAGCTCTTTAGAAGTAGTTTTGTGAGACACACATCAAATGGGATCCCAGTGGGACACACTACAAGTTCGGATGTCTCTGATGCTGGAAATACGAGAAGCCCACGGCACAGTCTGGGTCTATGCAGAGCTTCCTCTGCTGCTCCTGCTGAGCCCAGTGATGCTCCACCCCTCCCAGCACCCAGCCTCATGCTGCAGCCTCATCTAATCATGGCAAAACTCATCCAAGAAATAAGGGTGCAGCATGCTCTCAGCATGAGGAACCCCCCATGTACCTCAGATATCTCATTAATTTGCTGTGAAAGTAGTGGAAGTTCAGAATGCTCCTGTGCAAAGAAGTCAGGTTAATACCATGTGCTGCTGGAGAGGACTCGTGACCTCCCCTGTGCGTGCAGCACCACTGCCTGACACACCTGAGAGCACACTGTGGGTCATTAGGGCTCACATGCAGCAATATTCAGACCAACAGGTTTGCCTTTATAGGCCCTGTTAGAACGTGATCAGTTTGCTATAGCGAGCAGACTGATGTCCATGATTACTTAAGCAGAACTCTGCTATTTCCTGGGGCACCAGGATACTTCAGGGCCTCATGAGCTGCAGGGAGAGCCTCAGTGCGAGAAGAAAAAGGCTGAAGAACTAATTAATGTTACATGGGAAACTGTTACCACCTCTCCATTAAGTGCAGCCTCAGCAGTGCCTGTGTGCATGCAGTTACTGCTGCCAGTGCTGGCACTGCAGGGACTCCCCAGGAGCAGAGTCCTACTGATGCTGTGCACTTCCTTTCCCTCCCCACACTCTGCACATTAAGGAAGTGGACCTTCTCTGAATCTGTGCTGCTCTGCTCAATGGTCTACAAGTGTCTGAGCTATGGAGCTCCCCACATACGTTTCCCTCTCCTGAAGAGTGGGGCAAAACAGCAAGCATGTCTGCCCCAGATATAAGAGAATGAAAGCTGAAATTGCTTTTTGCAGGTGTCTTCCCAGGACTCAGCTCCCTCTTCTCCAGGAGGCTTGGCTTTGAGAGGTGTGCCAACAAGCTCAGAGCCACCCCATGAGAAACGACAGCCGAGACAAGCTGCTCTGCAGGCAAGCAAAAGCTGAAGCACAGTGTGAGGCAGCAAACAGTGCCTGGCAGCACAGCTTCACCACCACCTTAATCCTCTTTCCCTTCTTAAATGCTAAATTAATCAATTACATTCCCAGCCCAGTCAGAAATGTAGCTTTCATCTTATACAAGGCAAACATAATTAGGATTGCCACTTGGATCCAGCTCGAGCAGCATACAGATGAGAGCAGTCCCAGCACACGGCTGGGATTGCAGTCCCGCCACCAGGCAGGGCTCTCTGCTCTGAGCCATGGGAACCCAAGAAACAGACGTGGCAGAGGTTTATCGTTTGAGATGGGGTGGGGAAATGGATGGAGAAAGGCAGCTCGCTGTCTCTTCCATGTTTTTTAGCTACAAAGCAGCAGAAAAAAGCAGCAAGTGACAGATTCAGAACAAAGTAAATATTTCTGTGCACAGCGCAGTCTGGCACTGGAACATACTGCTGTTAGCTGCCATGCTTGCTCCTGTTCAAAAAAGGTGTAGGAATGCAAAAAGGACAAAGAGTTTTTAAATGCAGAGATTCCCATCTCCTGGTCAGTGGCCACGAGGACAGTCAGGAAGACAGCAACCTGCATCCCTCCTGTTATCTTCTCCCCAGGCATTGCCATCAGCCCCTACTAATATAGGGTCTTCAGGGAGAGAGACCGTAGTCTGACCAAGAGCCATCACTCTTCTGCTCCTGGCACAGATCTGAGCTCTGCTTACCTGCCCCAAAAGCAGAACATCCCCATTGCTGGACACTGACACAGGAGATGTGCCTACAGCACAGAGTGTGAGCAAATAGAGAGAGGGGATCTCTGCTTGCTCTGTATTTTTCCCTTTCAAATTTTAAGAGAGACTTTCTGGGAGAACTCTAATTCAGTCACACTGTGCCCTACTCAGCTGCAGTCAGCAGTGCCACATGTAGCTGTGTCCAGGTTTGGAGCGCCTGAGAGGTGCTGTCCCCACTGGGACAGGGTGCAGGAAGAAACCAAGCCCAGCACTGGTGTGTTTCTCCTTAGCCCCTAGCATTCACACTGTTTCCAGTTTTAAACCACACAGACAGGAGACAGCTGAACCTCTCCCCTCGTTGTTGTTTGTTAGGGGGATCCGATCTGTGGTGGGATATTCTCCACGCACACACAGAGGGAAATGTATCCTGGTAGCAGTGCCATCCTTGCAGCCTCATCCCCCCTCAAACTGCAGGTTGTGTTCCCTTTCCCTGACTCTGGGAGATAAGGGCTGAGACAATCCAGCCACACAAAAACACTCTGCAATGAGCTGATCCCTTGGCTGCAGACCTGCTGCTGCTCCTCCCATCAGCGCAGAGCTGAGGCAGCTCGTTTTGCTGCCCACAGCCCCATTAGCATCCTCACCCATCGCCAGCAGACTGCCAGGGGTTGTGTTCTCCTATCCATCACCACCAGCCACAACGCTGCACCATACAGTGATTTTCTCCTGACCCAGCCCCTCCTGTTGCTCTCCAACCACACCCTGCAGCCCTTACTCAGCAGCAATCCCTCCAAATGGGATCGGCCCGAGGTGGCTTCAGCAGCATCTCAGGGTCTGCCGATGCCAATTTCTCTCCTGCGGGCACTTGGGTAGAGAGGGGATGAGCAGAGGCAGTCGGGGCTTATGTCTGATCAGACACTGAGCAGAAGTGTGATTGGGGATGTGCAAACATGGGGCAAAGCCAATGCAATGGCCACGTTGCTCAGACCAGCCCCATCCCATCCCTCTGCTCAAACCAGCAGAGCACAAAGGAGGCGGCATCGTTCAAGGCTCTGAGAAGGAAAGTGAACCTTGCTCTGCACAGCAAAAAGCCACAGCCATTCCCATCCCCCAGAATGAGGGCCCATCTCCTGCAGGAACAGATATTTCTGCAGAGGCATTGGGTGGTACTGCCTCAGCCCAACAATGTGGGCACCCAGCAGTGGTCCTGAGCCGGAGGGAGCTCACGGCTCCAGCTCCAGCAATAGGAAGTGAGGCTGAGCTACTGGTTATACTGGGAGTGTGACTCGGCTGCCCGCCTGCCGAGCGGTGCGATCCATCCTTTGCTTTCCCGTTGGATCGCAGCGGTTCGCTCTGAGGATGCGCTAAAGTTGCCGTGCGCTGTCGGAGGACGGAGGAGACGAGAGGAAGAAACACTTGTGCCCGCAGCGGGTGGGGGGAGCGAGGCCGGAATGACGCTATCGGCCGCAGACCACCGTCGGTGGGCAAAAGCCACCTGCTCTGGTCCAGCAGCGGGGCGGCACGAAACGCAGCCCGCGTCGGTTCCCCGCAGCCGGGAGATGCGTTCGGGAGCGCCGCTCTTCTCTCGCAGCGTTTCAAGAGTTGGCCCGGGGTCAACCCCCATCCNCCCCCGAACGCGGCAGCCGGGGGGGGGAGCGGGGCGGGGCCATCCGGGCGGGGCAGCGCCGACCCCCGCCCGCCCCTCGCGGTGCCACCCCCGGTTCGGAGCTCGGAACCCTCCCGGCCCGGAGCGGAGCGGCCATGGGCTCCAGGCTGAGCCGGCAGAGCAGCCTGGAGGAGGAGAGCCCCGGGACCGAGGAACCCTCCGGCCGGGCCGACTTCCACCTCTCGTCGCTGTTGCTCCACCCGCAGAAGCTGCCCGGGGTGCTGCGGAAAGCATCGCCCGCTCCCTACGTGCGGAGGGTGGGGTGGCTGCGGGAGATCCAGGCCACCATCCGAGAGCACAAGCGGGAGCACGCCGTGCACATCCTCAGGCTGCTCAGGAAGGTAAACGGCGCGGGCGGGGCGAGCCATCTCCGGGCAATAAAAGGGCCGGGGAGATGCGGTGCGGGGCCGGGCCCGGCTCTTTGTGCCGCCGTTCGGGTTGGGGACACCGCCCGTAGTTCGCTGTCACCTCCCTCGTCCACGCACGGGGACTGAGGCTGCGGGGAGGGGAGCACAGCGGGCAGGTAAGGCGGTGCCCAAGCCGTCCCCACCCGCAGCCCTCCTCAGCCCCCGGTGCGCTGCTCAGGATCGCTGTTCCCCGGGGAAAAGCCACCTCCCGCAGCACGGCTGGGTGCAGCCCGGCTGGAGAGGGGTCAGCGTTTCGGGGGATCGGGTTCTGAATGCCGCCCTGCAGGCACACAAGAGCCCCGCTGCGCTGACAGCCCGCTGCTGAAGGGATGCAGAGCCCCACTGCTGAAATAGAGCATCTCCATCGCTCTGTCACTTTCCAGGCAAACTCACCTCCCCTAACTGCAGGCAGCTCTGGAATGAACAGCACAGGGGACAAATCCTCCTTCTGATTCGGCACAAAACGCCACCGGTTCTCAGCTTATCGTGTCCATTCATTAGATAACGACCCACTTCATCGTGGGAACACACCGGCAGACTTTGGGTGTGAGATTCAGAACAGGGCCAGGCTCTCGGGGGTGCTGTACAGCCTCAGTAACACCTGCTCTGAGCCCCGGGTTCTGCAGCACACCTCAGGGGTGACCAATGTCCCCAGCTACCAGTGAGCTGCACTTTATTGAATAAGAATTTATGAGACCTAAAATTCCCTCTCTGCTTTTCAAGCCCACTGTCTTAGGGTTCACGTGAGGGGCAGTGACAGCCCTGCAAACATCTCTCCAAACAAACACCCCTCTTGCCATGCATGCACATAGATAACCCTCAGCAAAAAGTCTGCGTGTGGCAGACAAGGGGCTGAGTAAGATCTCAAAGACAGTTTAGGAAAAACATTACTAGAAGTCTCTTTTTCTCACAGCTGTAGCAATTTAACATGAACTGACTTCTGCAGGGTTTGCCAGAGGACAGAACCTCAGTGTCATTTTCTGTAGTGCTCAGCACCCCTCCTTCAGGCTGAAGCACTGAAATCCCTCCAGACCTCGAGGTCTCCATAAGTCCCATCTGAGAGCAGTAGGGTTTGGATGCTGAGTCACAGGGCCATGGTGAGCAGAGGGTCATTGCTGAGCCCTCCTTCCCACGCAGCCTGCCAGTGCCTTTCAAGCCCAGCCCTGCACTGAGAATTACAGTGCCCTGAGTGCTCCTCTTCTGCCCACTGCCCTTTCAGTTCCTCTTGTCCCCATCTCTGTTTGTCCATCTTAAAACAGTGACCCTCTGTTCATCTGCTGACAACAGCGCAGCAGGACATGCATCCTGTAGTCCCAGCACAGTCTTCCTCCACAGAAAGAGATGGGAACCCATCCAGCACCCCCGCATCTCCTCCAGTTCTTTGTGTGCTCAAAGGCCTCCGAGACAGAGGGCTGCTAATGTGCGTGGCACCTTCCATTGGCTGAACACAGCTGTCAGCCATGCTGGGGGCAGATAATCAGAACCAGATCTCATGTGACCAATGCTTCAAAGCACCACGATCAGTGTCTTTCATCATTCACAAAATTACATCAGCCAAGCTCAGCCCTCAGCTCAGTCCCCAGCACGTCCCTCCTCACACAGACTGCTTACCTGAGCAGTAACGCTCTCAGGAGTCGCAGGTGAACACGTCCCAAGCAAGGGTCTGTTTGTTACCTGTAACGAGAGAGAGACCTTGTTCACTCCAGTGGGCAGTGAGGATATTTAACACCATACCTTATCACTGAGCCTTGGGGGTGGCAGTGTTTGGCAGCCCCTCCCCCAGAGATGGCAGAGCAACACTGGAGCCAGAAATGCATCTCTGGTGAACGAGGGGATGTGCTCAGGCACACCAGGGGATGTGGGCTCCTGGAGCACCTCCCACTGCTGCCTGACCTCATCCAGCCCCACAGATCCACCCTGCAGGCTGTTGCTGTATCTGCCAGTACTTCTCAGCTCATGGTCCACAGGCCCCAAGGGGCAGTGGATTGCTCCCAGGACATCAGGAGGGTGTAATTAAATAAAGGGAGACAGCTGTAAGCAGATCTACTGAGCAGGGATGTGAGATTCTGGCATTTTAGAAGGCAGCACGCTGAGAACAACTGCAAACCATGGCAGTACACTCATGCACACTGCACACTTGCTTTGCAAAGCAGCTCTCCAACAGCTCCCATTGCACGTGTCCATACCAGCCTCAGAAATACCCACTTGCAAAGGACAAACACATTTCTGCTGGTGTGTGAGCATCACTCTGCTGGAAGCATCAGACCAACAGCAGCAAAAAGTCTGGTACAACCCAATTTCCCTGTGCTGAGACGTTGGCCAAGTGTCATTTTGAAGATAAGGGCACTGTGCCAACAGAACAGCCCGGATCTGAAATACTCTGCTCAACGCAGCACCCGGGCAGACAGTACTGCACTTTCCAAAGAATAGAGAAGGACAGGAAAAATAAAAGGAGGCAGTAAGGGAAGAATGTGACTAAGAACTAGAAAATGCCCTATGCTATGAAGTCACAGAGTATCAACGTGAAGTGAATATTCCCATCTATACTATTGATAAAACCCTTGAAGGCAGGACTTGTAATGGGAAAGCAGATTCCACTTTACGTCGTAGCTCCGAGTGGAGGAGTTTAATTACTGGTCTGACATCCACTGCTGCAGGCTCAGCCGTGCCGTCCTCTTGGCAGCTTCCCTCATCTATCCATGCTACACTGTGTGGGAGGCTCCATTTCCCCGAAGCCTTACGGTTGAGGGAGATGTTGGCACAACGCCTTGGCCCACACCCAGCTGCCCATGTCCTTCAGGATTCATCCACTGCTCGGGCTTCCTCGGTTGCATGTGCTGTGCACGCGGTGGTGGGGCTGTAAAGCACTTGATTTATTCTTGCTTTCTCCATCCCATCTGTAGCCAGGATCTTTGCCTCTGTTCTGCTCTGTGCTCTGTTTGATCTGAGCACACACAGAGCAGGGAGAGTGGCTACAGCAGCAGCTTTGCTCGCTGCTTGGGGTTAAGATCCAGCACCTCTGCCAATGGCAGCTCTGTCCCTGCTGGCTCTGTGCACACGCTCCCAGCTTCTTCTCTCTGTATGAGTTCTCAGAGCATCTTTCCCTAAGTAGTGCCTGAAGCACACATTCAGTGGAGCAGTGCGAACATATGGGGCACTCATTTGCTTATTCATTTCTCCTGGCAGCAGCATGCAGAATGGGCAGAGGACTTGTTTCCTCCCTCAGCTGAGCCCTGCTCAACAACTGAATCCAACTCAGCACCATCCCAGTTGCATCCCAGCCTTCTTGTTCTACTTTTCTGTTGCTGGGGTATTTTTCTACCCTCGGAGCATTGCCATGTGAGTACCCATGATCCTTCTTCCCAAGATGCTCAGTTGTATGTCTGTTTTTCTTGTAGGACCTGGGACTGGAAGGAACATTCCTCAACGAAGTCCTCTATAAAAATGCAACATTCCTCAACTTGGTGGATCCCATCTCCCATGACCTGCTGATGAGCCTTGCTAGAGACCTGCAGTGTCCCAAAAAGGTGAACCGTCCCCTTTAGCTCAGTGGACACTTCATGATATGGCATTTATGCAGAATGAACTCCAATGGGGATTTAGATCATGCTGGGTGGTGCTCTGCAGTCCTCCAGAACCAGCCAGCATACATCCTTGGAGCAGCAGAGCATACAGTGTTGTGCATGTATCTGTAAAAATCAGTCAGGAATTTACTTGTCCTGCCAACAGAAGACTCAGATGCAATGGCACATGCCAGATAAAAATTGGGGAAGGCAGACAGTGTTTCCATATACAATAGCATGCCCCAACAGCTATAGCTTATGGGAGTGAGGAAGAGGTGTTTTTGGGGCTGCAGAGGTCCCTGCACCTCTGCCCAAGCTTATGACTCTGGGAAGAGGACAAGAACCCCTCTCTAATGCTTTATCACACGAGACCACCCTAACCCAGCACTATCCCACAGCAACACCAGCACGTGTGGCTGTTACCCTTCACCACCACAAGCACCTGTCACTCATTGGGCTCAGCAAGTGTCATGTTTGCTTTACAGAGAGGACAACACAGTGAATTTATGCAAAGATAGGTATTAAGCACACACAGCACAGAGCAAGCAGTGGTGCCCTGGGGAGTACACTGAAAGCCTGGTGCAAATTAAGGGCATTCCAGTCCTCATTGCAACTGTAAGGCAGCCTGAAAAATCTTCTTTTCAGGGGTAATTTATATCCAAATATAAGCATCTAAAACTACCTCCTAACCAAAGTTCATGTGGCCCCATCTCTAGCTGTTTTAGCAGACCATCTTCTCCCTCTCACAGTGCAGTGGTAGTGATACAAGGGGTCACTATCCCACCTAGGAAACAAAACATGGATTTCTGTGCACCCCTTCCTCCACTTTCATGTCTTATAGACATGTGTTTAAATGAAATATCATGTACCATTGCAGAGATAAGATTTCCCCTACAGGAGTTTATTTAGGGGGTTGGAAAGCCTCAGCATCCCATGTCTCCTCTCTAACCCCAGCTGAGCACCCAGCAGCTGTAACAGCCTAACATGCAAAAGGCTGAGCACAGTCCCCAGTGTGTCAGGAGGAATTACATCAGCAAGGACATGGGAAGGAACAGGAGGCTAATTCTCAACTGTGAGCCAGCAAACACTCACAGGGCACCATGCCAGCATCTGTCACGAAGCCTGGTGTGTGCATGCAGTTGTAGGTGGCATCAGGGTACCAGCTTTGCCAGCACAGCAGCAGTCTGGAGCAGGGCACCTAATGACAGTCCCTTGGGGTTCCCAAGTGAGCTGTGATGGATCAAGAGGTACTCTGCTGAGCACCAAAGCTGGGAATCCTCCTGGTTTGTCACAGAAAAGCAGCCACGTGCTGGCAGCACATCCTGGGGATGCTAGGCTGATTCAGGGACTGCTCAGAAGAGTCACCGTGCAGCTGTTGGCCCACAGTACGGCACTTTAACTGCTTGCAATAAAGAATAAATTAGCGTATGCTCTGACAGCTTTACTATGCGTTTACCTATCAAATCCCTAAATGCACATGTTGCACCATAGCTGGAGGGCTGAGGAATAGGAATGCAGGTGTCTGTATGACAGAGGAGGCAGAAATCCCAACCTTCAGCAGCTGCTGTTTGTCATTCTGCTTCACCAGAGGAAGAGAGGTGCTTTCAAAGTCACAGGGATAGAGAACGCATGCAAAAAGAAACTCAAGAGAGCTGCAGCCACCTGGGTGCTGATGAATTAGTTGTTGCAGGGGCTGAAGGGAACTGCTGTCGTTGGGAAGCTCCCAAACTCAGATCTCCAGGAGAAAAACAGACTGCAAGGAAGCAAGGTGCACCATGAGGACCTGCATGGTTCCTTGTTCCAGCGTCTCCCAGCTGGGAAGGAAGAAGAGTCCGGGTTTGCAGTCCCACTCCCCAGTCAAGGCAGGAAAATGCTGGGCTAGGATCCTTCCTGGCAATGTGGGGATCTTACTTGTTCCTGGCAGCCCAGAAGGGCATGCTGTGTTGCAGAGACACCACCAGCCTTTCTGCCATTCCTTTCATCCTCTTCCCCATCTTTTCTTTTACACAGTCCCCTGCTCCACCATCCCCCAGTCCCTTTCCCACCTCCCTCCATCCTCCCCTTTTGCCTCCTTTTCCACAGCAGCACACAGACCCTAAGCTGTCCCTTTGCTTGCAGGAATATGACCCCTGGAAGTCCTCAGACAGGATCTGCAGGCAGCTGATCTACCACCTGACCCCACACTCCAAATGGCACCGGCACGGCATGCCCCGCAGGAAGTCCCAAGCATGGTAAGTTCCTCGGTCTCCCCAAGTGCACCAAAATCAGTCCCACTGTCACAGTGGCAAGGCAGCACAGAAAGCAGTGCCTGCAGGGTATGCAGCCCCATGAGCACCCTAAGCTGGCAGCCCTGCAGACACACAGCCCAGACCCAGCTGCAAGGCACTGTATGAAACAGAATAATTTGAATTAAATATGTAACACAGTTACGATGCTTTCTTGTTGACAAACAGGAGAGGAACTGGTTTATGGTTTGTGGCAAAAGGCACCTGCAGAGTTGGCATCTTTGGCTGCTGCTGCAAAGCAAAGGATGCTGCCAGTAGCAGAAAAGCAAGGAATCACTGCTTCACTTGGAGATATCAGGGCTGCATTCTGTCCAGCTTGACTGTTTTTAACTGATCTGTACTCTCTGCTTCCTGCCATCTGCTATGGGAGCATTTCACTCTGACCTCTGTCTGAACTCCTGCCCTTGGGTTGTACCTTTCTGCCTTCAAGGTCCTGCAAGTAGTACATGTGTAGCAGAAAGACTTCTGAAGGCATTTCTAAAATCCAATGGAAACCTGGGATCATTCAGAGGAATCAGTGCGTGGAAAACATATTCCTTTTGCCTTTGTGATCCCCTGGGCTTTGGCTTTCATGGATCTGATACAGAGCCTCCTTCATCCCCTCTGAAATGCAATTTCCACTTTCTGGCAACACACCAAACGGATCCAGAAGATAATTAGCATCTCCAGCCACACAGACAGCTGGGAGCATCTGCCAGGTTTTAATTACACTGGGGTTGCTACAGAGATGTGGTGTGGGAGGTGGATAGGACCCACCATACTCGAGCAGGACGACACATCAGGTGTTTCCCCTGTGACCAAGCAACAAACCAGTAGGGCAGGAACTGACTCTAAGACACATCCCCATCCACTCTCAGTGGAAGCCAACCCTTCCTAAGTACAAACCTGAGCTACCCATGAACTGATGAAATAGAAGGAATGACAGATTTCTTCAAGCACTCCTCTTTCAATACACAGTGATCCCAGGATAACTGGAACTGTAAATTCTGCTAAGGACTGATCACACTTCCATCGTGGAGGAACAGACTGATGCAAATCACACATGGAGCCCAACCAGATCCCACATAGACTTAGCAAAACATCCTATGAGAGCTTTCAGACAAGCATATCCTTCTGGATGTCCTTAACCACAGATCTGCTCCCACACTAAAGCCATAGGTCCTACCTGTTACCACCTTTAATACTGATGTATTTGACCCAGGGCTGTGGCCACAGCAAAGGTGCAATGCATCTCATAGGGAAAGGACACAGCAGGTTGCTGTCTGTCCTCAGTGCCTTCCCATTCCTCTGACTGTAATACAGGCCCTGGCCCCACTTCCAGGAGGGAAATGGGGCTGCCACAAGCTGCCATCAGACCACACGCTTTCACCAGCTGAATGCCCCAGGCCAGAAGCAGAGTCCATAGAGAAACGGGGAAGGAGAGAGCTTACAGCAGCAGATTGAATGCAACAGCAGCTGAAGGTGAAAGACCCAGCCCACATTGTCTCTGGTTTCTCTGATTAAATTGTCACAGGTGATGCTGGGATACAGGTCCCCTTCTGCATCCAAGCTAGTGGGAGCTAGACAGGTTAGCAGTGGCTCAGCTGTGCATGCACCCAAAGATCAGGTTTGCTTT
This sequence comes from Odontophorus gujanensis, assembly GCA_013399175.1. NCBI lineage: Eukaryota > Metazoa > Chordata > Aves > Galliformes > Odontophoridae > Odontophorus > Odontophorus gujanensis. The sequence continues at coordinate 435,661 of VXAB01011900.1, forward strand.
ACTGAAAGCAAAGGGCTCCATTTTCCTTTCCTCACATATCTGTCTGGAGTCTGCAGTTCCCAGCTGACATCCCGTGCCTCACCTGATGGTGCTGCTGCCTGGGGAGGCTGCCTAAGCAAACACCAAGGCTGAGCTGTTAGAGAATTTACTGGGGGTTTTCAAGAAGAAATTTACACACAATAGCTTCCCTTCAGCAGGGACCAGCATGCACAGTTGTCAGCCTCCTGCATCCTGATCAGGCTTCAGTTAACTGCTGCTTTACTATTCTATGGATTAGTCATCCTTAACGAGCTAAGCACATCCCAGGGTGCTGTACAGCTCCAGTTTCTCTTCCACATTAAATTGATGTTTACAGTGTAAAGAGAAACAGGTTAAGAGTTGCTTCTCTGTGGGGACACTGGGTTATTTAGGCTACAATGACCCCTTCTGCAACATTTCGACAGATGCATGTTTTGAGATACAGTTGTTTTTCTTCAGATTGAGGTTCCTGTAGCTCAGCACTGCAGGACTGTATGTTCTCCTCCAGAACAATGTACAGAGGGTACATTACTTTCCAAGGGCAAAGCCACAGCAGACTGCAGTTCAGAGTGGAAAGGGTATCAGCTGAATGCGGCCTTTGTCTGAAGAGTTGCACTGTAGTCTAGTACTGCCATCAAGAAGATATAGATGAGGGTTGAGCTGTCTTGGCACCACTGGGTTGGGGAACCTTCCACATCTTCCACTTACACTGCACCCAGAGCTGGCTGCTCAGTGCTTCTCATCGGTGCAATGGATCAAACCCAAACCCATAAAAAGTCCAGACAGAAAACAGAGTCATCTTTACAAGCAGGGTGTTCCTGGTGCAGAAAAAATAGCCCCAGTTTCCCACCCAGTTAACTGTTCTGGAAGAATAAAGGCATTTGTGTGTATGGAGTTAGTAACTCTCAGTCACATACATCCAGGTTTCCTTTTTCACAAGTCACACTATGGATTTAGTTCATCTGCCTGAGTGAATAGCATTTTGTAACATCTTGGCTAATCTAAAGCTGGGTGGGGAACAGAGTGTTCCTTCCGGGCTCACTGCTCCGTTTCCCATTTATTGATGGGCACTACCCAGACACTGCGGCATCAGATGCACTTTAAAAACACAATAAAGTACTTGTGTCTAGAAGACTGCAGGGAAGCATCTCTAAAGGGCTTCAGGCCTTTTTATTTCTTCTTGAAAACATCACTCAGGGCCACAGATGACAGCTCTGGCAGATTAGATCTTAGCCTTCACATGGCATGAGATGAATATTAAGTAGAGCTCCCATTTCTCCCTTATGCAACAGAGGAAATATTCACCATCATTCCTGCTTTTGAGTTAGGAAGCCAAGTTAGAGCATACCAGCCAGTTAACTAAAGCCACATGGTAAGTGTCAGATGTAAGTACAGGAGCAGCTGGGGCTGGGTTCATCTAGCTCAGTGCTCTCGAGGATTCTCTTATCTCACCAGAAGCAGCTGAAGCCAGCCTTTCAAAGCAGCACCCTGTGCCACAAGGAGGCTAAGGCAAGCACATTATGCTAAGTAGGCAATTAAAAAGCCCAGAGCTCATCCCTTAAGTCACTGCTTGGAGCAGAGGAGCCATCCGGACATGCCTGCTGTTAGGCTCTATGCAGGGACAAAAAGCCAAGAAATACTTGACTCATGGCTAATTAGCCACCTCTGGCAGTGCCTGCTAATGAAAGAGGGGATGCACTGCAGTGGGAGCCCCTAGCACCAGGAAAACCTTGAACATAAAGTTTTGGAGGCAAATTAAACAAAAATAAGAAGTGTAGAGGGAGAAAGATGGTAACACCCCAGCAATACAGACAGGGACTATTGGGCACCCATCATTACTGAAATCCTGTTTGGCTCTTACCACTTCCTCCCAGCCTCTGCTTCCCTTAGCTTGGGTACAGGACGAAGACACTGCATTTCCAGGATGCTGAACAAGCTCCTTCAGACTACAGCACAACAGGATGCCACACACCACTGGGTCCACTGCAAGTCCCACCAGAGCAACACGCAGGAGCTGTCACAGTCACCAAAGTTTTTAGCTGATGAGGAAGGAGCTGGAGGGCACTGATCTCTTAGGAACGTAGAGAAGAGGGGCACAGTTCCTCACTTTGTGCTACACACAGCTCCAGGCAGGCTGTGGGGTCAGGCTGCAGATCACCCTTGCTTCTTGCTCACATTGCATTCTCACTTGAAGCTGTTCCTCCAGCATTGTAAAGAGCATTTCCTCTCCAAACTTGCTGTAGATTCAAACACCATCTGCTTCCCTGCATCCAGGGTCTAGATCCTTGCTGGATGCAAACCCTGGCAATTATAGATGTGCACAGAGCACCAGCTGCAGCAGCACGAGGCTAATCCAGCCCCCAGCACTTTGCAGCCCTCTGCCTACAAGTCCCATGGGCACCCAGAGCTGTGTCACTAAATAGCTGTTTTGTCTCACACAGAGAAAAGGGTCTTCAATGGAAGCTATCTTTAAGCCTATTTTACTTACAGAAATTAGAGGATATCGAATGATTCTCTCCCTTAGAAACAAGCCTGGCATTTTGTCAGCTGTACGAACGCCATCTCACCCCTCCCATGGTCCATGGTGGTGTGTCAACATTTGGTAAGCAGTGCATAAGGCTGCTTGGAACCTTCAGGTCTGAATGCAAGTTATTCCATGCTGTTACAGCTTTCTACCATGAGAACTCTGTTAAATACACACCTGCAGATACAGCCTCAGCCTCGCACGGTGAATTCCCTCCAGAAGCACAAGGACATACAGAAACAACCAGAACAAAGTGCTGCCAAACCCAGACAGGAGGATATTGTGGGCTGCAGAATGGACAGGACAGACCACGAGGTCCTTTCTACCTCGTGCTCCTTCATGGATGTGCAGCAGTGTTAAATGCATCCGCAAAGGGTCAATGAATGCACTAACGAATATTTATTCACTTGTGTTACTATATATTCATAGAGAAGATTAGGGGCTGAAATGCCACCAACTGCATGCACAAAGCAAAGCTTTAAGGGCAGCACTGCATCCTCCCCACAACAGCAGAAGGGCCCAGAAACACTGAAGTTTGCAGAGGTGTTCTCACCTGCCACGGCAGCTCCTGCAGTGCTCCAGCCTTCTCCAAGGAAGCTGCACGTCCCTGTGTACCTGCTGCTCCCAGGGGCTGTACAGGACACTACACAGAGCCAGACTGGAAGAGTGGGCACCTTCATCCTGGTCCTTAGTTCTTATCCCATCCTGCTCCCCAGCCCCAGTAAGGCACCCACTGCACATATAATGACACTAGCAGGGATACTAGTAGAGCTCCAATATCCTTAAAGCTAGTTGCAACTGTGAGGATGCAAGGCTAGTATCACTTACATTAAGGCAGTAAGCTCCCACATTTCACCAACGCACGCTTGTACTCAATCCCACAACGCAGCCTCATCACCTCCTACAGCCCTGCAGCTCCCACAAACCTGCAATCCATCTCAGAGCTCCACATCCCACTCATTTCGAGACCCTATGGCACAGCATTGCTTGCCCTGCAGCCTACCTCCTCCTCCTCCTCGCTCTGCTCCCCTGGCAGACAACAAGAGCCACAGGTGAAACCAATCCTCTCTAGATTGCTCTCAGCACCCTGCCCACCTCCTCACAGCTGCAGCAGATCCCCAGTGATTTGATGACCACTGAGATCCAAGCCAGCAGCTACAGGTGGGGGGTGCTGGGGAAGGCTCTTAAAGGGACGTGGTAAATCCACTCATGGAGTGTTTTTTTTGCTCACAGATTGTTTATTTTCTGATAAAATACCAAATTTCCAGCCTTCTTACACAGTTCTGCTGCAGCATGATTTGTTTGTAACAGACCACAACGTTCACCTGAAGAGGTGGTGACAAACAGCTCAGAGACATTGCAAACCAGTGCATTCAGAAACTTTGCTTGGCATGGGTATTTCTGCTGCCCATGCACGAGCACCTGTAATACATACACAGTCAGACAAACCCTTTGGAATGCACGAGTGAAAGAATTCAGTGCCATGTGGTTAGCCAGTTCTTGGGAAGTTTAAGTGCAGAGAAAGCCCCAGAACACAACCTGCCCAGAGGCACCGTGCAATCTCGGTGCCTGTTTCCTAAACAAGCTCCACTCTCTTTTTGCAGTGTCCTTAACGAGCTCTCCCCTGCTCCGTGTGCGTCACCTCTCTCTCTCCCTTTCTGCCCTCAGCCTGAAGAACAGCCTGCAGAAGAAGGTGAGCCAGGGCTCCATGGATCTGTCAGGGATCCCCCTGACCATGCGGGACGTGCACCGCATGGCCTACTACCTGCAGAACAACGGGGACCACCTCACCTCCGTGGACCTGAGCTTCACCGAGCTGAACGATGACATGGTGCGCCTGCTGCTGCCCTTCCTCTGGGCGCTGCCCAAGCTCACCCACCTTTCCCTCAACGGCAACCGACTGACGCGGGCAACCATGAAGGAGCTGACCGACGCCATGAAGGACATGAACAAGTTCCCTTGCCTGGCTTGGGTAGACCTCGGCAACAACGTGGATGTCTCCTCCATGCCGCAGCCCCTGCTCGTGGGCCTGCGCAAGCGCCTCAGCCAACAGACCACGCTGCCGACCATTTACGAGGCTCTCGACTGCGACCCGGAGATCCCTGGTGGGCAGGAGGGTGAGGAAGCAGGCAGCACCCCGCCGTGTGCTGTCCCTCAGCGGGGCTGTGAGAGGTGACTGGACAACGAGCCGGCTCTGGCACACTGAAGCCGCCCCAAGGAGCAGTTCTGAGTCCAAACAGCAAGTACAGGGCAAGCTTGACTGGCTCCCTTCAACACTTCTCTCTCTCCTTCCCTGACATCTCCCCCCAGTTTGCTGTCAGACTAAGCCCATTGATCCCCGAAACGTGCTCCACTCCCTCCTGCTGAACCCATCACCCACGTTACAGAGAGGAAGCAGTGACTTACAGCAAAGCTGGTCCCCAGGCTGGGCTTCACTGGAAGACCTGTCGGAGTCAGCCATTTCCTCCAGCAGCCATTGGGTTGAGGGAATGTGATGTGGGGAAACCTAAAACGGAAATGGGCTTGTAGTTGACTTCCTTTCCTTCTTTTCCTAGGCACCTTGGAAAGCTTGGGACCTGCGGTCTTGAGCACAAAAGGAGGTACCCCAAGAGCCTAGCTGTTATGGAGCTTCGTTGAAGGGCTCAGAGGCCAGAGCTGGAGCCCCGCAGTGTGTCTCCCTCTTGTGTCTGACTCTTTTTTGTTCTGTTTTTTTTTTTTTCCCCATTGTGTGCTTTGTATTAGTGTCTGAACAAAGGGACTTGGTCAGAGACCATCGGATTGCATAGGCTGGGGCGGACACATGGCTTGGAACTGCAGCATCAGGATATTTGCTGTGTGACTGGGGTGAGAGGGCAGGGAAGGAGATACGTGTTGGTGGGAGCACGGGGGATGGGATGAGTTGGGATGGGGCGGGAAGGCCAGGGGTAGAAAAGGGAGGGGAAATAGTCTTGTGGTTTAAAAGGATTGGTGCAGAAACTGTGGTTTTGTACAAAACTTACAAGTTTCAAGTGAAATTAAGGAGCATCAGACAGCTAAGTGCATAACTGTGACACTAGAGGAGCAAGCAGTGAATGTGCCAGAGGTGGGCACTTCCTAAACTAAAGTGCAAAGCTTTGGCTCCTCATTGCATAATGCATACCTCGTAATACTGACATGATGTGAGCAGCTGCACTGTCATTTCCAATGCTGTCCAAAACCAATGATGCAAGATTTCTAGTGTTTTCCACATTGCTCATGTTCTATGTAAACTCAATAAACAGTTCTCTTGGACATGAGTGTGAAGCACTACTGGGTCTGAGTATCTGCACAGACAACAAGCTGAGCCAGCAGCCCAGTCACTGCAACCTTGACTTCTGAAAGATTCTCTCTGCGAGCCTCAACACATGAAAGAAACTCTCCTATACTGAGCCACACAAATCAGTGTGAAACAGACCATTCTTTCATGCTCCTTGCTGACCTCTCAAGGTGTTGCAAAAGCAAATTGGTGATACTTAGTGAGTGATTTATCCCCTTTGGATGAAGAGTGAGGGCACTGGATCGTATCAGTATATCTGACAGGTGCCAAGAGCCTCATCATAGACTCTTTGAAAAAGACCTATAAGATCACCTAGTTCAACCATCAGCCCATCCCCACCATGCCCACTAAAACACGTCTCTCAGTGCCAAAAGTTAGCCAAGGAAGAAAGATGGGCTTACTGGGACGAGTTTTACAACCTGACATTGCAGACGCTGCTCTGAGGCCTGATACAAAAACAGTACAGCAAATTCAGGTGGGGTTGGGAGTTAGCTGGTCTTAGCTGCCCATTGCAGTGGAAATGGGAGAGAAAAGGTCCTGAAATAGCCAGGACATGGAGCTTGGCAGGAGGGTGGGGAACAGGTAGTGCTAATGTAGCCAGGCCCTTGTGCAACCTGAGGAGGGAAGGGAGCTTGTGCTCCCCTGCACAGTTCTCACCTCTGGATAAGTGGAGTAAATTCTATGGCAAAGACTGCATTTGGAACATGAGATTGTCTTGCAGAAGGCAAAATGGAGTTTCTCAAGCAGCCACTCCCATTACTGAGGAAAGGCTGTACTGCTTCCAGAGGTCACTGCTTGTCTCTCTTATCACAGCTCAGTTTCTCCTCTCCATGTGCTACCTCTTTCCTCCCCTGTTGTGGAAAAGATCATATTTAATTTTTCTTCTTTTACTTCCAAAATATCCTTCAGCAAAACATGAAAAGCATCCCAAAAGGCAGCAGGATCTGCTTAAACTCTTACAGTCTGAGTGGAGCAGCAGTCTGTGCCAAGAAGAAAACTCAGGCACATTTAAATGAAGGCTCAGTGCTGCCCGGTGAGTCAATGGTGTATCTAGAAAGAGGAAGTGGGGTGCTGAGCATTGCATCTCAGAGCACTGCCTGCAAGGCGCTGTCTCGAGGTGTCTTCACAGCTTCTCCATTGCAGAAGAGCCCCTCAGACACACGGCAGGACCCCCAGCATGCAGCCCACCACTGACAGCTCTTCCTGCAGAGTCCCTGGCTCAGCTTCAACCAATTCCAGCCCTGCTGTAAGTAGCATTTTGGGCCCAAGCCATGCTGATCAGCAGGATGGAGAGGAGACATTCCACCCTTTGCAAGGGAATTCTGTGCTATTGGCAGCTGCAGAAGCAAGAGATAAAGCATGGCTTGAAACAGACTGGTTAAACCTAGCAGCTCTGGGACTGGTGCTCATTCCTCCATATGCACTTGGCTGCTTTGCCATAGAAACTTCCCCACGGAGAACTGGCTATGAATAAATACATGCAAATTCAAATTTTGAGGTCTTGGCTTACGAAAGCAGCAGTGCCTCTTGGATCAGCTCTAATAGCTGAGGACAAATGCTCACAGCACATCCAGCTGTTCTGTCTGCTCCCAATGGCACTGACAGGTGGAGGACTCCAACAGCAGTGTTTATCTAGCCCAGGAGCTGGGAAACACCTCAGTGCACTGCCACTGGGAGATGCAAACCAGAGAGGAGAGAGCAACCCAAATGAGCCTTTCCTTGCACAGAATGAGAAAGCTCAGGGCTCTCAAAGGGGATTAGAGGGATGAGCTGCTGGTACAAGTCTTCTCATGGCTACTTACCCAGAGGGACCAGCTTTGTTGTGCTGCTAAATCAGGGGATGCCTGCCTTGCAGTGAGCCCATCCCCTGCTAGGTAGGGCAGCAGGAGAGACAGACCCCTGCCATGCTGAATACTCTCCTGAGCACCATACTTTCTGCTGCTGGGCTATAACTTCAGCTGCACAAAGCAGCACACACCTCATGACCAATCTCATGCACCAGGCCAACTGCCATTATTTCACAGGTTAGCAGCCTCCCTATGCTCTCCATGCAGGATGCAAAGAGGAGTTTCCTACCTGGCCCAGCAGCCTCCTGCATGCTTCCAGGGCTGAGGGAGATGGGCACCTGCAGCAAGCAGTCAGCTGGGGCTCTGTGTGGGGTCAGGCAAGCAGCCTGCAAAGACCAGCCACAGCCTTGCACAAATGTGGGGACACTGAGCAGCACCACAGGTAAATAAGGCCACTGGTGCCAGATGGCAGGAGAAAGGACAGACCAAAACTTTTCAGTGTCTCAATCAGAAATACACTTGCTCTCTCCTTCCCTAGCTGGACAACACATTCCTCGCTCCTTTGTCCTTTGTTTTATACCAACACTGACTTCAAAACATGGGGGGATTGCCTTAGAAAGCTCCAGGTAACAAGATGCTCAGCAGAGGGGTCATCACAAGCCTCCTGCCTCCCTGTGACTCCATCCAATAAACTGTAACTGCTTTGTCCAGGTAAGGATGCAAGCACAGCTGGAAACATGTGTTTGAAGTAAAAATAGGTCAAACAAGCCCTTCAGAAGCTGTCAAGGGCTTTCCTTCCCTCACTGATAAAGCCTTTTTTTTCAACCTATAATTCATTTCTCATGATGAGTGCTCCTACAGTAACTGAGTTTGCACTCTTTGGGAAGAACAACAGGCTCCTTAGCGGACAGTTGCTGATAATGCTATCAAAGTTCACAGTTTCCTGCAACGAAAGCAAGCAAAAGAGCATTCAACATTTGCTTTTCTAGGCTGATCATCCTGACCACCACCAGACACTTCCTGCACTTACTGAGGATTATTCCTGTCCATTTTTGAGACAGTATGTCCCAGGTTGGATACAATGATGGGAAGCATTTAGAAAGTAATCTAACAACTGTGTGGGCTTCATTCAATAAGAATAAATCCCCTGAAACGTAAGAAGTCTTGGCAAGATGCAAAAATAAACAGAAAAAAGCATTTCCCTTTACCAGTAGCAGCCCATGGGTCTCCATATCAGCTGAGTGGAGCTTCGTTCTGGCTCCCATGAAAACTTTTGGTTTGTTGAACCAAGTTTGGTGTGTGTGCCTTTATTTGAACTCTCTTGCAACTGACAACCTTGTCCTTTGTTCTGCAGAACCCCAGGTTCACCCAGCAGAGATAACCCCAGGATTAGCAGGGCTCAGCCCAGGAACCCTGTCTGGAACAGGTAGACAGAGCTAGAGAGGCCAGTACGTGCTGGTGCCAGAACCAAACGCACATTTTACCAACTTTTTTGGGCAGATGGTTTTGTTTTGTAAAAGCTGCAGTTGAAAGAGAATGAGATGGAGGATACCAAGGGATGGCTCTGACGTGCCACCAGACCCTCTGAGGCCGGAGCTGCCCTCCTCTGCATCTCAGCCCTGGCCACATCCATCCCTCATCTCTGATACGGAGTATTTTGTGGAGGACTGCCCCCCTGTACCTGTGCAAACCAGGCTCTTACCTGCTCTTCCTGCTGTCCCTCACCAAGCAGAAACAAACCCAGGCTTCATACACACAATCTCTAAGCACACTGCTCCACTGCAGGGAGAACAGGGCAGGCATTTTGCCACTCTGGTTTCAGCATCAGGATTGGGGTAGGGCTCGGTGCATCTGAAAAAGAGGCAGTGGAAACACTGAAAGCAAGGCGAGAAGTGAGGGCTGCCAGAGCCCTCCCTGTGCACAGCCCTAGCCAGAGGCTTCAGCACATCCTGCAACACAAATCTCAGCCTAGGGTTAGGATTAGTCCTCATGTATTTGCAGTCAAATTCTTATATGAAAAACTCTAATGAGCTCCCTGGAGCTTCATCCACTTTCTCTGTGTCAAGTGCGGCTTATTAACTAGAAAAAGTTTGTAGCAAAAAGACAAAACAAAGAGATCTCATCTTAATGAATACCCAGAGAAAAGAAGAAAGCAACATTTCCTCTACGTGCATTCACTTCTGCTTTCCTAAACCACAGCACTGCAGCCAAGCTGTCCTCAAAAGCAAGAGGTGAGGGTTGCAGCCAAGATGATGCACTCCTCCCTGGCTCTGGAGAGGCCTCTGAGGGACAGCTTTTTACAGTGTTCTTCAAAGAGGTATGATATTGGCTGATAACTGAGCTCTGTGAAGGGAAAGAATAAAAACAAAACCCTGCTGTAGAGCTATTTTAGAGATATTTGAGATGTAGAAAGGAGCTTATTCAATTGTGAAGCAGCAAACAACAATACCTTTTTTAGCTGCAGAAGAGTCAAAATCTCCACAGTTCGTGTCTGTCCCTCAGGTGGATGAAGTCAGAGGAAAAAAAACCTAAAACAAAAACCTATTCATCTTGCCATCCACCTTACAGCTTAGAGAGCTGTAAAAACATCAGTGAGCCACTTAAAATGCCACCACATGAACTTATGCACTGTCACACTCTCAGCAGCACAGCATACTGCCAGACCCCACGACATCCCCTCTCCCCAAATAGCCCAAATACAACAACCCTGACAGCTCCTACCAGGAGACAACAAATGTTTTCCACGCTAATTACCGGTGTTAATTGCACTCAACACATTCAAAATAGGAAAACAAAGCCAATGCACATTTCTGTTGCTGAGGTCTGTTCTCTTCTGCCAGGTGGGGTGGAGAAAGAGGCTTCTCCCCCTGAAAACAGAACCAAGTCTCTTGAAAGGAGGGTTATGAATAAGAACAATCCTCTAATCATCATCTTTGGTTGTACCAGGACTGCAAAGTGAACTGCAAGGTGCTCCCAGCACAGTATCCAAGAATATCTGATCAGTGATTTATCTACCTTGCAAGGCAAGAAATGTCTTGACAAGCAACTTACATATAAACCTTTAGAATACAGGCAGAGCAACCTGAATATCCTGAGAAGCATCAAATGCAACAAGCACTAAGCTTACAGTTCAGTAGTAGGCTGATGCAAGAGTACTCAGAGAACATCACTTCTGTATCAGAGCTCTGGAGATGCATCTTGTTGGGATAATCCAGCAGTCAGAGCATTCACTGGGCCTCTGCAGAATTTGTCCCTGAGATCCAGAGACATTGAATCTGTGGTTCAATCTCCATCTCCCCTTGTGAAATGTAAGGTGACAATCTCTCTATTCCCTGTACCAGTTTTGCTTAAAAAACACCACCACTACCAGAACCCCAACATGAAAGCCTGTGTGTGGTCAGGCACTGCACAGCACAGAGCCATGAAGAAACTAAAGGGCCACTTTTACAAAGCACACCACCTCCCCACAGATTCAGGCACTCCCTTTGCCTCCCCTTGCAACCCAGCACTGTTGTTGTTCCCTCTAACTGCTCTGTTTCACTCTCCATCAACATCCGAGGCATGGTGGGACAAATTACGACCAGTTTTGCCTCACAACAAGCAGCAGTTTGCTCTGGAGTGGATGTAGCAGTATCTTCCCTATGAACTGGGAGCAGAGCAAGCCCCCACCCACAGAACAGATTTTCAGTCTTGAGGCAAAAAAATAATAATAATTAAGAAAAAAAACAAAAAAACAAACCCACAACCCAACCAAACATAAAAAACCTCCACAATAATAGTGGGTTGTTTTTTTTTTCCCCTGCCATTCTTTTCATTTCTCCCAGCATAACTACACATCTTCTGGATACAATCTGTTTCTTTGCCAGGGCTGCAATGTTCCCCCCTGAATTAATGATGCTGGAAGACCTCCACTTTTCATAGGCTCCTATTTGACAGTCTCTGCTGAGCAGCAGGGGACTGCACAATGCTCTCTTATGCAATGACTAGCCCAGTGCCAGGAATAATAGCCTAATAGGAACAACCAATTCGCACACAAAACCTGAATACTTTTCCCATTAAATGTCTAAATTAGGTGGCGTAAAGACACCCCAAACTTCCTGGCCATATAGTACACTAGTCTCCACAGAGTTAAATAGTGTTATACTCTATAGTCTTTGAGGAACAGCTAGAATGAGTGGAGGAGGGCAGCATTTCCCTATTCATTTACCTTCAAGGTATGCTGGACACTACAAGGAAACATTATTACAGGACCAGGCGAAAACAGGATGCCTGAAGCAGTTAAAATGCAACTTGATCTGGCTATACACTTGCAGACAAGTGTAGGTTTTGGTAGCTCAGGCACCAGCAAGCTGTGATCATACAGTAGCTCTTCTGACCACAGCGTGAACTGTACACAAACAGATGAGGAGGTGGGGAGAAATACCATCTCACTTGCAAAGCAATCTACAGCACACACTGCAGGATTCAAGGCACAGCAGCTCACAGTTTCTAATGTAGTGGATCTGTTATTTCCTCACAAAGAAACACTGAGAGCAGAACAGCCCCATCAAGTCAGTATTATCTAATCTACTGAAAGGAGAAAGACCAGCCCTTACTGTCTGAGATCAGTTTAGATGCAAAAATGCACAAATCCAGATTTCATTTTTGCCTTTGTGAGCAGAGAAACATGAAAGAACTCAGGGAGAACCCTTCCTCCATTTTAGCCCATGGCTGAGAAACGTGCAACCAAACTCCTGGTACTTGTTTGCAGAATTCCACCTTTTGCTAAATTCCCAAATCATTACTCCACAGGGATGTGAACCTTCCTCCCTTATTCACTTTACAGTGCCAAAAAGAAATAGGACATCTCTACTCTGAATGAAAGCTCACTATGAAGCTCTAAGCAGCAATGAGATACAGTACAGTTACCCTGACTACCAGCACCAGAAATTCACATCTTCCACTCCATTCAGCCCTTCTGTAGAAGAGGTTTTCTGTAGGGCCTTGGAGATCTAGGGGCCACATCCCTTTAATGCACCCTCACACTGACACAGGGAAGAGGTTGAGAGGCTTCTGCTTCTCCCAGTTTTGAGGTTTGGTATAGAAGTTTTGTTACCCCAGAGAACAGTGCTTCTACAGTGTAAATCAGACTGAGACACCACAGCTTGCCACTTACCTCACCTATGGAGCATCCCTTCCCAGTCTCTCTGGGAGAACTGAAGTATAGCTTTGGGATCAAATGGAAGTTAGACACATCTGGAAAGCAGAATGGCACACATGAGGGATGAAAGCACCTGGTCAGTGAGGAAGAGCCCCTCATTTTGTGCAAAGCTATTTCTTCAAATGATTACTTTCTCCAAACAATTAACTCTTTGCTGCTGCTATTGGTGGTCCCTCTGTTTTTGTACAGGAGTGCAACTTCACTTTTCACTTGGGAATAACAGGCGAATTTCTACCTGGCTGCAGCACAGCTTCTCTGTCCTGTGAGAATACCTCAAAGGCATCCACACTGATAATCATGTTAAAGCCTCGCTCCAGTAACAGTCTCTGCCTATCCTCAGCATCCTCCATCCCAGACAGAGCTCCTGAATTGCTGAAAAGGAGGAATCTGTACACCTACCAAAGTGCACACACCTAGCTGGCCAAGTGTGAGGGAAACACACAGCACCAAGCCAAAATGACTTGTGTGACTATGAAACCAGCACTCAGGGAGCACTGAAGAGAAAGGAAATTAAGCTCAGTACTTTGATGCTAGAGTTTTTAAGAGCATTGTGCTGATGGAATTTACAGCACAAATTACATTCATTGCATTTTCTCCTTCCACTGGTTTCCTGTGTTTCATTACCAACAGAGCCATCTAGTGGATAACATTTGTTAGAATGAAATCTGGATTTATCACACTGTAAGAACACACACCGGATCTTCAGAGCAGCCTGCATATGTAGTCAAAGTTTAAGCAATGACATCAAAGCAACACTTGTCTGAAGTTTTGTGCTGGTAGGACCAGAAGTCAAGACATTTTAACACTAATTCCCGGTATCTTTCTTTCTGAAGAGGGTGAGTGTTTCATCCCAGACTCAGCCTCAACCTGAATTCATAATACAAAGAAAAAAAAAAAGTGCAGCAAAGCAATCCTCTCTACTAGTGCCCAGCCTTTACAGGGGACCCTCTAGAAGTCAGACCCAGAAGGGTCACAGCAAGGTAACTTCTCTTTGTTTAAAACATCAGTACACTTCTTGCCTTCCCTGCTACTAAACAAGGTAACAGTAACCACCTTAGGCACCCATGGTACACATCAGTTACTGCCATAACAAAAAAAATAACCCTTTCCTCGACAGAGTTTGCCATCCTTCAGCACACCCCATCCTACAGCAGGTTATATCAATGGCAATTTATTGTGGCACTGATCAATCTCAGGTTTTTAATCAGGTGTTTGCTTTGGGAAAACTAGGCAGTTCCAGCTGCCAAAGATGCACTCAATAAAATCTTGCAGCAGATAACTTGCCTCAAGTTACACTGAAAATATCATTCTGCACCACCCCTATTTTACCTGCTGACAGTACAGTAACTCCAGTGGAGAAAATCACAGCCTAGGCTAGCAACACAAATCTGATGTATTAAAAGGGATTAAGAAACAATCAACACAGAAAGAAGGTATAGAGGCATAATCCTATCTGCTAGCGAAACTGATGTTGCTAGACTGCAACACCTGAGGCAAATGAAGGCAGTGGCTGTAAACAGAACACACCCAGTCTTAACCTACCACCCCATGTCCAGAGATCCCAGGTGTTCATCAGTACAACTACTACAAGTAGGCTGTTAAACTTTTATGAAGCTCCTGGCACAACAATAGGTTGGAATACTTTTGTGTTAGAAAATGGGCTTCAGCTACATGTTGGCTTTCAGATGATCCTCCTCAGAACTGCCTTGCAAAGTTCAGTAGCATTTATGGAGGCATGGGAAGGAAATCCTGTGAAAATAAGATGTCCTCTCTCCCACATAAGAGCTGGAACTAAGCTGATTATTAGAGCTCCACAAACAACTCTTTCAACTAATTAGAAAGGCTGCACTCTGCAGCTCGAACACTGCAGCTCCACCTGCCAGTACTTCACACAGAGGGAAGGTCCTGAGATCAGCTGCTGTAAGCCAGGAATCTGCTGAGTGACTGTGGATTCAAGGAGCACATTTCCACAAGAAAATGTCAAACATCACTACCAAATCCTTAAGGTGCTCACTTGAATATGAATACAGCTCATGTGCCACGTTTTAAAGCAGTTTTTTGTGGAAACCATTTTGTCCTTTGGATGATGGGATCCTCACCTAGGCAAAAGAAGGCAATAAAATCTCTACAATCTCTAAATCAAAGCACATCACAAACACATTTTACAGATATTTCTAATGCAAATATTTAGAATTGCTACTAACCCCACTCCTCCCCTCCCCCCCCCCAAAAAAAGTGCAGATCACTAGAAAACCCCTGCTAACCAAACACTGCTTTATTTACAGACAACCCAACAAATGAGTACATGAGCTCAACTTCCACGTCTGCACGCAGGGGGTCTTTACACAGCAGAGCAGAAAAGCAGGACTCGTTCATACATGTACAGACTGCATGTTAGTATACAATTAGGTACAAGAGAGTTCAATTTAAATATTCCAACCATTAATGTCAGTAAGACAGCTATGTAGTACTTCAAGCAAAAATAAGCTAAAGCTACAACTAAATTTGGTCTCCTATAGATGAGCTTGTAAACTATGTGACCATGTTTAGATGTTAATGAAAGCTAAACTCAGGGCTAAGTTTTGTTCAAAAGGTTAGCCTACCTAATGGGATAACCATTTCTGTCACTTTTTCCCTAGACACCTTTTAGATTCATAAGAAATACTTACTCAGGCTTAAATGGCCTGTCTACCAAATATTAGTTGGGCATTCCTAATTAACAGCTTTCCCTGCATCCAAAGAGAAAAATAAGGAATACAAGCTGAACGTACAGCTTCGAAGATGGACCTGTATTTATTATAGATCCATACGTAGCTTCTCTAGAAGCTGTCTCAGTTATGAAATAGCAGATGCTAACACAACTTCAAAACAATATTTAAAAATTCTTCATCAAGAATGCCTTCTAATTCTTTAGAGGGTGAGCAACAGCAGTATTAAACAAGAAGGAAGCAAGATGATCTTTGAAACTCAGTGCATCACACAAAAATACAAACAAGTCAAATCCAGATAGCAAGTCCACTGTTTTCTAGACAGTGTACTTTAAAAAAAAAAAAAAATCAGCCTACAATTTATTTGCCAGCTACAGAAAGAAGCCAGAACTCTAATGTGCCTAAGAGGAGTCCTGTCATATAACAGCAGACAAGGTTTTGTCAGAAACATTTATTAAACAGAAGTTACCAATGCACATGTAGACAAGTTAAGAGCCCCTCTAATAAAAAAAAGCTTATTGGTCAAGGCCGAAATTATCTTCGCTTCTGGAAGATGTTGCCACGACCCATACCACGGCCTCTTCCTCTTGCAGCCACTGAAGAAAGAAAACATCAGGGATGACATGAATTTTACACTATTTTGTATTTATCACAGCAAATGTCAAACCAAGTATCAATAGCTCTGTCTCATCCTTAGAAGCATGGAAGCTAAGCTACAGTATGAGGTTCAGGAAGTGATAAAATAAGTAGAAGTTTTCTGTGAAAACAACTCCAGCCAACAGCTACACAGCTTTGCTATTTATAACAGATACAGCATGCATTAAGAGCTGTAAAACATTAACCACACTTTTGTTCCCATTCTAATCCACATGAATTTGAAGCCAGTGAGATTTAAGATCTCCTGCTCTTCACAGAATTGTGACAGTGCTTACCATGTTCTGTCAGACATCCTCTCCCACGCAGCCTTACAGCATCTGCCAGAGTTAACCAAGGGCTTCTCAGCCCATGATTAATTCTCTACCTTGTTATAATGAGACTGTCCACATGAGAAAGGTACAAATGAGAAATGTTAGCAGAATGGCTAACAGTTACTGATTCCAAGTAGGCTAAGTACTAACCTACTATTTTAATATACATTATTTTTAAAGCTTAACAAGAACACAGATCCTTCCTTGGGAAGTCCAAACAGCCAGCAGCTGCATTTACCAGAAAAACAACACTGAAGTTTTATCTAACCCTAACAAGGCCACTCCTTGCTAGGCCACTATTCCTGAGCTATTTGCAGTATCAGTACTGTGCACCAAGCAGTCTGAGTCTCAACTGCCATCACTCATTCAGCTTCTGACAGCTCATGTTTGCTTTGCATTATGGATGAAAGCTTCTCAGTTCCTGTACAGCAAAATGGGGAGGTAAGGAAAGAACACCAGACCACAAACACATTGTACCCACCCTGAGCTTTGAGAATAGCTGCTTTTCCTCGGCCAGCTCCAGAACCCTGGTTCTTATTCTTCATGCTCTTTAGCATAGGAGCGTTCTTCAACATATCTGGTAAAATTAGAAACCGTATCTTGCTGCCTCTGATGTACACCTGCTCAAGCTGTGCCACTCGCCCATCTCTGTACGTCACTGTTATGTTGGACATCTGGAAAGTAAAGATCAGACAGGGGTCTAAGAGGCCTTAAACATAGTTTTGGATTCCCACTACTCTTGTTTGTGGAATACACGGCCAGGATTCAGGTAACAAACTCAAAGCCCCCCCAGACATACTGCCTTCTCAACTGCTGTTGTGACACAAAGCGTCTACGATCATTTAAACACACTCCTAAGCCTGCTATAATTTAAGGAAGCTCACTATTTTCCTCTTTCTCCCCACTTGCTTAATTTCTTTTATTAGTTTTGTTTTCTTATTAAAATAGTTTCAATAAAACTTTACAAGTCCTAGTTATTAAAGAAACATTTTGATTTCAGCTATGACTTGCACAGTCAATCAAAATTAAGCCTCTTGCAATGCCTCAAAGTCATTTAAATTAAGCACAGCTCTAAGTTCATAAATCAGTTATCAAGTTGAGAGACAAGCAAAGAACTCCTCCTGCAGAAAAGGTGTTCTCAGAAGAAAATCTTAAGAATAGGAACTCGCAATCCTGCCCCACATACAGAAATAATCCCCATCCTCTTTGGTGTGCTCAGAAATCTGCAGTTCATTTCATTACTGTAAGTGCACGGAGCAGAAGGGTTTTATTTATCCCCAAAAGCAACAGCCTTCAAATTGAGCTGTCACTCTTCACGTGACCACTTCCAGGCTCAGATGGGACGGATTTCCTCCCACCCATCTTGAGCTGCACACCTGACAATTCATGTTGTCTTCAGCCTCGATGAGCTTCCCGCGGTACACCTCCCCGGTGTTGGTCTCACAGGTCACGATGTGGCCTTCCGCCTCGTGCAGGACTTTGATGGGCACCCCGATGGACATGGCTGCAGCGCTGCGGCTCTACAGCTGGGACAAGGAGAAAAAAAATAAAATAAAATAAAACAAATGGAAGCAACCAACAAGATTGTTTGCAGCTGGGCTCAGGCTGCAGGAGGCGATCTTCTCCCTCGTCACGACACGCCGCAGCACACCCGCAGCCCTCACTGCTCCTCCTGACGCAGCGCTCCCCACGCACGGCCCGGCCCCAACGCTCACCCCTCGGCCTGCCCCACGGCCCGGCCCCCTCAGGCCGCAACCGCCGCGCTCAGGGCTCTGCCCACCGCCCGAAACAGCTGAGAGCACACCGCCACAGCAGCCCCCCACCACGGGCGCTCACCTCCCGCCAAGCGCCCACAGCCGCGCGCAAACCCTAATGGCCTCCGCCTTCCCGCCCTGCACCGCGCCCCGGAAGCGGACGTGCGCGGCGCCGATCCTCCTCCGCCCCCGCCCCTCCAGGCCGCGGCGCCTCAACGCGACGGTTCCGCCGCGCTCTCGGCCCCGCAGGGGGCGGCCCGCTCCCGCCGCCCCCTCCCTCCCT
>VXAB01011900.1:454297-547340 GCA_013399175.1 Odontophorus gujanensis
CGGCCGCCGCTATGAGGAGCCCCCGGGAGCCGGGGGAGC
The DNA here is from genome assembly GCA_013399175.1 of Odontophorus gujanensis. Taxonomy (NCBI): domain Eukaryota; kingdom Metazoa; phylum Chordata; class Aves; order Galliformes; family Odontophoridae; genus Odontophorus; species Odontophorus gujanensis. The sequence continues at coordinate 454,337 of VXAB01011900.1, forward strand.
CCCCTCCGCACGAAGGTCAGTGCAGCTCCGGCCCGGGGAGCGCGGGGCCTCGCGTCGGCCTTGTTTACAGCCGCGGCGGACGGAGCCGACGGCTGCGTGGGGGGCGGGGAGCCGGGCAGCGCCCGCCGGGATGTTACCGTCGGAGCCGTCGCTCCGCAGTGAGCGGTGGAGGTGTCAGAGGGCCCTGGATGCTAACAGGAAGGGGAGCGGATCGTAACGCCGCCGGCGCTTACAGACCTGCTTTCAATCCGGGGCTCTGTTTTGCAGCCTCCCGAAGACGGTCTGCGTTGCTAACAAGGACTGAGTGCGCCAATGGGTGTGCCAGCTTTCGAAGTTAGGACTGAGAACTGTTCTTTCAGTGGCGTGACTGAAAGAACACTGCGTTGGCTTGCTGCTGCAGCAAGCTGTAACCCTGCGAGAAAGCAGTTTAAAAATGCAAAACAGTATCTGTGAAGTTTTACAAATAAAACGGCATCAAAACTGCTCCGGTCCCCAGGATGTTGGGTGCATTTTATCCCCATCTGGAAACGTAGCTGACCTTGTGTTAGCAAAGGTTTTCAAGGGTCTGTTCCAGATCGAAGGTATGGTTGTTGGGAAGGGCCTCGTATGATTAACTCACTTGGATTGATGGTGAAGTAGCAATGCCAAGCAGAAATACTTCTGTCTGTCAAGCAATCTGGGCTTTTCTGAAACTACAAAGGATATCTAAGGGATGAATTACTCGAATTGCAGAACTTGACAGGGATTGGGTTTAGTCCCTTTTCCTTTGTCCTTTTACGAAAGGCCCAATGGTGTCATTTGTGAGCTGTCACAGTAAGGAAACAGACATAGCAGTGGAAGAGGCTCAGATCCATAGGGCTTGTGAGAAATCACTGCCTAGAGATGATGGTTGTGTCTGTTTTCAACCCATTTGACTTTTTGTGGCATAGAATACAGAACTGAGAACAGGCTGACGTAGAATGGTGAAGTACAGGAAAACATTCCCACATAATGACTGACAGCTTTTGCATTTTACTCACTTGGAGTGTTTTCACTGCAGCTGAATGTGTGCAGCTGAAAGTGCCCATCATTCAGCAGCTGTACCACTGGGACTGCGGGCTGGCCTGCTCCAGGATGGTGCTACAGTAAGTGCTGTTTTCATTGGAAGGGGTGGGAAATCCCAGCCTATGGGAGAGGGTGTAGGGAATCAACATCCAGGGAGATGAGGTGTGTTAGAGCAGCTGTGAATTTTACTGAACTTTACAAAAGCACATATCCCTGAAACATCCCTGGAGAATTACTGCTACCAGGGCCTGGCAAAAATATGAGCTAAGACAAGCTTAAGACCTTTTGAATAATTGTTTTGATTGATCAGCACTGAGCTAACAACAATGCAGTTGGCATGCTTAAGCCAATAAGTTATTCCTCTTTCCTGTTATTACAATTCAGAACTGGTGTTTACCACAGCAAGTCACATGATTCCTTTCTATATTATCATATGATGGGAAGGTTTATCCCAGTTTATGAGTATACTGTGTCGTGCTGAGCCCCCAGTCTGTGGGGTGAATGGTTTTTGTTCTGGGAGTTGTTTCAACTTCACAGCTATGCACTATATTGCCATCTCTTTTTTTTTTTTTTTTTTTTTCTGTTTTTTTTTTGAACCTGTAGCTGTCCTGCTGAACTCCTCTTTCCTTCCACAGAGGAACATGAGCTTAGGTGCAGGAGAAATACCTATTTAGATGTCCACTTAGTAGATATGAAGGAGAAGATTTTCATTTCTCTCCATCCCTTCTGCCAAGACGTTAGTCCGTGTGCTGGTAATTCCCATCTTGACTTCTGTAACCTCTGCCTCTTCATTCCCTTTAACCTCTTTGCCACACCAGTCTGTCCCAAACTCAGCATTCAAGATTAATCTTCTCACCTTGCTGATCTGACCTTGTTTGCCCTGCTTCCTCAATTCTACTTTCTTTTTTTTTTTGCATTTAATTCCATTTGTATTGACCTCCAGAACTCTGTCACTGCCCTTCCCCACCCCTTTGCAAGCTTTCTTCAGACTTCATCTCCCCCTTACTGCCTTCTGTGTCATCGGTGACTAAGACAAACTTCCTTTGAATATTTATCAACTTCCTCTACAGTTCCTCCTTTTGAAATTCATCTGTTGCTTGAAGCAGGTTTTAGTCTTTAATGCTGCTTTCTGCATTTGCTCTATTAACGTGGTGTATGTAGATTGTAAGCCCTTCAGGATAGTTCTATATTTGCTCAGTGTAGCTTGCCTACTGTCCAGCATCCTGTATACTTTTAGCTCTATAAAGCAGTTGAGATACCTGTACGTTTCCAATAAGAAAAGTCAGAAATAAGTCCAGTTATGTATTCTTTACTTCCTTCCCTTAACTTTGTGGCTCATTTGTGGGTTGTTTTATGGTTATTTCTTAGCCAAGCCCATTGTTTCAGTTTTTCTGTCCCGTGATGTGGAGGTTTGGGCTACAGAACGTACTGTGCTCCTGCTAAGATCTGTGCTTCCCTTCCCCTGCCTCTACTAATACCATAGGTACCTGGATCATTTGGACAATGATGAATTTCAGAAAGCCATCCAAGAGCTCCGGTTAACAAAGAGTATCTGGACTATTGACCTGGCCTATCTAATGCGGCACTTTGGTGTTAAGCATAAGTTTTGCACCCAGACGCTTGGAGTGGACAAGGGCTACAAAAATCAGGTTAGTATTCTCATCTACTGGGAAAAGGCAGGCAGTTTTAAAAGGGACCCTTGTGCATCATGCTAAAATACCTCTGCTGTCTTACTGACAGCCTGGAAACAAGGTTTGCCTGTTGCCCAAACTGGTATGGATCAGTTCCAAAGCAGAAACTAGATATGTTCACATCTTTGTTTACATATTTGATTCCATAATATGAAGTTTTTTGTTTTTTTGTTTAAAAAGTTTTCATGTAGTGTTCATGAAAAGTTACAGACTATGCAACAGCCTTGGAGACTGAAGGCCTCTACCTGCCTACAGAACAGGCACAGCCTGGGCAGCAGCAGTGCTAGCTTCCAACTTTCCCCACCACCATGACTCAGCCCAGACCTGGAGGAACCACCTCTAGAGGTGAGAGACCAGCTCAGCCTCTGTGTCTGTGAGAGCTTGGCCTCTTCAAGTTTGCTAGTGAGCACCTACAGCAGCTACAGCTTTTGTGATGCAGCCTTCTGCCCGGTACAAGCCAGAGAGACTTCCTTCATGTTGGCAGCTGAATAGCCACTGCTTGGAAATTACAACAATAAGTGGCCAGGAATGAAATTAAACTGATAACTTAGAGCAAGAAATCTTATTAGCAGTGAACTGAGGGAGAGAGAGCTTTTATCTCCTAGTCAAAACATATGCAGGGCCTTGTTAGCAGAAAAATGGTGAATTGCCTAAGGTAAACATCATTCCAGTTCACAACTTCTGTCATCTCCAGTCATTTTACAGGAAGCACTTTGACACAGAAGAGAATCGGGTGAACCAGCTCTTTGCACAAGCCAAAGCCTCCAAGGTGCTGGTGGAGAAGTGGTAAGCTTATTGTTCCTCTCCTTTCTTGTTGGAGACTCAGGGTCCCAAGCTTTTCCTGGAGTGACTGAGCTAAACTGGTGAAAGACAGGCTGAAATGAGACCTTCAGCCTTTTTGTGAATTAGCCTTTTTATTAAATGTCTTGAAAGAATGGACATAAAGACTTAAAACAATGAAGTCTGAGGAGCACTAACGATGACAGAGTGATTTGAAAATGCTGACAGGAGTTGACTATTACATATTGAATTTGATTTTCCATTAAGATTATCCAGTATGGAATGCTTTCCGTGCTTTAATTGGGCATTGTTAAGTACTGCTGTAATATGTTTGTGGACACACAGCCCATTGCTCCTAGTGCTATGCAAAGAGTATAGGTCCCTTCCTAGACAGAAGCACAAAATAAGACTGGCATATGAGCCTTTGCCAAGGGGAGGATGAAATAAGGAACCTCAATGAAAGAACTGTAAACCCAGGAGAGGAGGAAAAAGATGCATAACTGTTTCACAACTGACAGTGATACTCCAGATGGGAAATAACTAAGTGTCCATGTTCAGCTCAAGTTGCATCCCTTTTTGTAGTGAAGCTGAATTTAGATCTTCATTGTCAAAGCGAGCTGAATGTTAAGAAAAGGAAAGAGGGAACAGGGCAGCCTGTAGCAGGGCATTATTTGACTGCTACAGTGCAACTTTTATTCAACAGAATAGTTGAGTATCCTTTTTAACATATACAGGAGTGTGTATGGTACCACCTGTTAACTAGAGCAGCGTCAAAAGGGACAGTCAGTCCACCTTGCTTTCAAGGATCACATCCTTGATCAAGGCAGGGACAGAGTCAATATCTACCTGTGCAGTACTGAGCTTGGGGCATCCAAGAGGAGAAGCAACACTGGAAGGGTTAAAAAGCACGAGTTCAGTTAGGTATGACATGCAGCCCTACATCTGAAACATGTCACTGAGATGGGTTCTAATGCATATGGAATACACAGGGAAGGACAGCTTTTAACAAATGAGATTTTAGGTTATGTTTCATTAATACTTTTTCTCTGTAGGAGGTGCTATAGAAACACAGACACAAAAGAACCAGATATGCATCTTCCAGCTGCAGGATTGCACTATTTATGACAGAAACGAATTTGGGCATGTATTAAGTTAGTATACAATCTTTTAACTATCAAGTTTTAATGGCAGGATGGAATACTTTAGATTTTCCCACAAGTCACTCCAGTTATTAAATTGCCAGCTCCTTTAATACTCTTCTCCCAGACATGAGATACATTCAGAGATTATACTTCTAGTTTTGCAGAATCCAGTGCTGTTGCTCTGCACTTGAGAAACAGCAGTGAGATCGAAAGACCTTGAATTTGATCAGTCTTTGTCTGTAGCAAACCCTGGAGGTTTTAACTTCATTGAAAACCTGTGACTTTCTTAAACTTTTAAATAAACATCTGATTTTTTTTTTTTCCCAGCACAGTAACAGTTCAAGACATCCAAAAACACCTGTCCCAAGGTCACGTAGCCATTGTCCTAGTGAATGCAGTGCTGTTGCTGTGTGATCTTTGCTCAAGTCCTGTCAAATACTGCTGCTTCCTACCCATTGGACAGAAGTGCTTCTGCAGGAATCCTGACTACCAGGGCCATTTCATTGTGTTATGTGGCTACAACACAGCCTCAGGGAGTATTTACTACAACAACCCTGCCTATGCTGACCGTGAGTAGCTTGCTCCTTTTGGGTGAATTCTCAACCACCTCATTGCTGACATTTCCATAATGCAGAGCCACACTCATGTGGAATTCCCATTTTAGCATGCATGTATTTCAAGCATCACTGACCAGTTTGTCAGAATAGGTTTTGTTACATTCATTAAATGCAGCGATCTGTTCTGTGATTTATTTGAAGCACTGAGGTGCACATTCTAGCAAACTCAGAGAGGTTTGAGAGGTGCTGAGTACAGCAAGATGACCAGTACCTATTCACAGCATTACTTCTGTGACCACTGCCTTTGAGATGAGAAGATAAACTTCAGCGAGTAAAGCTGTAACTCAAGCTGATAAATCTAGTCAGTATATTAGTTACTTTTCTCTGTAGAGTCTGCTAGACCCAGAATAAGAGCCCCTCACAAGCATCTTCTGAATTTCTGCCAACACTTTGTTCCTCTTTTACAGGGACGTGCTGCACCAGCATCAGAAACTTTGAAGAAGCCAGGAGAAGCTATGGCACAGATGAGGATATTCTGTTCATCTACACAGACAGCTGACACTCACAGCTGTTACTTCTGGTCCTTTCTGGTGCAGCCTGCATGGCAGCTGGCTGCTTGTCTCAGGACACCCCCTGCAGAGACCTTGCTCCTGAACTGCAGTGGGATCTTAAACAAGGGAGGCTTTATAGACGTTGATAGGACTATAATGCAATGCTGTCTTTACCTTTTTATTCTGGATGAAATATCTGATTTTGCAATGTATGTCATAGGTTTTCTTTTTTCCCTCATTTTTAACACTGCACATTTGACTGCAGTTTAGAAACACAGCCCCAAAGCCTGTTCTCTTTGAGCTTATTTTCAAACTGTATGCATGAGGAAAAAAAGCACCACATTTATCAACTCCAACACTTGGTAATGGATGCATAGGTTTAGGTAAACAAAAGCAGAAAAGAAAAACAACCTGTTTCACTCTCTTTCACAGCATCAAGGGCTGATCTTCATCCTAAGTCTAGGGATCTGAGGTTCAGCAGGGTGTATGAAACAAAGAAATAAGATGCTAAGCCACCTTACCTTCCAATGCTGGAAATGCCTTGTTGGCTAATCAGTATTAGAGGAGTGAAACATTTACTTGAGAAAACTTCCCATATACAAAATTCAACTCACAGAGTTTTAGCATTTATAATACCACTGGATTAAGTTTGGAATAGCAGTTTTTGGGATTGTTCCCTTGCACTGCAAACTCCATCTCTTTTGGCTAAATATTCTCAGATGCCTTTCTGCAGCTCTGTATCACCCCCCAGAAGTTGATGCAAACATATTTTATTTGGACCTAGGAGTCTTCACTGCACTTTGCAAAATCCTCTACACGTTATGGCACCTGTATGTGCCATTTTCTGATGCACCCAATCTAAATATGCATTTATTGAGCAAATACAGAAATCATCCACACACTAATGGTGTATGTTTTGTGTGTAAATTTTAATTGACAAGAGAGACTAGATTGTAACTAAAATGCTGAATCCTATTTTGAGCCAAACTTTCCTATTTGTGTTCATTTAACGAGCTTCTAAGAAGAGCTTAGACCAATTAAGAAGACAGGGAGTGCAAGCTTCTTTGCTACCGTAAAAAAAAGACAAAATACAGCTGTGTTTGGATTAAGTGAGAGTTCGTTCAAACATTTTCAAGTGAAATTGTTAGTAGCCCATTCATAATCCTGTCATATATTACCAGGGTTTAGTGACTGTGCTGAGGAGCAGTGTTAAAGTGTAGAAATAGCCAGCTACTTCAGATTTGGCCGTCATGTTTCTGACAGGTAGGTAAAACTCCTAGTACTCACGTACAGCTGGCCAAATTTTGTTTTGCACTTAAGGCAGAGATCTCCCAGCTTTGGCATGGCTTTAGGAAAATAACTGTTCAAGTTTTGGAACTGTGTGGAGTAACAATAAAAGGATATTGTTATTTAGTGGGGGAAATCATGAGAAAATTTCTAAGAGAAATCATGTTCTACCATTGCTGACTTCACTGCGAAGTATCAGGAAAGCATGCAGTCAGTATGCATAGTAAAATCAAAACACTCCTTTGTACAGAAGCTAAAAAAACAGCAATGTAAGTGTAAAATGCAGTAGCCTGAAAAGTTCTGAACAAAAAGTACACGGTAAGAAGCTCTCAGTGTATCTGATCCTGTTTGTCAGAGGTGAAGCTGGACTACATTGGGGCAGCTGTCCATGCAAAATGAGTGACAACTGGGATGTATCTGTGAGAGCAGTACCACTGAGTTAGCAGCAACCCAGAAAATGATCAGAGTACAAAGCCTGCAGTACATAACACCTTCTGATCCCTCCAGCATCAGTCAACAGCTGGCTTCTGGTCTTGGAAATTTTATATCCATGTTCAAATCCACAATGTTTGGCTTAGAGGGATTGTATTAACTATGTTAATGATTAACAGCTATGTAAAATTACAGGTTGATTAAAGTACTTTCTTTCTTAACCCAGGCACTTTCCATCAGGTGGTACATTCCATAGCACTGAACTGCCACAGAATTTTTTTTTTAAAGCAGGCTTGGTCAGCAAAACAAAATAAAAAAATCTTACACAAGATGTGTAATTGACATTAGCTTCCACATGTGAATCTCGGGCTTATATATAAAACATAAACTTAAGGGCATGCTGAATGTTCTGAAGTGTACAGAACTGAAATACGTAGAACCAAAGCTGTTTAAGTTAATACAGATGAAATGAGAGCTCTGGTAATGAAAGATGAAAATGCATGAAAGGAGCAGAAGGAAAGCAAAAAGGTGACAAATTCAGGTCAAAAAGAAACTTGTTGGCCAAGAGTCCAGAACACCTGCACATTTCTGGTGCATTGTTTTCCATGGGAAGGTTGTCCATCAAAACGCTCATGCTGAAAAAGTGTAGTCACTTTGTTTCCTTCATGCTGTCCATAGCAAAGGAGGGGGTATTTTACATGCAGGGATTTTATACATAAATATATTTTTATTTGTAATTAAGCCATTCTCAATAAAGGTTTAAAGTCATGGATAACCCTGTAGCATGATGTAGCAGGTGTGTTTATTTACTGGTTTATTATGAAAAATGTTGGAAAATCTTTAGAGGACATATTATATACATAACTGGAAATAGCACAGCTTAAATTGTTACTTGGATTTCTTTTTTAGGAAATCAAATATTTGTTTCAGACATAAATTCATAATTACTAAGCTGTAAATTGTATTCCTTCTGTACTTCCTGAAGTACATCCATCACTTGAGCTCTACAATATGAACTTTCAGTATACACTAAGGGCCATAGTAACCATACTGATCCCTAATAGTGTCTCTGTGGTGTTCTGCTCACAAAGGAAAGTGTGCAGCTGCACCAATCTTGGTCGTGCTGGAGCTAGTGCTTCTATTTTTGTCCCACAGCACAGCACTAAGCTTCTGGAGGTGTCAGAAGGATCTGTCTGTGGCACTGCTTTTGGACCCTGAAGGAGCCCATCCAAGACAGTGGTCCAACTATGGCTGAAATATATACAGTGTGATAGGAAACAAAATAACCAAGGTGGTGATGGTTCACAGGACACACAGATCTCCAAACCAGGACATGTATGGGATGTTATTTAGCTCTAGCAGAACTGCACTGAATGCTTGGCAATTGAAAACAAAGAAACAAGCAAGCAAAACAAAAATCAACCAAAAAACATGAAAACAACTTACATCTCCTTTCTCCTTATATCACACATTTGGGTAGAGTGTAAAAACTGGGAGGCAGAAGCAAACAGACCCACAGGATGCAACACATTAAAATGCATATGTAAATTTTATATCTCCCCTTGAATTCAACCTCTCCATGGAACTATGCAGCCCTGAACCCAATCCAGGATAAATGCCATCATCATTCTGTACCAATGTATTCTTCACTGAGTATAGTTCTAACAAGGAACAAAAGTTTGGAATCAGTGTAGATTAAAAAAAAATTATTACAAAGTGAGAACCCATTTTAAATTCTCTTACTCGACACAGCTTTGAACCCTACTACTTAAAATTGGGATGCAGGGAATTAAAAGAACATTAAAATAACAACTTGTGATTTGCAGTAGGTCTATGGCCAAGCTGTACCTTTTCATTTCCTGTGTAACACTTGACTGTACTGAGCTGATCTCTCTTACTCTCCAATTAAGCTGGGTGTAAAACGAGGCTGGACTGCTTCAGCAAGCTTGGCTGCATACATTTCATATCTACCAGTCATCTGGAAAAGGAAATCAAAGCTTCAGTTCTGTTAGCTATGGAAGTACGTCTATAAAAAAGCAATATCTATCGTGTGATGTTTTTTGTTAATGTAGGCATACTGTTTAACTGACTTACATTGTAAGATGATAATTCAGTCAAAAAGCAAACCCTCCAAAGTCCTTTGAGTCTGCTGACTTAAGGCTGTATTTTAATATCCTGGATAGCTTAAAGCTGAATGTGAAAACCAGGCTTGCTTTTTTATTCATCAGCAACATTCACTTTTAAGTCAGTCAGTTATGTCAAGGATAGAAAAGGACCATACCTGCAATTATGTCTTTGTATTATGCCCTTGACAACTGATTCACCCTCCTGCCTGCGGGAAGTGTGCATATGTGTCACTGAGGGGATCTGGTTCACACCCCATCCCTTAACAGCACGAAATACTGTTGATTTGGATGATGCAATGAACTAGGATACTGAGATACAGCACTTTACATTCCGGTATCCCCTTCCCAAGTGCACAGTCTGCACCACGAACTGCTTCTTTCTTGCCAGGGGCAATGTGTAGAACTGTTTTGTTGCCAATAAATTTTACAGTGATATGCTGCTGATGTCCCTTTCAGGTGTTGATGGATGCAAATAGCAGTTAAATAAGTGCCTATGCACTACAAAAGGTTTTCTGCAGTGGATAAATGTTGATTTTGTACTTCCTCATTCTCCTCATATCAAAGCACTACCTCTGTCTTGGCCAAAAATGAGAGGAAAATGATACAGATATCCCCTGTCATATAAACAAAAGCCACAGCTATGCCTCATGTGCCAAAAGACCACTGATATTAAGGTACACCATGGACAGAAAACTGTAATGTGCTGAGAGCACGATTGAATTAAAAATAAAAATATCCTATACGAGACAGCTAAAGGTCAGTGCTTTGCTTTTACTGCTTTTTTTTTCCTGAATCAATACAATTGCTTTTGTTTGGATGCCCCTAACTAAGCTCTTACAAGCAATGCTGCATATGCTTCCTGATACACCACCTCTCTGTTCTGCAAAGATGCCTTAAGATTTCAGCAGAAGTAAAGAAATGTCTGCATGACTCAGAGGAGTGGGGATTTCACAGCACATTTTAAATCCATTAGGCCAACAACCATATGCCTACCACACACCTGAACAATACCACATGCAATTCTGTACAGAAAAGGACCTAACATTACTTTTGCATTCAGTGCCTATATATGGATGAGCAGCATTCACAGAGCAATTCAGCTCTAGCTAAGAAATGATTAACTAAAATGTCAATGTTGTTTGCGAATTATTTATTTTAAATACCAGTAATATTGCTGAAGAACCTGCACATACTGTGATGGTTCCTAGCCAGAGCTCCAATGTACTTTTTGTGAGGATTCAAATCACGCTGATTTTAAGAGCAGACAGGAAAGAACTCTCATGCATAGGCAGGATTAAGGACTAGAATGAAAGACTTCCCCTGCTGAGGGAGAGGTTTTCTTTTTTTCTTTTTGCTTCTTTTTTGTTTGTTTGTTTTTTTGTTGAGGTGGGAACTACTTAAATGAGCACTGCCACTGGAGGAGTTACCCCCAGATTCATAGAACCACAGAATCATCAAGGATGGAAGAGACCTCCAAGGTCATCTAGTTCCAACCATCTTTGTATAAGAAAACCACGTGTATTTCCCCTAATGGTCCTCAGAGCTTCTGGCTCTTGAGGACCAAAAGCTAAGCTTTCATTTCAAGGCTATTGCCCTAGTTTGCCTGAATTTGGCTATTCCCTTTCTCTATCCATTTATACATTTAGCCTCCACAACATCCAAAACATTAGATTAGTTCCACACTTTAAGCTGTGGGTTGCTGAAGAAAGGCTGCCTTTTAACACTTGTAACACAATATGACTGCTAGGAAAGCTTGTTTGCTGTAATATCATACATGAATTGTTCTTAAAAACAGGCTTTTCTTTATAATGGGGCTTACCTTAAAATTCCATTTGTCATTGACTTGTCTGCAAAGATTTAGATCCATCTCTACAACAAGAAGTCCATCCCGAGTACGAGAGAGTCCTGGGGTCCTACTGCCATCTGGTGCAGCCACGTAACTTGAGCCATAGAAATGGCCCAGGTCATGGTGTGCTTAAAGAAATGTTCAGTAAGCATGTAATGCTTGCAAATAACTACACAGCTTCACATGCAGCTTCCCACAGTACTTGGTTCGATTTCTTGTGATAGTTCCCTTACAGTGCTTTAAGCAATATCTCATCCCAAGCAGTTTACAGCACAACCCTAAGATAACTGCAAGTTTGACCATTAGTTATGTTTGGTGCACAGTACAGCTTTCAAATCTACCAAACAAATAAAAAAAAAACTAACTGCATTGCTTCTAAATAATGTATTATGCTTTCCCATTACTAAGCCACTGCACTAAATGCCTAAATAAATAAAAAATGAAAGCAAGAGTTTAATTGAATGCTAATGGTCAAATACTAAACTTCCAAAACAGTCAGAGATGCACACATTTAATTTTTAATACTAGAGGTGAAAACATGGAAATTTGAGGCAGGAAAATATGGTACTTCATACTGTAGAGCTCCAAATTGTGCCAACCATTGTGTAACAGATAACACTGACCTTGAAGCAGCTGCCATCAACAACTAACACCAAAACTAGACAAAAAAGGGCTCAGGTTCATACCTGCTCAAACCAGCAGCAGTCATGGTTGTCAAAGAACAAATGACAGTGTTTCAGTATATGCATGTAAATCTGAATAATCTTTTCTCAAATGGCAGAACATAGACTTACTTAACTTTCAGAACCTATCTTTTCATTCAGGCCAGTGAAGAATACCAGTAGTGCTATACACTGCTTTCTCTTTCTTATTTATTAATTATAATCAGTTGCTTTTTTTGGTTTCTCAACCAGTCCTTCCTTAAAAGTCATGAAAAACAGAATAGAATCAGCCAACAATATTTCTCCACAGAAAACCCTTCAGACCTAAGTTTTTCACTAGTCATGACACAGATGTTGCTCACGTAATTATATGCTATTCTTTAATCCCCAACAGATCTATGAATTTGGGCAAAATGGTTTGGCTGGTGATGCCAGCTAGAGCTTTTAAGGTTAACAATCCTAAACCTCTGTAACAGGTTAATTTGTGGGATTTCTGTCTTCCAGTCCTACAGTACTGCAGGGATTCCAAAACTTAGCCCTCTGCTAGTATGTAGGAACCTCAGGTAAGAACTCCTGGTGACCACATACTGTAGTACCACCACCTTTAATAGGAAGTTCCTCTCCACAGCTTACAAAACAGCAGTCTTAAGTATTGCTAATATAGCTGTCATGGGATAGACATTGTGAGAGAGCTCTCTTTCTTCAGACTCTACAGAAAAAGTTATTAGCAAGCACTGCATGCAATTTCTGAACATACCTTTTCCACCATCTCCGGAAGTAAAGGCATTTTTGTAGTATTCCTGGGAAAAAAGAAGAAATCCATAGGTGGCAGTATAGTTCCATGTCGTTTGAGAATACCTCCCTCGTCTACCACAGTTACTGTGGAAGTTTATATCCATCTATTAAGAACTTCCTGACTATTTAAAGAGAGACACCAGAGAGGCCCAGTTTCTATGGTGGGACTACAGAAAAGTATATTTTGGTGCCACTGCCTGTTGCTCACACATGTTGGGAAACATGCCTCATCACAACCCCGAAAAGGGCAAAAGATAAAACATTTAATTAGTCACATTCCTTCAGATGACAGAATGTGGCAAAGGTATTCACATAACTGCAGGAACAAGTATGGATTTTGCAAAGAACCTTCACATTCAGCCCTCTTGGCTAAAGCAATAGTCATTTTGCCACAGAAACTAGGAGAAATAGCAAAAGGGGTGAGTGCTTCTCACAAAGAAAGCAGGTCCTTAGTAGGAAATAGCTGCAACAAGAAGCAGACCACCAGCAATGAGGCAGCTCTCAGTCACTGAACCACTGCTCTTCTTCAGATTATAAACACTGAGAGAAGGGGCCTTATACAGATGAGGAATCAAGGTGTTCTCGTGCCGTTCATTACCTTGAATTAACTGATGCCAGAATACTTGAATTATGAAATAAAGTGAAGACACATACCGTTCCCACTCTGTTGATGGGACACGTGAAGCAGTGATTAGCTATGGCAGCATTTCGTGCTTCAATTGGCCACAGGGACTCACTGCAATACACAGAAAAGAAGGCAGGTATGCACAGTCTGCTGCAGAGATAGATTGAGATTATGAGCGTACAGCATTGCACATTTGCTGTCTAAAAAGCCAAAGTTAGCTACTGAGACTGATCCTGCTCGATCAGCAGAATCTCCTGAAATTTACATAAAACCAAGACCTGAGAAATAAGGAATAAAAGAGCTCCTTCTCTCTCACAAGCCTCCACCTATTTTCCAACAGGTGCTTCATTTCTGACTGATGCTTAAAACTGAAATGGTCCTTTTTTTATTAAATTGTTTGATATACAGAGTAGTTAATAGGAGGTCCAAAACAAAGGTGATACTTTCTGTATACTCCTGTGACAGCAAGTACCTGCCAGATTCTGAGTACTAAGACAAGGTGCAGAGTACTCAAAGTGAAAGTGTCTTGTCATTAGTCTCACAGTCAGACTCAAGAATCTTAAGAGAAGGTCACTGAACTGATTGAGAGGAGTTGGTTTATTGCCTTTTTTCTCAATTGCTTTGAGTCTGGCAGAGAGCTCTTCTAAGAAAAAGGGATTTTATTGAAAAGCCCCAGCAAATTACAATTTCACAGTAGAAATCAGATAGGAAGAAAAGGCTATAGACAAGCTACCCCCTGAGACAGTTTTCTACACAGGTCTCAAGAGTCCTCTTCCTGCAATAAAAATTATGTGCTTAAGAACAATCGAGTGAAAGCTAATAATTAGGAGAGCCTGAAGCACCCAGAGTACCAATCAAGTGCTGCATGACGACAGGGTAATTTCTATTTGTTCTCCTCTTAATGGGATGTAAGCAGACAAACATCACAAACATTATTCCAGTAGTGAAATGAAGGCCCCCAAAGTATTGTGCATTCACAGAACTCGTTTCAAAGGACATTTTCAAATATTATGCAACCTAAGTGAGATCCTACCTTTTACATCAAAAATTACCAAGGGCAGTTTCAGTGACAGACAACAAAGACTATTCGATACCATACTTAGTGGTTCCCAGGTGAAGGATGCGTGATCACCTGGCCAGCTAAACCTGAATGTACATTACTACAGCCTGTCATAAAACAAAAATATTATGTTGACAATCTAAATGTTGTTAGCTTTCAGAAGACCAGCTGGATGCTGGGTAACTATCTCAGAGACCAAACGCCTGCAGATGTGCAGCTGAAGTACTGGAAGAGAACCAGTGACTGCAAACAGATCGACAGACCAAAATCCCAGATGGGGAAGAATGCCTTCATGAAGGCAGAACAAAGAGGTGGTATCTCTGGTTCCAAGCCCTCTGCAAAGTGCCCCTGAGGCCCCAGTGAGGGGCTTGGAAATTCAGATAAACGAGAAATTATGTCACATTAAAAGCAGCTTGCATGTCACCTGAGTGCTCCGATGGTGGCAGAAGGGTTAAAGATGATCTCTGCTCCATTCAAACTGTACATGAGCCAGTTCAGGGGGTGATGGCGCCCGAAGCAGATATTCACAGCAATTGCTCCAAACTGCGTCTGAAATACTGGGTGTCCTGTATTTCCCTCCATATAATAAGAAGACTAGGAAAAAATATAAATAAACACATTAAAAAAAGGATCCAAAATCAAAGGCAGGCTCCCTAAAAAAGAAAAGAAGGATCTCCAACATTGCTTTGATACGTCACACCTTCCAGTCACCAGCTTCAAGTTACGAGACCACAAGCAAGGACAACACTTTCCATTTGGTCCATACTTCCACTGTAGTGAGTAGTTAGCAAGAAGTGGCTCTAAGATCTACTGAGATCCAACTCAAGGCCCTTTCTGCCTCCTTTCACTCATGGTACACGCTCAGCACTGTCTGACTTAGACATTAAACTAGAAACCCCAGAAAATTCGACAGAAGCTTGAAATCAATCCACACACTGCCAACCTTTAGGTGCACCTCTTGGTACTCTCACCACATAACAAAATCTTCCTCAGTCATTACAATCCTCTGAAGTCTCATTAAAAAGAGAGAAGATATGCTCTGTTTAAAGAACAAGGAATTCTTTTACTTTCAACTGTTACATAATGACATGCAACAACTCTATGAATAGCCTAGGTAGTATCAGTGTATGGCTAAGATTACTTATTTACACTTCCTATATGACAGGTGGTTGGAAAGAACTACCAGGAAAATCACAGGATAAATCCACAGAACACTCCTTAAAGAAACTGGAGCCAATTGCTGGCTTAAAAGATCTCATTCACCATATGCTGCCAACTTCTATCTTATAACATCAAACATTCCCATACAGTAAGAAATGCACCAGTTCCTGTAAAAGACACTGGTGAAGGCAAGGGTAGGGCATCATTAACAGCTATCAAGCAAGATGAACTATGCAGAAACAGACACAGGGGAGAGGCATGTGTGAAGTCACTGAAAGCTGCCTGCTTAGTGTACAGTGGTAATCAAGAACCCAAGAAAATCTCAGGCATCTGCAATGTAGAAGAAATCAAAGTATTGCTGGTTTACATGAATTCTGTGTGCCCACAGCTTGAGCAGCCTGGGCAATTGCAGTGCTTCCATCTCAGTGAGGATATATTAGAGATGGAATAAGCAGAGTTGACTGAAATGACGAAAGGGATGGAACAGCTGCCTTTTGAGGAGCAACTAAAAAGGCTGCATCTCTTTGATCTGCAGACAGAAGGCTGAGGGTGATTATGAATGAGATTTACAGCATCACAAAAGCAGAGGATAAGATGAATACAGAAATCCCAGAAGAGCAACAGCAGACATTGAAGTAATGCTTGTATCTGATTTAAACCAAAATAATTACTTTCAAGCAGCAGGCAGTGCACTTCTTGAATGTGCTTCTGCCAGTTTGTGAAAGCAAGGAGTGTCAGCAGATTCAGAAGGGGTTAGGCACTGATAGAAGACCAACAGACAGATAAGAAACAGGAATAGACAGGATCACTCTATCTAACATCCCTAATGCAATGTCTATGGATACTAGAAGTGTTGCAGAGAGGCCAGTTATTGCTAACAGCATCCCTTTGTGATGACCCCAGAGACAGCAAAGAGAGTAAATAATCCAACTGTTTGACCCAATGGGGTGTGGCTCTTACCATACAAGAAAGGTGCAATGTAAAATGATTCTTATTGAAACCATCAGTCCACTGTACCAACTGCTGCTGCTGACCTTGAAGGAAACTGAAACACAACATCTGGCCCAGTGTGAGCAAGCACAGTTACTGCCAGGGAACAACCAGGGTCTCATCTAGGCGTGAGAGAATGGCACGATGGGGCCATGTTCTGAGGTAAAGGTGGGCTAGAGTCTCACTTCAACTAGTAAATGGGGCAGGCTCTGATTTCTTATCAGCTCTCATGAAATCCTGCAGCCCCTTGGGCACAGATTTTATCCACTTTCATGTGCTTAGAGAGCACGCCATGTGGCGGGCACTCACATAATCCTTTATCAAAACAATTCTGCTGATTGAATATATTTCCATTTTTTCTTCTATTCTCAGTTTCCCTTTATTACAAGAGGAGAAGAAAAACAAGAATGTTATTGCTTCAGGGAATTCATCAGTTCTTATTCTTTATTCTCCACCAGAGGTCACAATCATCTCCACAGCAACAAACTGTGATGTCTCAAGAAGGATTGATTTTTGTTTATTTATATGTCCTCCCACACACGGTGGAATAGGTTAGAGACCAACCTCTTTCCCCTGTCCATTTAGTTCTCACTGATTCATCAAGGATGATTTTAACAAGGATCCTTTCCCAATCTGCTCCACAGAGACAATCCATAAAAATAATTTCAAATTCAAACTTTCGTGGGGAGTTTGCTGTGTTGATAAAGAAAAAAACCCATCAAAATAACAGAGATGATCACAGCCTTTCCCTGTAGACCTGGCTTTTGCTAAAATTCCTCTATCAGAATTGCTCAGCTCTAAAGAAAATGGACTTAATGCTCTTCTAACAGGAAATGTCAAATCATTATAGTGTACT
This sequence comes from Odontophorus gujanensis, assembly GCA_013399175.1. NCBI lineage: Eukaryota > Metazoa > Chordata > Aves > Galliformes > Odontophoridae > Odontophorus > Odontophorus gujanensis. The sequence goes on from VXAB01011900.1 coordinate 471,942, forward strand.
GGCAATATAATAGATTGCTTTGTGATAATTCTTTAATTTAGAATGATGCAAAACAGTTAGTGCAACTGTACTTATACTTCATGTGGAATAGTAAAAGTAGTTTTTAACTTTTAAAGCACCTTCCTTTCATTACAGTTTCATAGCTGTAAATATGATTACTTTTGGAATCTGTTGATGCTCCACAACCCATTGTCTAGATACTGTTTTGCTAAAAGGCAGGTCTGATTAAATAATAATAAAAATAAATGTAATTATTAAAGAGAGAAGTCAACACTGGTGACTGACAGACCTGTGCCAAAAATCCATTGTGTGGAAACCTATTAACATCCTCCTCTGAAGAAAACCAAACCAGTCTGACCAGGCCTAGGAGACCAGGTCAACTTCCAGATGCCTTTGAAAACAAAGCTTTAAGATAAAATAACCTGCAAAATAAGTAAGTCTCAATTCTGAAGCCTCAGGTCTCAATTCTGAAGCCTCAGTTTAGTGACTGGAGCACTCAGACAGGCAGCAACAGCAACTGTATGCATACACACAGCAGGACTTGGAAGAAATGGCTCTGTTAATCACTCACTTCAGCTAACTCTAAGGAGAGATTAAGTAAGGTAAGACAATGTATTTTTAGATTTTTGGTTAATTTTTAATCCTGATCTTTCTTCTGATAATTCTATGGATGGATAAACTCATTTCAGATCAGTCAGTATTCCACTGACATTGCCTTTACTAGTTCAGTTTCTGAAGCTGATTCTGATGAAGAGCCTTAAAAACTCATGTGGGCTTCAGAGGAAGTGACATGATTAGTAAACAGAAGGTGCCATAAACCAGAAATGCAATACAAAATGTAATAACAAACTACGAGATTCCACTGAAAGAAACTGAAGAACTGCAGAAGAACTGCAATTTCCATGAGGATTTCAGGGAAAAAGAGAGATCAAGACCATAAATAAGGGTCATGCATGAACCATGAAACAAACACTCTTCAAATTAAAGTAAGTTTGACATGCACACAAATAAAAACTGAGCCAATCATGCACAACTAACATAAAGAAGCTGTGATTTAAAAAAAAAAAAAGAAAAAAAAAGTTTATTTTTAAAAGATCCTCAATTCTTCTGTGGTTTCCATGAGGCAAGGAAGAGTACATGGCACTGATTCAATGTTTGTGCTTTAACAGTTATCACACTCTACTTCTGATAAATTAACTTCATATATTTTTACCTGAGGAAAAAACAATGTGATGCTTAGAAAACCACATTTTCTAGAAATATGTCACATTTCCTGCCAATACAACTGATACAGTACATGGTGGCACAAACAAGAGCTGCACGGTAAGAAGAGCTTGATAATCACACTGCTGTATCTTACCTCATTGAAATCTCCAATCCTTGGAATGTGATTTTTCCTACTTTTGCCAAGGATAGCTCCTGAGTTAGAAATGACCACTGCAGTATTCCACAGAGTTCCTCCATGTATTTCATCTCGCTCCAGGATTGGAGATACCACAACCATATTGTACTTCTTTGCCAGCTGCACAAATGAACACAATTTCTCTGTTACACACAAGCCTACAGTAATTGATTATTTCACTTGTGGTTCATAAAGAAGCATTAAAAGAAGTTTTCATCTTGTGCATTGCTTTGACCATTCTTGAGTACTCATGCTTAAACCACGTCAGCATGCCAGTATTGTTATAGCTTCCTTCATCAAAGATGGACACATCAGAGTGAGCTTTCCACCTCAATCCTTCAGCTAGAAATACAAAGTACCAAATGCTTGATGCATCCTAAATACAACAGTCAAGCCATGGAGCTGAACCAAATCCATTCACAGGTTCAATGGGAGATTGATCCCACTCCCATTCTTCCATTCTTGTATACCATTTAACACCACAGCTAGCTGAAAATTATTTTGAAAATAAGGAAAAATTTCAAATGCATATGTTACATATGAATGGTTAATGTTAAAGAACATAGGTATGAGTAAGAAATGTAGCACTTTCTGACTAGTTTCTTTACTAACACATTGTCACCTTTCCTTCAAACCTCTTATCTTCTTGTACTTCTCCACATTAAAAAAATTTTGAACGAAAAAAAAAATCATAAAATTCAGGAATAGTTAAATGAGCAATTTCATATATGTCCCATGATAAAAGGCAAATCAATTTAAAAAAGAAATACTAAGCACAGTTGTGGTTGTCCATGCCTTGCCAAAGAAGGTGAAAACTGATTTCAGAGTATTACAGATTTCTCATAGTTAAAAAAGAAATTTAATCTAGTCAGGGGTGGTTATGGATTGATGGGGAAACTGGGGAGGGTTTGGGGGCTATTTGATGGTTTTACCTCTTGACAGAATTTTGTTGTTAGCCCATCCTCTGCTGACTCAGCAAATTCAGTCCAAGGAAGCTTCTCTCTTGTGCAAAAAGCAAAGGGCATGGCTGGAAAACATGAATGCATGGCAAAATTTACAAGAATGTTCATGTCACTCAAGAAATACAGAGATGTTTCTGTTTCCATGAATACAGATAAAAATCAAACACTTCCAAATGATTCAACTGTTTTCTTTGTTTAAAGGAAAGAGCTATTTAAAAATATTTTTAGCAAGGATGAGGAGTTTTGGACTCACACAGTCCAAAGCAGAAAAGAAACAACGCACTTAGTGAAGACAGTCTTACTGGAAGTGACGATCCAAAATAAACCCCTGTTATTAGAGCACACTTTCTGTGAGTAACCTGTTTTCACAATTTAGACCTTCATTTTGATTCTGGCCTCTAGAATCCATTTAGCCTCAAATACTCTGTTTTAATTAAAATTAGATTTTCTTTTTTTTTTTTTTTTTGTTACGTATCTGTCTAGATGAAACAAAGTTTTAGAAGGAAAAATATGAGGAAAAGATCACAAAGGGTAACTTAAAGCATGCCTATAAATATCACCATTGTAGCAAATCCAGTCCTCAACACCACAGACTTCACGAACATATTCTATATTGTTCTGCCAACAAAGATTCTTTGTTTGTCTGTTTGTTTTTAATTTTTTTTCTTTCAGAAATCAAACCAGTAACATACAACTGTTATACTGGGAAGACATCTCCTGTTTGCTTAAAAGACATAAATCCAGTACAGGATACCTGCTAAAACAGAAGGAACGTGACCCCTGACAATCTACAAAGAATCACAGAGAATACTCACTCCAAGCCTCCTGGAAACAAATGATGTTGACCCCACACATTGCAGCTACTTCCACCATCTCCTCAATTCGTCTGTGCAGTGCAGCCACCTAATTGCAAGAAATGCCATGCTATAAAAAAATCTTATGATGTAACACACTTGTACACTAATAACCTGGTTCTACAAACTTTGTTCACGTTACTGTTATTTTTTATAGTTCTATACTTAGTCCCTTTGCTTTCAGAGGGAATAACTCAAGAAGTCAACATTCCTAAGAGAATTGGGATCTAAAGGTTTGGATGTAGATTTTTTTAAAGCACTTAGATGCTGAAAATAGAAAGAGCCAGCTACTATAATTCTAGTGCCATGGTTACAACATCTAAATATATGGCACTTCATTGCTGGCTGCCTAATAAATGGGTAAAAATGTGAAAAGAATCAGCAAAAAAATGTCTTTTTGTTGGTCACCATAAACAACCTGTATAAGAACCTTATGTAAATCTGCATTTGAAGTCAAGCACTCAGAAACTTAAAACAGGAGGTAAGGACAGTCTGCTTCTGCATTTATCTTGGAATCCTGATGACAGACGTGGATCTTGGACACTCCATGTGTGTTATTCATTCCAAACTCTTTTTTCAGTCCCTCCATCCTAAGAGTTACCAAGATCATTACCAAGAAAAACATCAAAGCACTTATTAATCAGTCAAAACACACTGTTTCAAAGTGTCCTTTTCCTTCAACATTCATGTTAAGGATAAGCATAGGTGTTGTGCTTTGCACTGGTATTTCCACATGTCAAACATGTGAATACCACACAAGTCAGCAGCGACCTACAAACTCAACAGCTGTGCAGTTATTTAAATAGTTACTGATCTGTTTCTAATTGGAAAATCATTTGCAAAACTGGTATCTTTTCTACAGTTGCTACAAAGAATCCACAAAATCGATCCGTATCCCAAATTATCTACTTGCCCTCATGATGTGAAATCTTTCCAAAATAAACTGTCTTGTAGATATTTTGTCCTTTCAGTGGACAAAACTATTATCCCCATGAGATTTGACAAATGCAACATTTTCCTTTCATTTTTTGATATATGTATCATCTCCATGCTTTCGTGTCCATGATGTTGGCCAACATGTAATCAGATTTGGTTTACTACTGGACAAAGAACAACGGAGCTCTGTGTTCCATTAATCCATATTTGCCCTAACGGATTTTCCTGTAAGGGAACACTTTTCAGTTAAAACAAGTACTGCACTGGGGTTTCCTCAGGTTGCCACCTCTTCTGATTTCAGGTAGATCATTTTTCTGTTTCATTTTAGAGGCAATGGCTTCTCATTCACGAAATCTGTGATTAAATGTTTAGCTTTGGAGGTTGGGAAATCCACTAGGTAAACACAGCAGGAAAGATGGTTCTGAGAAACAACAGAACTGCATGGGTCACTCAAATTTCTTACAGTGCGTTGTACTGAGATAGGGATGGGTTCTATACTGCCAGACAACAGGTGGACACTTTGTGATGGAGCTGTAATATAAACATCCAGTAAAAGAAGAGGTACATGCAAACAGCTTGAGTGCCAGCTCTGTACCTGCACTGCCACAGCTGTGTCTGTAGGAAGAGGAATTTTGTTCTGCACCAGTCCTACTCGAACAATACGTGGCCTTCTCAGTTGCTCTGGGGCAGCATCAAATCCATAGCCCTGTAGTTCAAAATCTCTTTCTTGAGCAGATGATAGAGCAGCCGCTGGCAAGTGAAGTTTTCTAGGTCGAAGAAGAAACAAAGACATTTCAAGTTAAGATGCACTCCTTTTCTGCAGTGCAATGGACCAAAACGATCACAAATGTCACCTCGTCCTGCGGAGACACTGCTGTTCCAAGCTCCCATGTCACACAGCTGTCAGATATAGGAAGTCAGGCAGCAGCCAGGTCATCTGTGACCTCAGCTCCATGGCAGCAAACTCTCAGACTTTTCCTCCATAATTGTGTTTTCCAGACACTGCTATTTACTACAGAAATCAAGGAGCGCATGCATACGGACCTCTCTACCTACCCCTCAAGGTTACATGTGCTTTCCCAACCTGTTTTCCCTCATGTCAGACCCCTGCTTTTAGAATCACAGAATCATTAAGGCTGAGAAAGATCTCTTGGATTACATTACCTCACAGTAGGGCCACCCTTCCTCCTCCCTTCAGCCCAGCCACCCTCACACTGCCTTCCCCCCCAACCCCCAGGCTGCCCATCCCCAGTATCGCACCTCGTCTCACCCCCATAGAGGATACGCTTCACCTCGGCCAAATCCTGGGGTGGGATGTGCCTCTCCAGGCACAACTCTAGTGACTGCAGCTCTTCTGCCATGGCCTGGCCGTTGGGTGCACGGAGTGGCATGGAGGGCACACAGCCCCTTGGACTTTACCCTTGCTGGGTCCTGGTGGCCACTCCCCTTTCTCCCCCGCCTCCCCACTATGGCGGCCCAGGCGTGCAGCACTGGGGGCTGCAGGGGTGGGTCAGTGCCCTCTGGTTGTCTGGTGGATAAACCTGAGGTGCCCCAAAGGGTTAAAGAACCATGGATGTGGTCATGCCAGGTCACTTCTCACTTCTGGGGCAGCTCTGCAGTCTCAGAAATAACTAATCTAAAAGCAGAACATCTTTAGGAGCTTTTTATGACGACGGCATTCAACAAAAAGGCTTAGAAATAGGAAGGAGATCATAAAATGACAATAGTTTTCACGGATGTGTGTGTGTCCATTTTAGTTGCAGAGAGACTCTGATCACAAGCCAGGAGTAAAAAATAATTTTGCCCTCAAGATAGATTTGAGATGAAATGTCATCAGAAAATCATCCCCAAACCAAAGTTCATGTCCAACAAAGACTAGAAAAAGAGAATCTAAGAGAAGAAAAGAGCACCTGAAGAGAAACTGCACATACCCCACAGCCACCCTGCTTCCACCCGTTGTCTCCACTGCAGCACTGGGCATTGCATCTCCTTCAAAATGTTACTGAAATGCAGACATTCAGTGCTTCACTGAGCGATAATAACAGTTACCAAACCCAGGAATGGGCCACACATCGAGACACATCACACTGATTTTAAGCACTGTTTTATGAATCTTTTAGAGAATATAATGACATTCAGCACTTTGCATCTACAGCTGTTTGGTATTTGCAGTTAAACATTAAGCCCTTCAGGGTAAAAAAAAAAAAAAAATATATCACGGAGAGAGTGTCTAATATTTAACCTTAAACAGAAAGTGCATGGGGACAGTCAGGTATCATCATGGCATTCAAGATGTGATTGTGCCTTTTTTAACCCAAATGGTGCAGTGATGCTCGTGGTGCAAAGCGCATCACACTGCTGCTGTGTGAGGGATGGGGCTCCTTGAGGCACAAGGCCTTGAGGAGAGTCCTTCAGTCTGTGGGGGAATTTCCAAGACCAGCTAAAAGTAGAGGCAACAGCACATTACAAAACAAGAACAGTGAATACAAAAGAGAAGAAATTTCATCATTTGAAAAGAAGAAACTTTAAAAAAGCCTGGATAACTAGCCCATTATGACAATATTTGTTCTGTAGTCACTGGCGTAGCAGTGTCTGTTTTTGTGACCAAGATCCTGCAAACCTGTTTTTAGTGATGACTTTCCTTTCCCAAATACACTTCTACAGAGCAATAATAAGCAGTGACTGACAGTTACACGGTGTTTTCCATTTGATGATCCTAATTTGCTTTAATGGACGATTTTAAAGGTATGTATCAGTAACATTTTGTTCTGTTCATGGCTGGCAGATCATTAAACATTACAGAATGAGATATCAATGCAAAAATTCAGGGAAATAAGGAAACCAAGCTAAGTTTGTTTCCCCTTTACCATACTCAGGATGTCAACTAACAAATAAAGCATTTCTGCAGATTCGTAGAAACAAACAGAATGCTCTGGGTTTCTTTGGGAACTATTCAAATTCTTTTCTGCCTGGACTGCAAATTAAAAGAAAAAACAGCAGGTCTATTTTGTATCCAGCTCCTGAAGAAGGTCACATAACTGAACTTTTCTCTTCCAGCTTCTATTCTTAGTGTGAACTTTCACTGACTTCTCTATTGGTGACTTGTTTGTTTGTAATTTGTTAAAGCGTGCTACATGTAGGAAATGGACTTCAGGGCAATAAAACTGAAGCCCCTGAAAAGAATACTCATGAACAGTCGAGATCTGAAAAAACAGTACATTTCCTGAGCGCCGTATCAACCATCCTGCAACAACACAGCAAAGTCCAGACTGCGTGAACAGGAAATGACAAGCCTAGAATTACTAATAACGATGAAAGGAGATCAGACTATTCCATAGGGACTGTGCATATATAGAGGTATAATTCCAGCCAACACAATAAACCTTCAAAGCACGAAATGTTAATGTTCATCAGCAAAGTAACCTAATAAAGGAAGATGCCTTCCGTATCCCAGACAAAGCATATTAGAGAGTTTGGATCTAAATCTGAATGTTCCACCTCGGTCATTGCAATTATCTGCTAAGTATGATGCTTGAATCCAATTCTGGTGTCAACTTCTTCAAATCTCTCTATTTAAACTTCTTCCCTGTGCTGCATTACCAGGACCAAGGAATTATTTTGCAAAAAAAAAAAAAAAAAAAAAGATGAACCTTTTAGTATGGAATAAGGCTACGATAGTTGGTTTGGGGGAAAATGCATTTAAGGGAACAGAAACATTTTTAAAATTAGGAGAAATTCCTCCAGAACACTTCATCTCTATTGCCCTCAGGGTGGTCCACAAAGTCAGACAAAGATTTTGGGACCACATGGTTGTAATGTGTACAGAAAGCAGTTTCTCTGTGCTTCTGTGATGGAGCCCTGTGCTGCACAGATACCATCGCAGAGTTAAACCTGGGTTTGATAACACTGAATCATACACTCTGTGCCGTAACACTGTTCCCAAGAGTTCCTGTAAAACCCCACAGCAGCACCCTGGCATTAGTCAGAAGCACTCTGGAGGATGAATTTAAGAGCCAAATATCTAAAGTTCAGGCTAAAGCTGGGAAAGACCCAAGAAAAGACTTAAACAAACAAAGTGTCTCCACTGTAACCCAAGATAGGAGTAAAGGCTGAACAGCATCACATATCAGAGCTGGTAGGCAGGACTAAGGAACTATTTCCTTTCTAAGTTTGTAATATCTACACGTACTCTCTCTGAAGGGCTCAGCTTTTTACAAACTGTGCTAATATCATGCAAATCATGTTTCAAGACACTTTCTTCTGCTGTCATTCCTTTAAATGGGTCACACAAAGTTCCCCAGGATAGCTGAATAAATAAATTGTGTCCTTAATGCAATAAGGGGACAATCTGTCTCAGACCATGCATGGGGTCATGCTGTTTGTGAATAACACCTATCAAGGGATTTAGGTGGACGTGGATCCAGGCATGTCCTGCAAGGCCACGTGATATTGATGGTCTGTCTAAACTTGCTTTCTAGACCCTGCAGCATTCTCCAAAATGACCTTCTACACGTTCCTTTTCTCGTGATCACTGAGTTGTACTGCAAAAAAAGATCTTGACATTGCTTCGCCTCAAACACAGATCCGTTTGGTTTATATAGAGACAGAAGGCAATTATCTTCAGACATACCCAATTCAAAACATTTTAAATACAAGCAACAGGCCATAAAGGGTAATTAGTAAGGTTGTAAGAGAGGAAACCTAAAATACAGGGTGAGGGTACATGCTAGCTTCATTCTACTTAATACACAGTTACAGGAAGGAAGGCACTTGGTAAACTTCCGTGCTGTTCTGCTTTGGACAGATACAGAAAAGATGTAGGGGTACTGAAACGTAGGAGAAATCAGAATTCCCTGTTTTCACTTATTTGTGAAATAAGTCACTTATTTGTACCAGGATTTCTAACATTATTATTATTATTTTTTTTTTTTTTTCTGGGGGATAATGGGGCTGGGGGAGCTTTGCACTGCTTACATACAAAGAACTCTTCTATTAATTTTACCTAAATTAAATCTTTAGAAGTACTCTTATCAGTTTTAGAAATGGGTCTGCATGCAAATTTAATTCAGAACGGAGATAAGGACTTGGATATGGATAATGAATTAGGGTCTGCATTTGGATTCCTCAGCCTTCCCCATGGACTACCAAAACCACAGGTACAATTACCTGTGGAGCAGGAGAGGTGATTTACGAACCTCACGCAGTTGGCCTCATCCTCTGCTCTTGGCTTCCTGCCATTCTGAAGGCTGGTTAAAGGGAAGTGGCTGAAGAACTGAGGAAGTTCATTGTTGACAATACGTTTTGTCTGCTCTCTGGCATGCTTGGCACCAAAGGAGTCCCTGACCAACCCCTTGTCTGAGGAACGAAGTGGAGGTTTGCAGCCACTTTGCTTGCCTTCCTCCCTTCGATTCAACAAGGAAAGACCAGCTCACAGTTATTACAGAGTTAACCTACACTTGCAAGAGTTCTTTTGTTGTTAGCACTACTGCCTTTACAACAAGAAACATTCGGCTTGCTTGCTTTTAAATCACACCTGGAAATGCAACTGTAAACTAGAAGAGAATCACAAATTGACCACTTTGGCTAATGAAAAAATTTCATTTTACTCTGTAACATGTCTGTCTCCCTGCTGCACAGGAAGTGCATTAAAGAGATAATAAACACTCATAAAATGCATTTAATGACCTAACATTTAAGAGTAGCACTCTCGTTCATTACTGTAACTTTCTGCTAAATTGTCACCATCAAGATTGCTCATGGGCTCAAAAGGTCAATGTTATTTTTGCTGCTGAAATCATGGAGTCTGGGAAACAACTGTGTGTAAATTGCTGATAAACTGGAACAAAGACGCAGGAGAAAAACACTGAACATGTAAGAATGCAAGTAAACCAGCAGGAAAGGAGGGGAGGGGAAGAATCTCACGGACAGTTTATTAAAAGAACAAAAGAATAAAATCTGGTGCATTTGTTTTCCACTGGTCCAGGAAGCCCGGTCTTTAAGCACCTACTATAAATAGAGTGTTCTAATCCTTCATCAAAGCGGGTAGTAGTCTGCAACAAAATGAATGAAATTTTGGTATAATCTGGGAAGAGGAAGATGCCACTCCCCTCATAGTAGGAGAATCTTTGTCTAAACTCTTACAGAAATTAGTTACTTCATAGTGTAAAAGAGTTAGGGAGATGAAGCAGGGCCTGGAACACAGTGTTTTCCACTGCGAGATCCTTAGAGAGAATATTGTTTGAGAATGGTCTTAGCAGTCATCTAAATTAGGATCGAGTAATCAATTTTTGAGAAAAATGAATTTGAACCTATTGCATGGCTAACCAGAAAATCCCCAAGGAGTTCCCTTCTGAGAGGAGGTTGTATGTGAGCTCTGTACACTATGAAAAAAGTGTTTGATAGGGTTGATAGGAATACCACACAGAACTCTGAAAACATGAAAAGGACAATCTTCAGTTATTTAGTTGTCTATTAAGTGGGGTGAATGGAAAGTAATCCCAAATATCTACCTCAGAGCCATCCAAGGTAAAAACAAATGCAGCATACAGGAGGCTGACAGTGCCCTAGAGAAAAAAAAAATCACTGAAAAGAATTTCAGGAAAAACAAAAAGTAAATTGTTTCAGGAGAGCTTATTAGATGGCCTCAAAGCCCTGCCTCTATCAGTGAGCAGCTCTGGCTGAAAGCTTGGTCGAATGACTCGCAGAATCACAGAATTGTAGAGATTGGAAGGGACCTCTGGTGGTCATCTAGACCAACCCCAATACTCAATACTTGTAATTGTGTGGGCTTGGGTTTGATACTATTGAAACAAACCCAGTGAGGAAATGTGTTCAACTTGCCCATGAACCAGACACTTAATGGGTAAATTAAACAGGCACTGAACATTCTTCCAGCAGGTCAAAGCCTGTGCAGAGCAGTTAATAAAGAGTGGGAGAAGTGGCTTCATCCCTTCAGCTGAATTTGTCCCATTTGTTGACGCTTACTGCTGAACAGACAGGAACCCAGACTGAAGATTATGGGGAGTTGTACAGGGACATACATTGACACCCAGCTTGCAAACTTCTGCTCCAAAATAACTTGATCTGCTTTGAAACTGACTACCAAGCAAACAGCTTCTTGTTCCACAATGAGAGTATGCATACACAGTGCTAATCAGAAGTAATATTCCACTTGAACTGCAAACTTTGCTGCAATCCAAATCAGTTGCCCAGTGTAAACAAATGCTTTCTTCAGAGAAGTGGGAAGACGACAAGCATGACAAGTTTTAAGGGTAGCTCATGGAGGGGAAATTGTGAGGCCTCAATGGCACATTTGTGTAGCAAAAGCTAGTATCTGGCTCGCAGCAACATGTGAAATTGGGAAGATAGCTGCAGCTGCATTTGGCAGAAAAACAGTAGTAACCTATGCTTAACACTATAAATGGTGGTTATTGAACTAGCATTCTCGTGAAAAAGCTAGATGTTGGCAAAAGGGCACGAGGAAGACAAAACAGAAGCTTAATTAACTTAACAGGAAAGCAAAAATCTCCTAGATAAAAGGAAGAGAGCCATTTCTGAGCCAAGTACTTAAAGGGTTCTCAGACCTTCCCAGGCCAAAGAGTGTGTGTATGTAATGCTGACTTCCTTCCAGCTCTGTCTGTGCCAGAAATAACTCTTCAATGGAGTACATCTCATTAGTGTACCTTTTACCAAGCCATTCTTTCAAAAGAAAGCGATACTTGCTGCTGACACACAGCTGGCAAATAAGGAAGAAGGAAGCTGCTTTTATGAAGTGTAGCACATTCCTCTGTCCCTCTGCCCAAATACATACACGTTTGCTGACTTGTAATGGCATGAGCTAAAAATTTTATTGAAAATAGTAGTGAGAGAAAGAAAGAGGCAAATCTGCAGTGATCAACGTGAGGATTGATTGTCCTCTTCAAGACATCAAGGCATCTTCAGCATCCTTCAAAGGCACTTTTGCAGCTTGTATCATTGATACTGTCTTTCAAGTCCTGATGCTCTTAGTCACAGAAGGGTGAACCTGGAGCCATTTACTATGAATGTCACCCAACACCCTGAAACTTGGCCAGCTAGGTTGTAAGTACAGACCTGACACGCTGCCTGAAGATAATGCACAACTCTTCATCCAAAAGAGGCACTGAAAGAAACATTCTATCTATATGGTAATGCATCCATCCACCAACTAGCTGTGGTTTGCTTGATGTACTCCAGTTCAGGATCTCAGCTTTAATTTAGGAATAAAAATGCCTTTCTATCTTTTACAGTTTCAAAGAAAATAATTCACACATTAACAGGATGGAGCAGCTGAAATAGCATCTGCTGAAATCTGTAAAGAACCTGAAATGAAAGATCTGAGAAGAGCAGTTATGTTCTGCCTAAGTATCTCACTGGGCTGCAAAACTCTGAGCAGCTTTATGAAGGAAAAATAAAATAAAAAGTCCATGTTAACCATTTCATTGTTAGACAGCAGTCTAGGGAGACCAGAGACCAGAATCACAAAATATAATGGAAGGAGAAAGAAGGAAAGGAAGAGACTGCAGAGGATTTACTGGTGGACACAACTGTCCTGCTGAGCAAAAACTAATATACCAGTAATTTCTAAGGAAATTTCTAATAGTAGCTCTGGAAGAGTTTTGTGTTTAGTTTTGGGATGTTTTTTTTCTTTTGCTTACCAACTAGACTCCACACAGGACCTTTGGTCCGGCCTCATGAAGGAGAATTCTGTGAGTCCACAGGAAAAGACTGTAGTGAATTTATAGTCCCAATTATCATTAAATATGGAATTTATTCTTTTCCTGGAATGAGTGGGACACTCCTCCCACAGCCAAAAAGAGGGGATTTATCTTTTTTCTCGTACACAGAAGTCACCCCACACACAGTGCACTGCATGCGTATAGCTGCTTCCTGAAATATTTCAAAATTTGTTTTCCTTAGATTATTTGTGTCTACAGCCACCAGCTGGTCTGTGTCAAAGCTGATATATTCAACATATTATTCCATTATCCTATTAGGTTGAGCATATCCTTCCTCCCACGAGTGCTGTTAAGATATCATTCTTATATAAAAGACAGAATTTTAGTCCCACTGTCACCTCTTTTCTCCTTAAAAGTAAGACACTATCATCAGTGATTAGATGACTTTTTAGCCTGTTCTGACACTTTGTGTTTAAATATGCAAGAAATTATACCTGGGCATTTAACATCCAGCTCTCTCAACAAGCTCCACACATACATCAAATGGACAAAAAAACAAAGGGTCCAAAGTCTTGAGAAGACAACACCTGATGATTTCTTTTTTCAAAAGACACTTCTCTGTCTTATGTCATCGGATTCTCATTTGAAACTATCACTTCTCCTCCATCAAGACAGCACTCATTTCCCAAACTGCTCTCTCAAAATGTCTTGGAAAACATCTCAAATTCTGGTCAATGACATTGCAGCTAAGAAACATTCACCTTTTAGTTTTCTTCTGCAGACTTTTCATGCCCTTGGGAATGGGAGAGCAGAAATTCCTGGCTGGTTTCCATGACCTCTGGGACTGAACATTCTTTGCTTGAGGAGCCTTCCCAACCTCTACACAAACTATGATTAAGGCCACTAATGTCAGCAAAGGATTAGTCAAAAAATGCCATTTCAAAGTTTGATAGGAGTAGGAAGGCGCTAAGGAAGTGAGATAAAGCGGAGAGCAAGCACTGATGGGAATGGAGGCAATCAACCAACACACGAATGAGCCCATGTCAACTGTATGTAGGATCTCGTACAGGAACACTTAAAACCACTGGCAATTACATGAACACTAACTCTTGCTTCTTTCCTTTCCAAGATATAGCTTTGGGTGAGAAAGACTCTGAACAAGGGAACTTTCTCGTTTTTACATCCTAGAGAGAAACGTATTTTGGAAACAACACATATCACTCTTCATTTGCATGCCTGGAGTTTTCCGTTTACCCCACACCATATTTTTCACAGGATCTCAGAAGCAACTGGTGAGGGAATGAACATTCCCAAAGTCACATAAACAGGAGAGAAATGTAATGTTTCCTGGATAGATCATCAGCAAGATGCAGTCTCCTCATAGGGGGAAGAAAGAGGAGAACAGGGAATGAAGGAGCAGCAGAGATGTGTGAAGGATAACTGGGGCATGCATGTATAGAGAGCTAAGATAGCACACTGTCCCATAAACCACTAGCTCATAGCCACCATAACAAATCCAATCAAGCTGATCAGACAGATTAATCATAGCCATTGGACAATAAAAGGAGCCCTTTTTTTTTTTCTTTACTGATGGTAGCAGAAAAAAAGGCACCACTTGTCAAAATGCAACACTACAGCATCTCCCTACATGTGTTTGACTTGATTAATTCTGCAGAGCAGAAAGGAGCCTGCAAAAGCTTCATACCCATGTTTTACTACCTATTTACTCACCTCTTACATATTTTGTTCCATGGAAAGCCGTAGTTAGTCGCTCACAAACATACTGACACAGTTCATTTCCTCCTGGTCACAGCATAATGGCAACCATTAGCATCAGCTCAGCTCCAGGTACTGAATAATAAAACAAAACAAAACAATTGTCACATTGTGCCCTCAGAAGCCTCTCAAACACAGCACCCATCTCCGATGTTAATCAGAAAATGGAGGAAGGACACATAATGGTTACCTATCCATCCATCTTCCTCTCCTCACTCTGACTCATCAGAAAAGCATCAGGTGCTTCAAGCAAAAGTGCAGACATGCAACTAGGGTCCCTTTGCCCCCTTCAGGAGGCACCAAACACCAGAAGCATCCCAGAAAGATAGTGTTTCTCTCTGCTACTGCTGCATCCTGTCTAGGTACAGTTTTTTATGGTCTTTTAACATAAGGGGCATATGTTCTGCCTAGAAAGTATGCTGCCATAGGTAAAAATTAACATGCAACTAAAACATAGAAAGTGAATGAATAAACTGATTATCGGGGAATGTAGAAGAGGTTAATTCTAGTAGTTCACATTGGGAGTGGCTAGTGGATCATGTTTTACAGGTGATGGCAGAGGGGGTTTTAAAGATCTTTTTGCTGAGAAGCTGTCACTGAGAGTAGTGGTCCAAAGCAGAGGAGGGAAGCACTGGTGCTGTTCTTGTAGGATGGGACAGTTGTTACTGGATGCCAGAATGTCTCTCATAATGTGCAGTGACTCAGAGCATGCCCAGAGCATGCTCCTTGCTGGGGCACCGTTTTTCATTTCCTTCCTTGATGGATTGCTATTGTCACTATAAATCCAGATGTTTGGGCTCTGGGAGGGAAGAAGCAATTATACCAAAGGGCTGCTCAGCACTGCAAAACAACGTTGAGTTCGGCTGTGGTCCTCATGTACTGCAACACTTCTGAGATTCACTCAGCCCTTTGCATTCCTTGTACAAAAACACAATGCCCTAATTGTCACGTCTGCTGGTTCATGCTATCTCTGCTCTTCCTGTTCACGCTGAGTGTTTAATTTCATGTTAACTAGTACAGTTCTTCAAAGCTTCTTTCTAATGCAGCGTAATTTTCCACTGTAAGCAAGCACTCTATAAACCAGCACTAAACTACCTGGAGAGCTCTGTGTACACAGAGCTGCAGGTTTTAGTTTGGAAGCTCTCCCCACGGCTAGAAGCAAAATCTTAGTGGAAGGATTCCTCCCTTCTTACAGGTACAAAGAACCATTCTCTGGTCGTGTTGAGTCACAAGATCTTGAATTACCAGTCCTAGATGAATGTTTACTTGCAACACAATGATTTAACAAAATGATGGACTAAAAAGGTGAGAGAATCAGCAGCATCATTTGGTCTCTTTCTTAAAAAAAAAATAATAAAAAAAATCCCTCTGATTGACTACAGTTTCAAAATGTTAGAGGCAAGACCCTGGAGCCACAGATTGGTGGACAGAGGCTGAGGGGAAGCAATCAAGGTTGCCTGCAAATGCAATTCATAATGATTGTGCAATTTAACCCAAATATCAGGGAGATGGATGAATGTAGCATGCACACATATTGCTGCCTGCAACCAACAATGGCTAAAATCAGACAGAAGGAAAGATGACATGCTGCAATTTGCAAATAATTAGTAAGCCTGTGGCCTTTCTTCATCTTTCCATCTCCTCGTGCATAAAGCAAAATATTCACATCCCAGGCAATAAAGCCCATCCCATTTTAGACCTTCTCATTATACTTTTTCCTCCTGTTCTGATTTGCCCGTGGTTGAACTCTATTCACCCATATGTATTTACCCTCTGTGTGTGTCCGCAGCTACTTTCATACACTCAAAACTGAAATGACTGCCATTTTGCCTTTCAGCTGCCTGCTCAAAATCCACAGCTTACATATGGTCTGGATAAACTCAGACTCATTGTTACACTGATGCTTATTGTTTCTGTTACTCCTCTGTCTTACTTCTACAGCTAATTTCAATTATTTATTTTTTATACTGCATTCTCTTTTGGTTTGTTCAACGTGCACAGCTGCTAGCAAAGCAAGGGCTAGACTTTAGAGCAAGACACGTTTAAGGAGATCATTTCCTATCTAGAATGCAGAGAGCTCAGTTCAACCCATTGAAAACGTCTCTTTGATGGTCCAGCACCAATCAGACACAGGAAGCATCACAGTGGCTGTTGTTGGGCTTCACAAAGAATTGTAGCACAGCATTTTCTGGTCACGCTGCAGACTGTTCTGACACATCACCTCGCTGCTCAACCCATGACAAATAACAGAGAGAAGCACTGAAAACAGACTAATGCCAGGCCTCTTAAGATGACTTACCTCGTTTACAACGAGCCCTTTGGGTTTATCAAGCCTCTGTTATCTTGTGCATGCTGAGACATGCTAGCAGCTTAGTTGGACTGAAGAAAAACAGTAGTGAGAGCAAGAAAGTCCTGTTTCTATTGACCAGAGCTGCTCACCCTTCAGGGGAACCTAGCTGAAATACCGTAACAAAGCACTGATTATGCTGATGCTGAGAAACACAGGAAAGTCTTCCTGTGTGCAGCTCCAAAACAGCCTGCAGAGAGAGAGGAGGGAAAAACTGTAACACAGACAAGGGGTATGACCCTCTAAAAGAAAAAGGAGACTGCACAAACATGAAGCAAGAGGCCACAGGGTTCAGTCCAAGGCAGAGAAGAGCTGCCACCCACTCCATAGTCTGTCTGTATTCTGGCAAGGCATCATCCAGTTCAACTAACCAAAACATTTTCAGTCTACAGCAGAATGAACAAGGACCTGGGCTAGCAACCTTCATAAACCCAGCATGTGGAGTTAAACTGACTGGATTATTTAAAGGCATTTTTGCTTCTAGGTTGCCTAGTTGCTTTGAAAAGTTGCCCCCATTCCTACTTGATTTCTTAGTATGTCCGAAGGGTTTCAGACTGTGCCAGGTAAAGCCATCTCACAACTGTCCTGGTGAAGGCAACGGAGTCTCTATCACTGCCTTATTTAAGAGAGGGAAAATCTGCCTGGGGTCAGAAGAAGTCAGCAGAACAAGCTGCTGTACCCAGAGCTTTCCACCAAAGGGAAATGTGGATCAAATTAGTTGGAGCCCGAAATCTCACAGACAGCAGAGGGAGCTCTCTCTGCTTTTTGTCCTCCAGCATCAGACTTAAACCTGCCGGAGTTTAACAACCGAAGAGGAATTAGAAATGACTGTCAGTGAGTACAAACGCTGCTGAGTTCCTACACCGCGTCAGAACCCCAAATCTGGGCTGAAGAAGGGCCACATTTTGGAGGTTGCTTCCCCAGCCGTACAGCCTGGCTGTTAACAGCCCACACCAAGTGCATTAGGCGCAGGTAGGAGACAGATACCAAACCAGGAGTTCAGTTCACGTTCTGGTTTGAATCCAGAGTTTTACTGGGGATGTAGAGACAGGAGTGAGGCCTGGATTGTGTCCTGGAGGCACTGGTTTTGGTCCTACCTTTTCTGCTGGGCTGGTTGGATTATCCTGAAGACTTCCTCCCACCTCTGCTTCGTGACACCTCCATCTGCTGCACGTGTGACACAGTTCCCTGTGAACCTCAAAGACCTCTGCAGACAATTGCTGGAGAAGAGATGGGTGCTGTGGGAGCCAACTCCAACCAAGTTAGTAACCAA
Organism: Odontophorus gujanensis; assembly: GCA_013399175.1. Classification (NCBI taxonomy): domain Eukaryota; kingdom Metazoa; phylum Chordata; class Aves; order Galliformes; family Odontophoridae; genus Odontophorus; species Odontophorus gujanensis. The sequence goes on from VXAB01011900.1 coordinate 490,188, forward strand.
CATTTCTGTAAACACCAAACGCTAAGGAGCTAAAGAAAGAAACGGTCAGGGGTGAAATGTCAAGTTTACACTATTGTAATGCACAGCAGATGCTTCCCAGTCTGCTCACTGGCAAGTCACTGGTAACACGCTGTCTGCAGTTCTGACAGCCCAGGGCTTCAGAATTTACCTTTCCCCCATCACCTGCTTCCTACACTGAAGGAACAGCAGTTGCCTCTACTTTGTAAATCCAGCAGTCCTGCTTAGAAGAAAACAAGCCCTTCAGACAGCCCTTTTCTGCTCCCCCGGCCAGCAGAAGGAAATGCTGCACACAAGTTAAGGCTCAGTGCTGCTGCTGCTTCCTGGCTCCCACACTAAAAGGGAGCATGGGGGTCTGGGATGGAGGAGAAGAGTGCCACAGAGAAACTGTCACAGAAGGAGCCGTGCTAGAGGCCTTCCCACCAGAGGAAAGGAGGCACCTTCAAGACACAGCACAGGTAGCAGCTGGGTAGACAGAGAGTGCAGAGAGACACAATAGTCGGGATTTACGGGAACAAAAGGGTTTTCTTCTGTTCTTCCACTTACCTCTGCCAGCAGTCCTGCCCTGTTCCTCCCCCACACATGCAACCTCACCTTCAATTACCTCAGGAACATTCGTTACAGGAAGATGCCCTGAGTGGATCAAATTAGTGCCTTACAAAAGCTTGTTTGGGAAACATCCTTGTGATTCTTATTCAGTTAGCAGCAGAGGATGGAGTGGGGATGCCAAGCCAGGAGCTGAATGCAAGCACACCTCCAGGACTGATGGGCTTGCAGTGCTGTGCAGGCACAGCACAGAGGGACCACATATCTACTGCTCTGTTCTGAGCACTACTGCAGCCTCAAATTCCTTTTGTGCACCAACATCACTGTATTCTAAGCCCAGGCAGAAAGTGCTGGTTTGAAGTAGGCCAGGAGCCATCCATGGGGGTCATCCTCCTTTCATCCACATGCTGTAATGCTCAGGGCTAAGAGACAGTGGCTAGTGATCAGGTTCAGTGATATCCTTGGAGGGTTGGAACAAGCAGTCACGTCACGTGGAACTGCAATGAAGATCAGAGTGCTCCAAAATGTTCTCCCTCCTGCTGGGTTGGAAAAAGTGAAATTTTCACATGCAATGCGCAGATCTTGACTGCTGCAAAATCTACTCATCGGCTGAATTGAAAGTGGTGCCCAAGTCACACTGACAAGGCTTCAGTCCATTTTCTCAGGTGCTAACCTGAGAAAAACCAAAAGACAGTCACAGAATGATGCCCTGCTTCTTGAGGGTATAGCAGCTTGGGGGCATGGTATCTCATAGAAATATTCTCCTCCTGTTTGCATTGCTCCAGGGAAATGGGATGTAACACGCTGCCAGCAGCTGTGAGCAAATAAGATTGTCCACACGGCAGCTGTAGAGGGAATGGGACTGGACAGAGATAAATTCCTGTCTCTGACAATAGCTAGTGGGCTCCAGGCAGGCTAGCAGCTGCAAAGCACCCAGTTCCCTGTGCTGGTTCAGATGACCAGGCACCTCTGGGACTGTGCTGGTAAAGAAAAGAGGCAGAACAAGTCTGCTTCCATCTATTTTTATACTGCAGACCCATCTGCTCCTCTCCACAGCTGGCAAGGCATGGAGCTCAACTTAGATCCTCCCAACAAAAGCCTCTTTATGAGGCATGGGAATCCCTCCCTCCACCAGCACCACTTGGATTGGATTGCCCAGGCAGAGCTATTTTGGGCACCACAGGTGGCTTCTCCATCTCACTGAGCAGGGGATGGAGCAGCAGATGCCTCACCACAACACTGCCCAGCAATACCACTGGTGACAAAGCTCTGAGAAGCACAGAGGACCTGCAGACATGCGACACAGCAGAGGCCAACAAGAGGAACGCAGGGAATGGGTTTCACAGGTGAGACACAGCAGTGTCTACCTATGCAGTGACACCAGTACTGAGACTGGGACAGAAAGACAAGAGTAACATGTAGTCTTTGCCCTTTGCAAGCACTAACTCACCCACACCCAGGCCCTTTCCCTGTGACAAGGCCTGACATCTTTTTGCTCCAAGCTCTGTCCCCCCGACACACACACAGCAGAACAGCTCCCAGCCACTTGTTTCTCAGTTATCTGACTGCACGGATACTATTTCCTGTGTTTATTTTTCTTGTCTGGCTAGTTGGCCTGGAGGGTCTCACCTGCTGGAAAACTGCCATTGCTTCCCCATCTGCAGCACCGACCAAGGCTCAGCAAAAAACAGCCTTAGGTCACTTTTAACTTCCTTAGGACCGGGAGAGGGCAAAGGCCACAGATGCCAAGAGGGAGTGGGTTCCTGAGTGCCTTACCTGGAAGCTGACATCAGCAGATGCATCTCGAGGAAGCACAACAAGGACACGTGTTTTGCAGCACTGGCACACATCCGGTGCAGAGCAGCCACCTGGAAAACACCAACTGCGTGGCTACGTGCACAAGGACCTTCCTTCAGAGACAGCAAAAGTATATGTGAGGCAGACAGAGCACAGCCTCTTCCAAGACCTGGTTCACATGCAGGCTTCAGGGCTCCCTGTCATCTGCATGTCACTGACATCTTGACCCCAGAGCACGGCCTCATGCTTCTGATGGGAAGAAAACCATCCAACTCGTCCTGGGAGGATCGTAAATCCCACGTGGTGCTTCCAGATCAAGTGCTGGTCCTCCTGCAAGGGAAGTGGAGACTGTTAGCGTGCAGACAGAACAGCCCATGCCCCAGAGCCACACAGTGAACAGGAACGTTGTTGCTATACTTTTTTTGGAAAGTCTGGGTAGTGCTGAACCATGGGAAAGGGACAGACAGCCCCAGCATCTCAGATAAACTTCTTGTACTGCCTGGGCCTTGCGTGCTGCAAGAAAAGTGGGATCACCTGCACACGGAGAACAGAAGATGGGAAGGAACCAGCATGGGAACAAAGTGCTCAGGAGAAGCAAGATGTAAAGATTTATAGCAAAAAGCCTCAATTCCCAAGTGTTGGCTCAGTCCATAAGGAAAAGGGGATCACAGGTTTAACTCAGTTGCAGTTGAATGTGACATGGGTTAGTGCTGCAGACTGGAAGGTCTCAGTGCAAGTCAGGGATATTACTGAATATTTCCTCTGGAAGGAAATCAAAATGCTATTTCTCATGAAATCAGAAAGAACACAGCTGTAGAAGAAGCAGCTGACTCTCAGCTTTAGTTGTGGCACTGAGTTACCAATGGTGGGAGAAAAGACTATTTCTGTTTTTCTAATGCAACCTTTAGCATTTTGATCCTTCTGGAATTAAGAGGATGATCTTCAGGAGGGTCTGAGATTTTTCGTCTCCACCCTATTTCTATTAGTGCTTTTGGCATGAATATAAAGAAAGGCAGGAAACACTTGGAATACTGGACTGCTCCCATATGGCAGACACCTCAGAAATGAAGCAACCAGTTGTCCTTTACTTTAAGGTGCTGAGCACTCATGCAGTGAATGCTGAGCAGTCCCCTCCTGCGTCTCTGCCTTTGGCTCAGCCGTAATCTTTGTGAACCCACTGTGCTCTCTCTGGGATGGGGAACACACACTCACCTCCACCTTCCCAGCACATTTTTGCTCCACAGAGTAACTTCAGTCTGATATGTTACCATCACAAATGGGCTTCAAGTTCAGCAGCAAATGATTCCCAGTTGTATTCAGAGGAGCACTGTGTTTCGCAGCCCCTGCACCAGGGTTAGCTCAGGATTGCTGTGATTGCTCTCAGTCAGGGTTAGCAGAGGAGATGGCTTGGCAGGGATTCATGGGCAGCAGGCAAGTCTCAGAGCTGCCATACCTGTCACCTGCAGAATTGGCCACATCCTCTGGATGATGGAGATGTTTAATATCGCAGGATCCATAGTGCATGGCAGAGCTGCTCAGAAGGCAATACAGGAAGCAATACTGTTCAGTGCTGACTGAAATGCTTGAAGGCTTATACAGTAATGTAAAAGGATGGAAGTCCTCCTCGCCCCAGGATTCACACCACCACAAGAAGCATTCTTACTTTGCAAGACATTCTTTTCCTTTTTCTTGCCCAGAAGTAAAAGGCTGCATCAGCACGACCTTCATCCAGCCCAGATCAGCATGGGCAGAGATGCCAGGCCCAGTGCACCTGCCTGCAGAAGGTTCAGCATCTGCCATTGCTCAGCCCTTCAGCACACCTCCAAAATAGGAACTTGGCAAACAAAGCTCACAGAGTGCATTGCTAAGCAGAACATTCTGCCGAGTCCCGACACCGGGACTGCATGTTATAGGGCACTTGCCAATTCCTGAGTCAACTTTATTTATTAAACACTAGAAAAGGTCATGACGAATCTCAAAAGATAAAATCTGTGTCTGTCAAGCCGCCTTCCTTATTTTCATTGGCCCAGACACTCACGTTCCATACCAACAATAACAGGACATGGGTTCAAGAGGCACCATGAGTGCAGCTTACCCTGAGATGGCCCAGGCTTGTTTTGCATTCTTCACAGAACTGATCCAGACCAGTCAGTTATCTCTTTATTAGGCCTCCCCCCAACCTCTCCTGGATAAAACCATCACTCTGCACAGTCTTGCACACCTTGAAACTCCAAAGCACAGGCACGAGACTTCCACAGCCCAGGTGATGCCAAATGCCCAAATGACGCAGCTGCAAGTTTTCCAGCAAAGTCAAGTCCTGAACCAAGATATGCTTAACCCCCATTTGGAAGTAACATTCTGGACTAATCCCAGCCCAAAAAGCATCCCCATGACCTCACCAACAGCTGAGGCAGCAAGATGCTCCGTGTGTATGGACTTTCTTCACTCTCATTCCAAGCTGTTATCTAATCTCCTTGCCTTGGGTAAAGCAAAAAAATCAGAGTTGCCCAGGGCTCCAGGTAAATCCTTGGCAAACAAAGCCTGAGTGATTGCAGCTCTGGTGCTTCAGTGTCCAAGCCAGCAGGTTTAAAGGCTGCTCAGAACTCTGGAGAAGTTGCAGTCACCTCTCTGGAGAGCAGCTGGACACTCCCAAAAACCACAGTTTCAGGTCTGGAGTTCAGTGCATCAGGCTCAGACCACACAGTACGGATCTGCACTCCAAATAACCTCATCTTTACACAGTTTACTCTGAACCTGGAAATCAAAAGTTCTTTGCCTTTCATTTGCCAAAACATCACAATACTATTTTCAGCCCCACACTTGGCACAGCTCATTTGGTTTGATGCACTGCAAGGACTCTACTTTTCAAAATGAACCTCTGATTTTCTGAGATCCGGGTAGAACTTCCCTGTCACTCAGCAGGGTCTCAGTGGCAAACACCACAGTTTCACAGCAGAGAAATGATAGTGCTCACAAGAGCATCTGGGAGCCACGAAGTCCTACAACAGTCCCATCCACTGGGTCATTTCTGAGGTAATGACTCCAATATCCAGAAGCATCCACCTTTCTTCCCAGAACAGCACTGAAGAGGAGACTGGGAGGTCAGGAAGAATAACACACCTCCACTTATGTTCAGTGAGACTCCAAGTGAGTTGCATCATCTACCTTCAGGGATCAGAGGTGGATTCCTTCCTGGATCCAAGCTGGCCAAAGTCACACACGGGGAATCTCACTTGGTCACTTCAGCCAAATGCAAGACAGTGGGAATCCTTCCTGAGAAACTAAACTGTGAGGTCCATAGGGCCCCAGAAAAGATGTTCTTAGCTTTTAACTCCCCAAAATTTCTCCTTGAAACACATGGTGGCTGTGAGCACAGCAGGCGCTTGTATGCACTATTCTTAGCTGCAAAGGCTTCCTGTTCAGGGGCAGAAGTGACAAGGAAGATCCTGCTGCTTTAAAGCTGTAAAACACCTTTTAGACAAAGCACGTTATCCACCCGTTTTCAGGGAAAATGCCGTCCTCCACTGCTCCATCCTAGCTCAACACTCAAAAATGTCATCAGTTCCCAGTAGTGCAGTAAACATTGCACTGAGGAGCTATATCAGCCCTCAGCTCAGTCTACAGTAGCAGCCCTGCTGGGTTTAGTTTCTCTGGGTGACCATGCCAAGGCGTAGATCTCTGAAGTCAGATTTCCAGATCAGGCCAATTGTGTTGCTGAACTGGGAGCTCTCTCTGTTCTTCCAAGTACTTGCTTTCTTCCCAGGAGCAGGTACAGCCATTGTTCCCCAGGGCTCCTGCAGACCCATTGTTCCTCCCAGCTCCTGGCCTTTGATGCCATAGAACAAAATGCACGCTGTTTGCGAAAGGAGGGGAAAAATCAAAAAGCTTTTCAATTACACAGTTGGTTGAACAGCTCAGGCACAGCTGGCCACACAGCACCAGGGTGCCAGCACCTCTCCATGAAGCAGGGCCTCCTGTGGAGCCTCCAGCCCAGCTGCAAAGCAAATAGGAAGAGGGAATGACCAGTAGCTGATGGTTATCTGGTGAACTTTCATTTCAACTCTTCCTAAGTCCAAATGCTCCTGGATTGTACAGACTTTCACTAACCCCCCCATACTCATTTAGTAGCTGCCAGCTGTGAAAAGCTGGAAATTATTCCTGCTGCGTTCTGTCAACATTGCTCAGTATTGGCCTGAGAGGCACCAGTAGCATCTAGATTCACTGCTTCCATTTCCAGACTACTCTGGCTGACATCATGCTGGGGCTAGCCCAGTCCAAGCAGCATTGGCAGACAGTGGTCTGAAATAGTGGTGTTACAGGGAGATCTGATGCGTGGTAGGAGAGCCAGAAGGCTGAGATGCTCCAGTCACAGCTACATTCCAGGTACCTCTTCCAGATTCTGCTATGTAACACTATTCCTGACACTGCAGTGCTTTGGGAAAATACAGTGCTCTACCTCATGTTCAGGACACAGCTGTAAGCATTTTCTTACTGTCCGATGACAGATCCCAGGATGTCACAGCTATGAAGGGCTCCCAGTCTGGATCTGTCACCTTGTCCATGCTGACATCTTTAAGAGGCAGTGCCAGAGACAGAGCTCTCCAGAAGAACGAGCCTATGGAAAAAGCTAATAACATAATAATAAAATGTTCACAAAATAGACAGATTGTCCTTGGACAAAGACACTCATGCTCACTTTTACAAATATATTTTATTATTTTAATGCTTATTAAGAAATGTAACCAAGACAGACTCAGCAGCACCAGTGGCTCCTCACTGCCCAGCAGTCTGATGACTTCACAGATATGAAAACTTCACAGATTCAAGAAAGAAAACAAACTTTGGTCAACGCACTTCAAATACATATGCATGCACAGATTCTCCCACCCCTTTCCCTCCCCTCCCACTGGTAACTGACAAACAGAGGGAAAACAACAACTATATTCATAAAACATTTAAATTAAAAGAGTGTTTCTCAGTGACAGCATGTGCAGCAGGTGTTCGTAGTGTCTTGCCTGACAGACCACAAAGACAACCCTCCACAGAAAGGGGGGCAGGAACACCAGCTCCTGAGACAGAACAGGGGAAGCAAAGGATGTTCTCAGATCAACAGGTTCCAGTCTTGAATGCAACACATTCTTGTGTTAAGAGTCCCAGCAGATGAATAACACAGGAAGCTACACAGAACATTGCCTCATTTAGGGTTTAGTTGCCTCGTGTAAATCAGGAACTGCTGTCATTTTAGTTACTCTTGATGTGTTTTACAGTAAAAAATGTCAGAAGCTCAGGGTCAGAAATACAAAGCTCTTTGGTCTGTGTCAGAGCAATCTGATGCCCAAAACAAATCAGGAGAGAACTATTAGGCAGCCAATGTACCAAACACCTCTGAAGAGTACTGCAGTTTCAATGCATCACAGCAGTTGCAGTGCTTGTCCTTCCCACAAAGCATGGCTGAATCGATTTTTTGGGGGGTTAGGATGGTGTGTATGGGGTGATGCTTGTGAAGCAGAAGGGCTCATTTCACTTGACTGTACTTATGAAATGAGACAATGCATCTGAAAATGGGATAATCCAGAAAAAAACACCTCTTCCTCAGTCACATATAAACCACACAAACTCAACCCTCTGCAATTATCATGGCAAGGCCGCCCCTCTGCAGTGACCCAGGAGAGCCATAAGACTATAAATCCCTTCCAGAGTCCTTATTCAGCCATCCCCTCTCCTCTGAGGCCATGAGTGCAAACCTCAGCTCTTCCCAGCGCATTCCTGCTCCCATGATATCCTCCCAATCACATACTCTATGAATCTTCCTTCCACATCAAGATTTCCCATCAAACCCTAACACCCTAGTCTGTTCCCACACCTTAGAGACTTTCCTATACCCTCCAGCATCCCCTGGAGCTTCTTTTCAAAGAATGATCAAAGATTCAGAACACTCCATATAACTCCCAAACCTGTCTGCACAATAAGCTTGCTAGCACCAGCTAGGACCAGTGGCAAGTCCTTTCTGTCTACAGTACCCCAGCTGTCCTACCATGCTCTCTGTCAAATCGGTGTCAGCCTTACTGTATCTCCTCCTCATCTCACTTGGCTCCACTTAAAAGCTGCAGTTCAAGCTTGCACAGAACTCTGAGATACTGCCGATCCAAAAGAAAGCATAGAACAAAACTCCAAGTGTGTCCATCTGCACACACAAAAAGCAGTACCCTATTGTGCAAAGAGAAGAGCTAAGAAGAACTCACGATAAAATTACTCCTGGCAACTGATCCGAATTTTACTTTCTCCAAAAACCTATAAAGCAAATAAACTCTGGAGCCTAGGAGTCTCAAGGGAATGGAGAAATTCATGGAATGCCCACTTTCCAAATGAGGCACCGCATCTCTCTATGGATTTTGAGCCACTTTTAGTAACATGTTCCAATTCAATGAAATCAGTCTCTTCTTACCCCAGCTCTTACTCTCTGGACCCACTGCACCTTGGATTCCTAAGGAGATCTTCTCTAGCCTCTCCTGATGGCCACCTCATTCTTCCCTTTGTCTTGTACCATCTTTGCTTATCCAGAATAGCTGTTTCATCAGCTAAATCTCCAGCTGGAAGGAAAATGGGAATGTGAGTAGGAAAGTTAGGAAAAAATATTAAATGTTGACTTTCCAAATGCTCTGTGTAGTTTGGAAGAGGTACATTTCTCAAGAGTGAAGACATTTTATTCATGGAACTCTTAAAGTTTCTTTTTCAATAAAAGAAAGGAAGCCTTGAAACCATGAAACAAGGCATAAGAATTCCAAAATTCTGTTCAAAAGGCTCATGCTCCCCCCAACAATTTCGGAAACATCTTCTGAAGGTCCATCTCAGACATATGTTTGCCAGAAGGCACACAGCATGTGGTGCAATGGGCCATCCGTTCCTTCCTGTGACTACAGACTTCCAATTCCACACAAAACACACTGCCTCCTTACAACCACTGCACACCCTCCTACACACATCCCCTGCCCCCTTTTCATTTCAAATCTAGATCACTAATATTGAAAGGGACTGGACACGCTTGAGAGGCAACTCAAACAGTGACAGAAAAACTGATTTCAGGACATCTGGAAGCTCTAAGTTTGCATGGTAATCTTACTTCGGTTGGGCAGGATAATTTTCCAGAGGGACAATCTCAATTTTGCCACATCAACATAGATCAATTCGATTCTTGCAGCAACCAAGCAAGAAGAACCCACAACTGAGTGTGAAGAAGCTCAGGAAACAATAGAAAGCAACCAACCTACATCAGCTGTTGAAAGTCTGATGCAACGTGGCATAAAACATCCCTTTACAATGGCAACTAAAGCTCAATAGGAGACCCTTCTGCACTTGCATGTGTTCCAGCACATGAGCGGTGCTGGTATTTTCCCACACTTCCTTCCCTGCTCTGCTTCTTTGTGAACCTAATTGTTATTGACATGAATACCGGATGTAATCTTGTGTTATTCTTAGAAACATTTCAGCTCCCAGCTGAGGCCTAAAGAGATCAGATCCCCATTTTTCAGACTGAATTCCTCTGCTGCTGTTTCAGGAGGCCAGAGGAGTCATCCTGCACAGAGCCGACAGAAATACTCCATCAAGCAAGATAAAGGGCAACAAGATCCCAAGTCACCCTGCAGAGGGCCTGCCTACAGCATCAGTCACAGGGAAATGGCTATGCATTTGCCAATGGTGCTAGAGTGATAATCCATACCTCTGATGATAGACTACGTGCTAGAGCCATGCCAAGAAAGCAGCAATTCAATTTAACTGTGGAGTCTACTGTTCTATATACCTGTCCTTCTGCTAAGGATTGTGGTGGCAAATGCATCTTTTTTATGTACCTCACAGAAAGCTTTTGGTAGCCTAGAGCAGTCATGTACTTTGAACGCATTCACTATGATAAACCACTCCTCACATTCGTTCAGACAGATCGGGAAAAAAGAAAACATTCTTCAAATAAAACTTAATTTTCATTCTAATAATTCGCAATATTTAAAATAAACGTGGAAGGAGAACACACAAACCTAATGTGCTCTTCTCCAAATATCAAAATGCAGCTTCACTTTCCTTCCTAAAAATGAGATTATTTGGGTTCTGAAATGTTAATGGAGAGACATGAAGAGGAGCCAGGGTTGCAGGCTGACACCTCTGATATTTTCAGCTAAGGAAAAACTCCTGATCCTCAGAATAGCCAGACTTTTAAGTCTCTAATAGTATCGTTATTACCCATCTCCCTGGAAGGCTGATGGCACAAGGCATAGAGTGTTTGTCTGGAAAACAAAGACTGGAAAATATTTAGGTAGAATACAAGCTAACATGGCACTCTGCTGCCCTTGAGCTACCAGGCTTCATAGGTCATACAGAAAATTACTAAACTGCTATGAAACTCCTCTACAACAAATCATATCAGTGCATACCTTTGCTGTAGCAGATTTGCCTGTTTTCTTACACAGACTACTGCAGTTTCTAAGAAGATTTCTACTAATACTGACTGCTTCCAGCTCCTCAGAGTAGGAGTATCTTCTAACCAGACAATCTGTTGGCCTCTGCACTGCTGGGACACATCAGGCTTCACAGTAAAGCACATCAGGAAACAACTGAAACCACAAGAGAAAAAGATGTTCAGACAGAGCTGGGATTTCAAAAGTAGGTAGGTATGTTTCATCTTGTGTCATTCCCCACCCTGCCTCCCCATAAAAAAAAAATAATAATAATAAAAAACAAACAAACAAGGAAAAGTGTCCCACAGGTTTTTGAGTGAGAATGAACACTTAGGACCACGGAATTAATGTGCACCCTGGGAACCCAGGGCAGGCACAGACACAGAGGAAAAAAGCAGTATCCAGACAGTGCCCAGCAGCCTGCAGACATCTCACACCTGATGACTCTCTGCAGCACCTCAGGGCACAATCACCCCTGGTGACAAAGACCATCATCCATGCTCTAGCACCAAGTCCTGCTAACTGTCCTTTTGCTAAGGGAACTCCATGTTAGTCTCAGTTTTCACTATTTGTTGGATAGGGTGGAGAACTATGAGGTTACATTTGTCTTGTGCATCTGGAACACTGAGCGCCCAGGGAATGGATAATGAGTTCTTGTTCATCTTTATAACTTAACGTAATGTAATCTAATCAAGACAAGAAAAAACATCTGAGCAACCTGCTGCAGTATAAGCTTTAAAAACATGAACTGAAAGACATAATGTCATGGTTGAAGGTATCCAAAGCTCCCATCAGGTAAATTCCTCTCTCATCCAAGCAGCTGATGGCATCCTTCCTGACCAACAGATGTTGCTATCCTCCTTCCATCTGTTGCAGGGCCAAAATACGCTCCTCTTTGTTTCTCTTTACAATCAAGTGAATGTTTTCAGCCATGGTTTTATTTCTGTTGGTAAAGACAGCAAAAGTGACGTACAACCACAGACACACAGTACAGCATAATGTCGCGATATGCCCTGCATCAGCAGAGTCTCCCAGTGCTCAACTTGGAATGCCACCTTTGATCCCGGCACTGCTCTTGGTGACAGGTCATCGATGGATAACGTGTCCCTCCTTTCTCAGTCTGTTTCAATGGTCTCTTGGCTTTTCTCCAGTCTAGTACTTAGGATTGCCACAACAGTCCTGGGTAAGGACCCCTTCTCCACAGTAACTTGAATACACGTCTCTCCCCCCACCCCCCAGCCTCATCTTCTGCCACAGCAGAGGCCACCTATGGAAAATAAAATAATTATACCAGGAAGACTTTGAACGATTCATCAGGAAACATCAGCTGTTGCAAAGGCTGTGCTTTCTAGATCTGAGAAAGACACCTGGGCATCTATTAACTCTTCACGGTGAAGCTCCCTGTTCACACATGCATCTGAGAGAATCCCATTTTTGCAGGAACGTGGGAGATGCCCATTTGTCTCCATGTCCAGAGCACTTCCATTCTGGTGCCATTCCAAGACAGCTTTGCATTTGTTTAAGTCCTGCTTTTCAGGATCCCTGTGAATCTCTCCATTGGTGTATACTTCCAATGCATACTCACTGATTCGTATGCTGGCGTTCTCTCCATCCCCACCATGTGTGGAAGTCCTAATGCTGGCTGTTCCTGCCTTGAACTGCTCTTTCCTCCCCAGGATATGCTGGCTGATGATTTTACGGAAGGTGTATCGGAACTCCCTGATTCGGTAGGCATAAATTAGAGGATTTACAACCGAGTTGGCATGAGAAAGGATAATGGCCAGATACATCAGCCAGAGGGGAGCATGGGCACAATTTGGGCAAAAAAGGGTGAAACAGTTAATAATGTGTAGTGGAAGCCAACAGACTGCAAACAACCCAACAATGATGGCTAAAGATTTGGCTGCATGGACTTCCTTCTGCAAAGTGGAGCGTGAGCGTTCCCCATGCACCATCTTGTTCTCCATCTGCTTGAGCTGCCGTCGGGCTGCCATGAAGATTTTCAAGTAGATACCAAACATGAGAAGAAGAGGCAACAACACACAGGCGAAAAAGTTGTAGTAGACCATGTATTCCATGGTGACCACAGCCTCAAAGAGACATGCCACCATACTGTTGCTGCAGTTGATGGGAGAGGACTTATTAGCACCCAGTTCTTCAATCTGGGAACGGTTGTGCCACCCTAGCATTGGTGTCAAGCCAATGATGAAAGATAATACCCAGCAGATGGCAATGATACCTTTGGCTCGAGAGCCCGTCACCAAGCCATTGTACCTGTAAAGAAGAGGAAAAAAGTGGGAATTATGCCAGTGTCATTCAGCAAGCTCTTGACACCCAAACAATGGTCCAGCGCCTCACAAGAAACAAGAAGAAGATCTGTTTCTCCAGACAGGCCTTTGAACTGCTGTGTAGAACCCACCCAGTCCAGCCTGGACTCCACAGTGACGCTGCATGCCAACTACTTCCCTCCTTGCTCTTTTAGGCAGTGAATAGGCTACATAAAAGCAGGGAAATTAAAATGGTTTCCAGCTATGTACCTTCATTCCACCATGTCACTTGGTCATGCATGCAGATCTTGCAGCCTGGATAACTGGCATCACTGTTCTGACCCTTGGTGGTGAAGGCCACTATAGTTCCTTTGCCACAGGTAGAGGTGGCCCCTCCATTCTGCCAAGGAAGCAGGCTTCTAGCACAGATTTGCTATGTCTGTCTCACTATTAAATTCATCTGTAAGCCAAACAGCACCGAAGAACTGGAAGCACAATGCTATTGGCACTTTGGCGTCCAGCATCAGCAGCCTTCCTTACTGAGACAAGGCCAGAAGTTTTCCTCACTAACCCAGCAAAGCTGATCCCGTGTCTTTCTCATAAAACAGGTGTTAAGCTAAGGACAGGAATTAAACTGAGTTCTGACCACAAGTATACCATGAACTGCACTGCACACACCAAAGGCAACCTCGGTGATGAAGACATTGATATACCTAGCTCAAGCCAGAGCTCCTAGCAATAAATCCACCAAGATCTATTGAACAAGACAATAAGCAACATGGTAAGAACCTGACAGGGCAGCCAGGGACCTTTGTTTGTCTGAAATATCAGCCAGTTCCCAAGGCCTCACAGGTTACTGCGAGTCCTGAGCTGACTCCACCAGTTCTTCTCTCTGAAAATGTAAATCAGGGCAACAGTTTAACATTTCAATGCAATTTCCTTTACTTGGTAACACTTAGCATAGAAAGTAGATGGCTGGATTCCCACATTGTCCAGCGTGGGTCCCACACTGTGTTTGACCCTATGTGTCTACAATCGGACCACAGTAGCTCCAGGCTACCAGTGTTTCCCAGTGCTCCTTCTCCCTCTGTCCCCAGAACTCTCTCAGTAAATAAACAATAATAACACTAACAATCCAACCAGCCACAGAAATCTTTCCATCTCTCAATGAGACAGCCCGTCCCATCGGTTCACACTCCTGTTCTAACACCAGTTCAGAGCAGGGGAAGGGAAATGCTGCTTTCTCCAAGCTCAGCAACGAACGGAGATCTTGCATGCACTTCAAATCCCTGCTGGTGGGCTATGGAAACAACCTGGCTGATACAAAACCTGGCAGGCTCCATCCTCTATTCCACAGCTGCATTTCAAAATCAGAAAAGGAGGAACAGCTGGGGGAGCCAACCGCAATTCCCAGCACTCAAAATACACTGAAATCCACCTTCCAGAAATTAGAGTGGGATTCAGCTGATTCTGGGACATAAAAAGTTGTCTCTAGCAAGAGGCAGATCCTACTCAGTGCCTATAGGAGGCTGAGCATGCATGGCATGGATGCTAGCAGAGAAACTGCTTACATTCAGAGCTAATTAACAGAGTGAAACAGCATCTGTGCTTTGAAAAATACACTCGGGGAACAGAGGTTGGCCAAAGGCACTTGGAGCTTTGGAAAAAAAGAAGAAAAAAAAAAATCACAAAACCCTCCAGCGCTGGAATTGGCTACATCTTGTCAGAGGAATTTTGAAATTGTGCAGCTGTTATCCCACGACTAGAGATGTCCCATCCCTTCCACTAAAAATACATTCATCACTGCTCCAGGCAAACAACCCCCCCTCCCGCCCCACTCCAGCTTCTCCCTCCTTCTTACCCTCTGGGGATTCCCATGCAACAAACTTTACAAGGCTTAGAAACAGCACTTTAACCCAAGCAGCCTTCTGCTTCCCAGCTGCACTGTACCAAAGCTGGCAGTGCTATCAATTCGTTAGTACATTTTCACAGAGCTCAGCATCTCCAAGGGCTAAGAGCAAAAGCTCACGACACTGTGCATAGCACCTCTCTGGGTGTCCTTCTGGCCCCCAGGCCAAAGCTGCTGCCCGTACCCATAGTGTTGTACAGCTCTGGATGATAAGGTCAGGGTTTTCATGGAGCATCACACAGCTTGAGCTGCTGGCACCCCAGTGCAGGAGATGCAGCCCACGGAAAGGAGCTGACCTACAGCCCATGCTCTGCATAGCTGGAGAATGACTTTGTAGCATGTCTGATGTGTCCAGACAGCACTGGATTGGCCGTACACAAGCAGTTCTCATGCTTCCTGGAAATACAGGACTTACTACACAAACAACAACTTCTACTGGTGAAATTGCAGGCACAGAGAACACGTGTGCAGAGCAGAGAGAACTCAGGGTGGAGGTGGGTGTGGGGCTGGGGTACCTGCTCCTCCATAAAGTCAAATCCCCTTGTGCAAATACCTGCAAGCATGAGTATCTTCCCCCAGATAATTCTGCCTGCCCTGCTGCTCTCCCACCAGAAGACTGGAGCACTGTCTCCATGGGAGCAGCTGCTCTTGGTGAATACACAACTCCCCTGTGCTGCCTAAATTAAATTGGCTGAAGCTGTGGTACCTCATGATCCCTGCTTAAGCTCTACCATCAAAATAATGATTAAACAGAAAGTGTGGTACATCACCAGCCTGATCCATAAGTCTTGAAACAGGGTGGAAGGCAGAGCTGTATGAGAACCCCGGACTCTTCAAGTAGAGGTTAAAATCCTTCCATCCCCTGCATGATTTGAAGCTTCCTAACTCATCAACACACCACCTGCCTGGTGTGCTGCTGGACTTCCAAACCCACCTCTGGCTGACAGCACAGCTCCCTGCAGCCAGAAGGCCCCACCACGTGCAGAGCTCACACCAGCCACTGTCACTGCATGGCGAGGGAGCGACGTGCTGCACGTGGAGGGCAGTGCACTTCGAGCTGAACTCCAGCAGTGCTCAGTGCTTCTGAACAACTCACTGCAAACACTGCTTGCTGAGCACAGGGCCCAGCAGCCCACACCCCTGGCAGCTGCAGTCGCAGGAGGATATTCTATTCCTATGATACTCATCTGACAATCCCAGATCACTTGAGAAATCTTAGAGCAGGATATCAAACCCAGACCTTCTTGCGCACCACCCAAACAACTCTTTCCTACAACTCAGTCAAGAAACTTGCTCCCTTGCTCCAGATGCTACCTGATACTGGTACTTGATTGTGCTATGGGGACAGGCAGGGTGGGATCCCACAGCCAGGCACAGTGCTCCAAGCAGCAGAAGCAATAGTAGTGGGCAGGCACTGCTCTTTTGCTCACAGCACTACCAGCTTCCAGACCACAACCTTGGCAGCAGCAAGTTCCACCACAGCACACAAAGCCATAGACAACTTGTGTGGCTCTCAAAGCCATGCCTTTGGTTGCCAGAAGGAGAAAGCAAATTATTCTTTTGTACTGGGCTGAATCTGCTTGTCATCTATTTGATGGAATATGAGCGCGTGTAGGAAGTGCTTGGCATAAGGTCAAAAGGGTTATGGTGCGTAGGGAAAGCAGCAGGGGGGTCAAAGTGGTAATAAAACATTAAACCACCATTTCACTGATTCAGATGCTCAGCTACGACCATTTAAGAAAGTCAGTTGTCTCCAAAGTACCTTCCACTGGAGGACAAGGTCTCCACTTCCAGCTCCTGCAGTTGGCACCGCATGGCAAGCACACGGATTCATGCCACGGGTGAACACCTGAAGCCAGCACACAGAACAAACAGTAACCTGAGAAAACTTTTCCGTCTGGCTGCAGGAAGAAACACCATCTCTCCTTCCAGTGCATCAGAGCTACCTGTCCTTCACCATGGGAATCTCTGCACCACAAGTGCATGCACAAGAGCACGTGTCTGGGCACGGTGCCCTCGGAGCATTTCCTGGCACCAAAGAGCCTGGAAAGTGGCAATTGTTCTTGGCCCGTGACTTCATCCCGGAGCTCAGACTCACAGCCAGTTTTGTTTCAAACACCCAGGGGTTTTATATCAGTGAGTGCAGGTTTTCAGGTACCTGCCATGCTACAGACAGTTTGCATTCAGTCCTACACTGAACAATGGCTTGGCCTCGCTTCCCCGCGAGTGCTTTGCTGCCACTTTCAGAGAACTACACTTGTATTAAACCTGGCAGGATTCAGCAAATGTCTGAGAACTTTGAAAATCTTTCAAACTTCATGAGATGCTTTCATTATTTGAACGATAAGATGTTAACAATTTTTTTTCTTGTAGTTTTAAATGTTACCATGCTTTTCCTCATGGCAATTTTTTGGGGAAGGTTCTTTTAACCACAGAAAATTCATTGTAAGCGTAACACCAATTATGTACTGAGGTGTCCAAAACCAAGCAGAATAAGAAATCTCATTCTTCTGCCTCCTTAATGCTTACAGCTTATTTGTGTGGGTGTATGTAACCACAAAGGTATCCACCGAGATGTGTGGTTTGCCTTGGGACAAACTGGGAATGGAACAGTTAAATGAGGAGAAAAAATAGGTTCAGTCCTTTTTTATTCCTCTAGAATATATGAAGGAGATCTCATCTATTTGTAAGAGTAACTAAATCAATACTGGGAATGTCTGATGTTAACATTCTTACCCTTTGAGGGGGAGAGAGGAGGTATTCCCCTCAAAGGTCTTCCCATTAAAGACCAGGGCAAAAGCATTACACTTTAAGTGGCAGAACTTTATTTCCTCTGGCTTGATGCGTATTTGAGACAACCAGGTATTAGAAAGAAAAAAAGTGAGGATGTGAGCAGTCTGAATCACACCCCTTTTCCCTCTTCAGCTAATAGCTTTCACTTTCCCAGCATGTCAGAAGCGATACACCTAAAGTTTATTCACCCACAAATTCTTCTGGGGAAAACAGAATTGACAGCTCCTTCCTTCCTTTTCTAAAAGGACAAACTAACTAATCGAGGAGGAGGAACCCACAGATCTACCTGTTGGTTTCTGCATCCAATCAACTCCACTGCTCCTGGGCTGGAAGAGGGTGTGCTCTGTTATTTCTAAAACAAAATAGTGAACAGGTACAGTGCCCAGCGCCGGGCAAGTCAGAAAGACTCTGACTTTTTCAGACTCTCTACTTTGGCTATTCCAGGAAATAAAACTTTAAAGGTAATACAGTTACAATGCCAAAAAAAAAAAAAAAAGGCAGAATTTCAGATTTTTAAAATCACTTCTGGAAAATAATTTTCTAACAATATGAATGTTTAAACTGTCAGCAAAAGTTTCAGAGTTACTTTATGAGAGTTGGAAAACATTTCACCATTTCAAAACCAGGTCAGATGCAAGCTACCAAAACCTTCTCTACATGTGCTTCTTTGAGCCATTTATCACCACACTGGTTTGTGTCCTGAAAATATTCATCAGAATGCAGAAAAGTGAAAACAGTCCAATTTATAGGTACTAATATTGACAGTTTTCCTTTGCAATGAACAGATTCACTTTTCCTTATGACTACACCAACAGTAGAGACTGTAACACAACTGTTCAGTTTGGAAACCTGACTATGCTGCACCGGTCTACATGGAGAGGTGGACCAGTTCCAGGGAATGGGAGGTTTATGTTAACCAATGTAAGTTCTGGGTGAGCAGTGTATTCACAAGGGACAAAACTAAACTGGACAGGACAGCACAAAGCGATTTAAACTCAACACAAGAGAGGATATCCACACAACCTCAAAGTCAAGAGCACAATAATCAGAATTTTGTTCCGTTTTTGCAGCCGTATTTCTTACTCAGCAGGATAGGCAGCAAGTCTCTCCACTGGTGTGAGCATGCTGCATCCTCCTAAGGCCAACACCTCTATAGTGTGGGGCCTGGGGTGGCTGCAATGTGAGGGATGGACATGCCTGAGTTAATATGTGCTTTCCTACCAGATGCAGCACCTAAATCAGTCCAAGTCTTCCTAGCTTCTTCATAGCATGCTGTTTCTCCTCTCTTCATGTTTAATGGACCGCTCAAGAGAATATCCCCAACCGCATGCTTTATAAACCCACTGCAGGAAGAGTCCTCCATTCCCCTTGGTAGGAAAATCTCCCTGTGCTTCCTGCCCCCACCAGATATTGCTTTAGCTCCACTTTCCTGCAGCAATCTCACCTGTGCTGCTGGGCAGGGCTCAGAGCACAGATCTGTGAGCACACAGAGTGCTCCTGTCTACATGCGGAGCAGCAGCTCCCAGGCAATACAAATCCAGAAACCAAGGCAGCCCCTAAGAATGTGTTTACTGATGTTCATTTCCCACTAAGGTGCCCCCTCTGCCTTCCAGCCCACCCTGCTTACCTGAGGGGTATGCGGATCGCAATGATTCTGTCGATGGCAATAGCAAGGAGGCTGAAGATCGAGCTCTGCGTCAACACCAGGACGAAGCAGGCGATGAAAAGGCAGCCATAAAAGAAGGCACAGAAGCCAGTGCTGATGGTGATGGCAAAGGGAATTGCCAGCACTCCCACCGCAATGTCAGCAGCAGCCAGGGACACCACGAAATAGTTGGTGACGTTCTGCAGGTTGCTGTTCAAATAGACTGCCCAGCAGACCAGGACGTTTCCCAGGATGGCCAGCACCGCAATGATCAGTTCCAGGATGATGTAAGCTATGTCTGAGAGGAAGTCTTCTTTCCCATGTACTAGCATGGTGAGAGCGACCAGGCCAACGTGAGAACGTGCCAGAAAAGCTCAGCGTTCATATCTGCAGAGCACTGAAAAGCCAAGACACCTCGAAGCTGTCTGGGGTCTGCAGAGCGCTCGGTGGCCGCCGTGAGGGTGGCTCACACATACACCTTTCTGCACATGGCTGCTGGATGTCTTCACAGGAGCAGGTGTCAAGAGAAAAAAAAAACAACCAGGGCTCGCTAGCTTTGGCAAGGTGGAGTAACCAGACACACAGCAATTCAAACTCTTGCAGATGAATGGACAGGAGAATATGTCATGTAGCCAAACACTGCACCCCAGGCCACAGAGTTCAACACGACGCAGCAAGTGTACTGTACATCAGCGTCACATCGGCTGTGAAGTTTTGTTTCCTGTTGACAGTCACACTGCTAGTCATGGCTTCCTGTCAGACATACCTACCAGCAACATCCTCAGTTCTCTTTCCCTTCTTCTGCCCAAGTCTTGGGAAATATTCTCTTCAGCCGAAGCAAACGTTCAACTTCTCTTGTAGTTTCCTTAAAAACAAATAAAATAATAATAATAACCAAAGAAAAACCACATATGCTAAGTAATCAGCTCTACGGCGGAGATGGAAAAAGCAAAATCTCATTAGAGTGGCACATTAAATTGATAACGGATATTAAACAGACCATGAAGAATACATCATTGGCAAAAATCTCACATTCTGTCTATCCTGAAAGCTGCAGGGCCAGACCCAAGGCTCAGGAAGGCAGTACTTTGCAGTGGTGATGAGAAACAAGAGATGTTTTGTTTTCGAGGCTACCAACTGAGCTGGCACTTCTGCAGCTGCTCGATAGTCTGCCCTGAAACATGAGAGCCCCGTTAATTACGCCTTGGCAAGCTCTGTGGCTGCACAGAGGAAAGGTGGAGGAGGTTTTTACATACACCTGTCTCCCTCTGATCACAGACACAGGCTCGGGCCATCACGTGCTGCTCACCCTCAAGTACTTTGCACAAAGGTGCACTGCACCAATACGCAGCTCAGCGACGGCACGAATGCTCATTCATAAGAGGGGTTCTGCTGCTGGCACACACATTCACTCTGTTCCCACACCCCATTTTTCCTCCAAGTGCATGCATACTGAAATGCAACTGGCAACAGGGAGAATAAATAGCTTAAGGCATGTCAGACGGCAGTGGTAGTACTTCCCTGCTGGGAATGGACACACAGGACAAGGGTCTTTAGGATGCCTTCCTGCAACACCATCTTCTTGCTCACATAAATCTTTATCCTATAGGCAAACCACTTTATTTGCTAAACCAGCACTGTACTTAGCAGTCTTTTGCATCCATGGATTCTGATAACACTTTTCAGAGAAAGTCAGCTTGATTCTGCAACTCCTACCAGCCAGAAACACATCTAGGATATACTCCTACCAGAAATGCACGTGTAGGCACAGTGCCAGCACCACATCTCAGAGTGCACATCCCCATTCCTGCATCACACACAAACCTGGGACTCACCGTGGTGCAGGGTAACACAGCTCCTGTGGCTGCTGTTTCACAGGAACACGTACACATCACCTATATGCTTACGTGCCTCATTTGCACGCTGATCTTGCCACTACCTCTGCTGTCAGATATGCACACATCTCACCACAGTTTCAGCTCAAAAAATTACCAGCAGAGAATACAGTTTTCTGAGATCCACACCACAGTCAAGAGAACTGTCTGCTGTGCTACCCTGTAACCTTCAGACTGGGTCTTAAACCTTCAACAAGCTTTAGCAGCAATATTTTCTCACTAGCAAGAACTGAAAGCATCAGAGGGCTGGGAGAGAGACTAGCTAATAAATGACCAACTCAGGTTCCCATGCAGCTCACAACTCCAAAACAAATGATTTTTGGTACCTCATACACAAGTGATGGGCCGCGGCCTAACCCAGCAGGTTGCATGCCTCCACAGTTCACTGTTTTAAACACAGAAACCTAATTTCTCAGGACAAAATAAAAGGGTAAAGACAGTGATAATAAAAGAAAATATGATTAACTTGTGATTCACATCTGATCTCAGGAATATAATCTAATTTTAGACCTTTCATTGATTTAGAGCTCTACTGCTAATGCAGCATTTGAAAGGAAAGTAAATGGCTCTTGGTGGCTTGGATATGTTTCAAAAACCCAGCTTCTCCTTCACCCCCAACAATCTTTTGTATGTTTTGTTTGGTTTGTGTGGAAGAAATGAACAAAATAGATTAGTTTGTGATATAGCTATTAAGAGAGAGATAAAGATCATCCATTTAATCTTTTCTAAAGAACAAAAACCCCAAGAAGTCTCTATATTGTTTATCTTCCCTTAGCAGAAACCCTGTTTTCCACTGACCTCCCACGGATTGCTTCTACCTTCTGGAATTTCAGGGTTGTCGGCAATGTGCTCCTACATCACTTCTCCAATGTCTGATTGTCCATTTCAAGTCCCAATAGGTTTGTTTCAAGGCACTGATAATGAAATCTCCCCTGCAGCCTGCCTTCCAGAGAAGGAGATCAGAATATCAGATAGGAACAAAGAAAATCGGGAGGGAAAGAAAACAAAGAGCAAGATGAAAAATAAACCACAACACTTTGTGTAAAGATAGTAAGAAAGGGACGGGTGGGGGGATGGCAGGATAAAAGCTGGCAGAAGCCAAAGAAATAACCAAAGGAAAAATAAGACTGTAAGAGAAACACCGTGTGTTTGTTAGATGGGTGCAGGCTCCCATGTCCCACAGTACCACGGTCGCAGAGATGGTGATGGGGTAACTAACACTGTCAATGAAACAGGGGATACTCTTCCCAATTCTAGAGCTTCCTTTGGTTGGATTATGAATTCATTTGAATCTCTCATGCATTTTGTTTTACCTGGCTCTTTCAGTGGCTCACCTCAAACTTGTTTTCCAACAGTACATGGTAACAAACCCGTAAAACTTCGAAGAGGTCCCCTCATACCAATTATCCAGTATAAAGACAAAGCTGGAATTACTGACAGCTCTGCACATGTTCTGAAAAAGCACAATGCTGGAATCTGAAGCTTAATGACCACACCACATACTGTTTTCTAATATGGCAGTTTTCACCCTTCTACTTCAACAGTTCATTTCAGGGTCCCATTTTAACCTTTCCATTTGGCTTTCAATTTGTTTGGTCCCTTGTTTCCCACTCCCCTTCACAGCCAGTAGGCTGACTCTTCAGCCTAGCTATTTATTGAGAAGCAATCTGCAAGATGCTATGCCCAGAGGAGGACAACATGTCCTTCCACCCCAACCTGCTCCCAGATGGGCTGGAAAACACTTAAGAGAGTTCTGCAGAGCCAGCACATCTCAGAAGAGAAATGACCAGAGCTGAGCAGGTGTCCCAGTCACAACCAAACAACATTTTGTGTCTGCTTCAGCGCCACTGCTTCTTCAGTAACAACTGCTGATAGAAGCAGGAATTGTTCACCACACAATGCCAGCATGTCAGGGCTCTCACCTACTACTTACAGAGGTGTCACCATTCAGGGGGTTCCCACAACAACCCAAACTTCCCTTGTATCTCAATGATCTCTCACCGTGCCAGCCTGCTGTAGCTTTCAACAGCATGATACATCTTAAACTGCAGACCTGTTTGCTCTAAAGCAAGGAAAGGGCCAACCTTCCTGTGTGTATCACTAGAAACTCATGGCACAGAGGCAAAATGAAACACAGACCACCTAGAAAAGAAGATACATTACAAAACCATTGACTTCATGCGAGACTCAAAGGCTCAGCAACCAGGTCTGACAAGACAAAATTAATTAACAACTTGTTTTACTCACTGGGGAAGTGTATATTTAACAGCACGGGCCCTTGAGGGATCAATATTGCAAGGCTCTTTAAACCTAAGAAAAATAATCTGTATCACACAACTTGCTGGACAGCTACAATTAGTATTTCTTCTCAAGCTCATGTTTTGTCTTGTTAATTGGATTAATTCTTCCTTGATACCCTGGGCCATGTTCTGGCTTTCTCCCTCTTATTAAATAAACTTTTTTTTTTTTTTCCCACTCAGAAACCTGTAAAGCTGTTGCTCTGCTCATTTTTAGTCACTTGGAACACTCTGTTCTCTCTCAGATTTCAGCCCCAGTTGAAAAACTGCTCCTTGAAAATTCAATAAGGCACCTGAACAGCATGTTCTCATGAAGCAATTCACCAATGGAGACCAAGCAAGCTTTTGTTTGGCATCTCCAGTTGGCTTTGGACTCAGGTCTTCACCCTTGTGATCACCTGAAGTATTGAAGTGAGAGTCCTGCTTGCTTCCCACCACCCATCTCCAAAAACACTCATTCCCTCCTCTTGGTCCCTTCAGGCAGCTCACAGGGCCATGGGGGAGCCCTTACACAGCCTCACTCCATGGGTTGCCATCCAGCACCTCCACCAGACAATGCAGCCCTCCCCAGGTACCAGCTGCCTACAGATCACCTCCCTCTCTAGGAGAAAATCCTTCCATTAGCACATGGCTGCAAGCAGAACATCGCTGCAGCTGAAGCATTCATTTCATAATTTCCAAAGCCTGGAGGGGGGATACTTGTTGCTTCTTATCCTCAATTAAAGCCCTTCAGCTCAAAAAGAATCTCACTATCTTTTATACTCAAGTCTCTTAGAAACTTCTCTCTCATTTCTCTAGAGGATCAAGCCACAGTGAGTCAATGTGCACACAGGCACTACACCAAATCACAAACAGCTCAGACTTTAAACAGAGGGAAAAGAGGGAAGACACCAGCAGCACTTTTCAGTGCTGCCCACAGGTTTGCTTTCTGAGCCCCCATACGATCTATGAACACACCTCATTTAGAGCAGCTCCTCCACAGCCCTGAGCCACCACACGAGGGCTGGAGACAGCCCCACTGCTTCTCCTCCCTTGAGGGATGGAGGAACGCAGCAGGGTGGGGCAGGAAAGAGAGGAGTAAGGAGGCATCACCCTACTAACCAAGACACACTTGTTCTGGTTGCTCTATTTGCTTTATTATTGGCTCTTGGCTAAATGATCTTTAGGTCATCTGCTTACAGTAATAGGAGGAAATTAAATATTAATAATAGACTATTTCCCTCTAGACTGTTCTTGTTAACAAAGGATACAAGTGAAACAAAGCAGGCAAAATTATCAGCACACCATGCTCTTGGTTTTCAGGTACCTGGAGCACTTGCAGCCTCCCTGCATCTTCCAGGAGCAGAAGACATTCCATGTTCTGGCACACCCACCTGCAGGGACGCCCAGAACAAGTGCAGTGTCTCAAAATCCCTCCTCTATCAAGGGGCTCCACATTGCAGCCTGACCCTTGTGGAACATCATTTTAGACTTTACCCAAAACAACATCCAAGCCACTGACGTTCTGACTGAAAAAAATGTAGGGCCAAGGTCTTTTTAAGAGCAGAGCTCATTTCCCTTCGGGTAGTAAAGTATTCCAACGTTGTGAACCCTGCAACAGGGCAATGGATCAGCTTTGGAAATCATCGAGAAATACTGAAGAAGATGAAGGCTTCAGTTTTGCTAAACTCAGTCTCATCCCCTCCTACAGGAAAACAGCACTCCAAGACCTACAACCAGCACTCCAGGTACTTGTGAAGGCAAAAGAAATGGTTTTTCCAAGACCAGTACTGCCCTGAACAGGAAGAGGGACAACATTTCTTATGTTTCCATCTCTGCTGCAGCTCAGGACCAAAATGGAGCGCGTACTCACATCAAGAACAAGCAGGCTGAATGTGGGTGCCAAGCCTTTATCAATGAGGGGATTACTTGAGACACCACAGCTGTGATAGCAACACAACCCAGGAGCAATTGTACCCCTCAAGCCTGTCCCATATCTCTGTTCTTCCTGTTTATTACCAGCATAAAATCACAAACCAAAAAATCCCAGAAAGAGAAACCCCACTGGACAACAAAGGTCACAGCACCGATGAGCTGGCTAACAGGAACAGCGAATCTGAAACCAATACTTCAGCTTTGCCTCCTGCCCTCCGAGTGCTAGGAGTGGATTAATTTTTATTGCTGTAGCGGAAGAGAGGACTGGAACAGAACACATTTGACTGTTATTTTTTTCCTAAGTGGATGTTATAAATGTTTAAAAACAAGCAAAGGGAAAAAACAATAACAACAACAACAAAAACTCGCCGTAATTATCCCCATTCTAATGGTCACTAAAAGACAGGGAGGGCAAAACTAAGTAGGGCTGAATGACCAGCAGTTAAATAAGCCAGATCAAGCAAACAAAAGGAAGAGGGCTCCCTTGTGCCCACTAGAGCAGGCATGATGACATCCTGCCAAGAGGCACAGAAGCATGATGGGTTTTTGAGCAAACTGTTTGCATCCAGGAGTGGTAATGCTGATCTACCTACAGTGTCATTTCCAAAAATAAAAAACGGAGCATCTGAGTAAACTGTCCTAACATGTAAAAAAGTGTAATTAAAACAATGAATCCTGGCCAGAAAGAAGTTACTACTGCCAATATCATTCACAATGTCTCTGAGGATCCATTCCTCCTTTCCTGTGTGAGGAAAGAACTCAAAAGCAAATTTTGCCTCTGCACAGCCCTACCACAACCAGCTGTGTTCACACATAAGAAGCATTTCCTTCAAGAACAAAATAAAAGAAATGAGGAAACAGGATTTCAAGAAGAGGTAACCCACTGAGGAATACGGACTGGGGAGGAATTAGCTCCAAAAATACTTATCCTATTGCTAATGCATCCACTCTGGTACATTTTAACAGGGTGAACTTCTCTCCAGATCTGACTTCATCTCTCATTCTTATACAAAGTTTCCAAAAAGGCGGTTCAGAATTGGGTACATCTGTTGATTCTGCTGTTTTTATCCAGTTCACAAGCCTGTTTGCCTTCTCTAGCTACAGACTTGCTCTCCACCAGGCCCTGCTCCCTCTGCGGGCTGTGAGCAGCGTGTGCCCAAGTTCTGCCCATGGAACACCAACTCACAGCACAGGACGGCCAACGTGCCAGGTCAGCCAGCTCCCCATCATCTTCCACAGCACAAGGAACGCAGCTCTTACCATCTCTGTGTGACTGAAATCCACTCCTCAGCTATCCTTCCCTCTCCTGATGCACGAAGTGAACAACGATGAGCAATATCTTCCTACCTCGGAGCCAAACAAAAGCTCTTTCATCTGTGGATCATACGCTAACCCCTCCGAGCGAGGGCTGTCACTGTGGCCCCACCAGGAAGCCACGTTACCACCCAGGTGGTTTGACTCATGCCTACCCAGAGCGTGAAAAGCAGCTGGGCCTCTGCTGGGTTGCAAACGCAGCCCAGTACATCCTTCCTCCCTGCCTCGCCCCCTTCCCTTTATCACTTGGAGCTGTGACACAGCAGCAGCACTTGGCTCATGCTCTGCAGGTCCTGCCCTGCCCCAGCACGCTGGGGTTCCCCAGCCTCTGCCCCCCCACTGGTGGCCACTTCCCCTACAAGGGCTTCTTGCTGCTCAGTCACCAAAGCTGTACATGTGCTCCTCATGCCCTGCAACACTGCTGGGTTTCAGCCAGCACAAGACACCCCATTTCCTCCTGTGCCCTGGTCCAGTGTGCTTCACCCACTCATCTCACCCCAACTCATCAATCCACTGCCACTGAAACAGCATTCAGACCGACAGTGCTGCACTGTGTGCTCATCCCAAAAGCAGATAAATGTCAGACTTTCTGCCTGCTTAGTTTGTTTCCAGTAACTTTCCCTCTTCTGTTATTTTTTGAGGTGTTGACCCCACCTTGTTCATCCCCACTTGCTGTGCCACGTCTCATCATGCCCTTCATGTCTGCACCTCACGGCCTCAAATCTATTAAGCCTTCTCAGGGCTTTGCCAACCTCTGTGCATAAAGAGCTGATGCTCTGATGATGTCTCAAGGCCACATGCCATCACTGTCCCTTCCTCTTCTGTTTGCACTGATTTGCATCACACTCCTCTCACTCTTGCAAAACAACTTGCATCTTTACCACACCGAAACAAGCATTTCTAGAGAGGTACTGCATGTGACTTCTTTTTCAAATCCTTGACAACAATCCATTTTATAAGAACCCTCCAGTGTTGCTGTTCACTGATCCCTAAGTCTCAGGGTTTAGCTGGTGCTTCAAGGACTCTAACAAAGTTCTTCCTTCATTTCCTAAGTCCGTGTGCTGTGGTAAAAGCACATCCGCTGACAGGCAACAGCGTGTTGCTCCAGCCTGCTTCCTCCTCGGGCCAGAGTCACCCAGTTCTTGTGGAGAGAGCACATGCTGCTGGTGAAAATTGCATTTCTAGTCAGCACTTTCCTTCTACATCAAGCTATTTTGCATGAAGAACCAGCAGACATTTGCAAATCACTTTATGAAGCATTTTACTGGATGAAGCTCTTGCTAGCTGTTTGTGAGCTACAGTGCATCTCTGCAGGCTGCAGAAAGACCAGCAGCAAACAGCTTGTTAAAATAGAGATGGCTCTACCACACTGGGGAAGTTGTCCCTTTCTCCTACGAAAACAGAAGATATTTTACATGATAAGAGAAGACAAAAAGCTCCAGCTGTACAGGAACCTGCAATCACCATCACAACCAGCTGAGCAAGGACAAACCAAAAAGGAACTGTGGTGTGTGGCTCCAGATAACAAAAGATGTGGTTAGAGCAGAAATGAATGCCAGCGAGGCTCCCTCCAAAAGGAACATCTCCCTTCAGGACTGGTAGGAAAACCTACAAAAAGCATCAATGAATCCTCTTTCCATTCTTCAGCCCACAAACACAGCTTCTTACCTTCTATATATCCTGCAAGAGCTAGTACCGTGCAGAGAAGAATCACAAACCACAGCAAACCCCCCTGAATCCTCTATATCTACATATATTACAACCCTGAATGTATCTTACTGGTCAATCAAAGTATGGATCAGCACTTAAGTAAGCCCCAGGATGGTACAAAACAACAGAATAACTTCTATTAGGTGCCTGAAAAAGTCAAAGGCCTCGGTTTCAACAGCTCTAAATAAAGAGTCCTTATTTCTGGGAGGGAAACTCTTTTTGGAATGAGAGTGTTTCAAGAAACCCCTGACCAGGCAGCCATTAACAGAGGTTATTTTTGACCTAAAACTCAAGCCAAAAAACAACTAACTTTTGAAAAGTCAACATGCTTCCCCCACACATGCTCCAAGAATCGTAACGGAGCTGGTGCCTGCCCAAATCAGACTGATGTTATTTTCCATCATCCCATTGAACCTGGGCACTGATCTGTGCATCAGACGTATGTGGAAACTGTAATTATTCCAATTAATTTCAATCACGTGACTCTTCTCTGAAGTTTGCATTAAACAGCCACATATATACCCGTCAGCTGTTCTTTTATCCTGGGAAATGTTTCCTATAGAAAATGCCAGCTTGTGCCCAAGTCTACAAATCTCCTACTGAGACCAAAGTTGTTATCATCGCAGAGTATATTTAACAGCCCTCTTCTCTTGGCTCCTTAACCTCAACCAATTCCTACCAGGATCTGACAATCCTATTCTGGGGAAACCTCAGCAGCCAAAATGACAGGTCAGTGTGTAGAGGACTTTCCCAGTACAAGAAGGGGGATGTAGATAATAAGCGAGCATTACAGAACGAGTGAGAATAGAAACACTTAGGCTCCCATCGTAAGAAAAAAAAAAAGAAAGGGAGATAAGAAGTGAGAGAGGGCTTCGTAAAAACAAACCAAAATAACTCCAAAGAAGCAGAAGCGGGAGAAAAATAGAAGAGAAACTGAGATATGAATACTATATGAGGAAAGTACTTACAGCAGAGAAAATAGCGAAAACCACCACCTACAAAAGGATGCATTAAAAGAGCAAAACGAGACCAAATTACACTTCCCTCTGTTCAGCAGCACTACTCACCCAAACACGCAGGGCCTCTGCCCAGGGAGATATGCAGACATGACCCCCAGCTGGCGCTGGCTCAGGTCCAGCTGAGCTCCACCAGCCAGCAGCCCCTCTCCTGCCCTCCCTGACAAGCTGCTGAACAGGGAGCCATGACTGTCCCCTGTGACAAGGAGTCAGTGAGCTTGGTATCTCATCGAGCTGGCAGATAAAAGAGCCCCAATCTGCAAGTACTGAGAATGGCTGAGTGCCTTCCACCCTGGCTTTGAGTGCAATCACAAATGTTAATCGACAGGAGCCCAGCATGTCATTCGTCACGTCTCCAAGGCTCCAGGAAAACCCCCCTTTCCTCTCCTTGTATCAGCTAGGGACAGGAAGATTCCCTCATCCTCTGCACAAGCGAGCCTTTCCCTCCCCCCATCCCTGACTCCAACCATCCCTGCAAGAAGTTTCACTCCCTGATAACTCCTCCATTGTCTCAGATGCATTGTTTGCAAATGTTCCCTAAAAATGCCACAGAAAGTATTCCTTATTCCCGTTTCAGGTTTTTCCACATCCCTGGGTAACACCTGGCTGTTATCTTGTTACCTGTCAGATAGTGATAAACCCGCTGCACGCAACCTCTGACCTATCATCTAAGAGAAACACGATCCATCTTGTAGTTGTCATTCCTTTTCAAGTCCTGTCTTTCACTCTCGTATTTATAGTCGTAGCAAATTACTTAGCTTCTTTGGGCTTGAAGAGTGTTGTTTTATAAATATAAAACATTATAGAGAGCCCCAAAACAACTTTCCATCCTGACCTTCTGGGCAGAAGATTTACTGCTGCCTTGTAAGCAAGGAGGTTCCAGTACTCCTGCACTTGTCTATCTTCTGCAGTGCCATTTGCATATACCTTCCACAAGATTCATTGTATTTGACAGTACCTGGCCATTACTTTTTTTTAACGTTCTAAAATAATCAACCAATAGATTTAATGAGGACAAGCATTCTTTCTCCAGAGCAAGTCAAACTGAACTGATGGGGTCTGAGTTAGTTGCTTAAATGTGCACAGATAGTGAGCTCCCAACTCCCACCAGAGCCCTGCTGGCAGCTCAGAAAGGCGCACATCCCCCTTAGTACCTCTCCCATTCTGTGCCAGCCCCGCTGATGTCTGTTCAAAGCACTCAGGGCATCCTGAGCAAGAAGGAACAAAGCTGGTGCTCAAACACATGCCACAGCATTATTAGCATTCCTGCCTATCACCAGTGGTCCCCCTGAACTCCTTGATTTTACAGAAGCCATCCTGATGTGTTTGTCTTTTCTCTGAACTTTCCGAAGCACTCTTTTGGGGGCTCATCAGCTCTTGATGCATTTACCCAACAACTTCAACCTAACTTTACAATTGGATTACCATCCAGAGAGGTAGCACTGCCCAGCCCAGCTCTCCCACCTACTGCTGACCCCCAACCACACAGACACAAGGTAGCCAGGCTTCGTATGATCTACTCCTCACAGAGTTCAAGTCAAGGAGGGAAAGAGATCATCACACCCTTACTAACTCCCACTTACCAACTACCTGCATTCAAAATTCTCTTAGTTCATCCTCTGCAAGTTGCCCACTGAGGTGAGGAATGAGTTATAGCAAAGTTTAAGCTGGACACTGGGTGTTTTCTTCATGCCTGGGAAGTGTGGAGTCTCCGCTGCAGGTCCTTTAGGAGCAGGATGGAGACATAGCTGCTGGGAAAGGCATAGAGCTGATTCTGCCTTCGGGCAGTGGCATGGATTAGATGACCTCAAAGTACCTCCTGAGGATATTTTCCATAATTGAGAGTTGTATATGCCATCTGGTCATCCTGATCGAGAGAGGTTTACTTCAGAAAAAAATGTGAAATACAACCAGTAATTATTCCTGACTCAGATACAGCCTTTGTGAGGGGAGAGGCATCTTCTGATTCTGCAGAGGAAACTGAAGCCTTCAGAGGTTAAACCACATTCTGTGCCCCACCGAGTCACAATGCTGCCAGTTCTTGACTCCTAATGGACTGAATCACAACATTCAGTTGCATGAGCAGCTCATTCAGTAGGTGACTTTCTCCTCGCTTTTAAAATGAGCAGAGACAAGAAGCTGGTACCACTGTGCTCAGGTCACTTGGCCAGGGCTGTTCAGACGCTCTTTGCAGAAGTAGAACCTAAAGGTGAACCACAGTGTAACCAAGACTTCTGGTCCTAAACAACAGGGGAAAAGGAAAGGGAAAGTTCTCCACCGGATTGTGAGAGCCCTCCCCGATTCCTTGAACCTCAGCTCAAGATCTCTTGAGTTTTGCTTACGCTTCAATCACCCATCACTATTTTCAGATGGAAAGCCTACGTTTAAGAAGGACCTGGGGAGCAACTGACCATCCGCACGGGGTGAAGAGAACGAACACGAGCAGCTGAAACCCGCTCAGGCTGAAGGCTGAACTCAGCAGGACAGTGAGAGCAGGGGTGCCACAGGCAGCCCTGGGCTGGAAAGCACCACGCGCTCACAGCTGCACAGAGCAGTGAGACGGAGCGAAGCCACAGTACGCGCTGTCCCACCTCACGTGCGAAAACGTGAGTGGAAAAGTCAAACCAAAGTGAAGAGCTGAAGCATAGTGAAAATAAGCACTTTGGTGGAAATAAATGCGAAGCCTTAAGCGTCCTGTGCTGATGAGATCATAAAGCCTTCAATCATACGGGCAGAAGGGAAGCGGGAAGGTGGGGGCTGCCCTCCGTGCCCAAGGCTGAAGGAGGTGCACTGGGCCAGCTCAGACCCTTTGGAGAAGCAGTTGAAGGGATGAGCAAAGAGCTGCAGCAGTCCCCAGACCTGCGGGACTGAGCTTTTCCTTAAGAGGGCTTAACCACATGGCTCAACGTAAAATCCATTATTGGAGATTAAACAAAAAGATGAATAGCTTTCAAAAGTTGATTACGTTCAAAAGCAGTAGTGCCAGCAGCCCTTATGGAAACGTCCTACTAAAATCAGCAAAAATAGAAATGCAAACACAGGAGACCTGGGAGGAGGCTTTTCAGCTTGGATCTTCGGTGCCTTTTGAACCCACTGACAGAAGGACAGAAGCTAAAAACATTACGCCTGGGCTGACAGCCCCTGATCTGGCACAGGATCACGCTGACTCCATTTTTTATGTATAAAAATACATATGGAAAGCCAGGCAGATTATACGTGTGTAAACTGCAGACTTACCCCACGAGCAGCACTAAGGAGGAGTCCTGCTCACCCGTTTTTCTGCACCCTGCATCGGTCCTTTTGATTTCACAAACACACGTACACGTTTGCAGTTTGTACCCACGTGTTTTCTCCACGCATTCAAAGGTTCATAGTTTTCCTGGATAATACAGAATAAATCCATCTGCTACATCAGGTAGGAGTTCATTGTCATATCCTTTGTGGTATGATCGACTTCTTCATTTCATAAACACTTTCTATTTTTTTTTTGGTAGAGATCCTCCGTCTTTCATGGATAGTATTTTTCCTGCACCCCTAACCCAGTGCAGTTACTCCTCACGTGCCTGTTGGTCGCTATCCCATCTCTGTGTTGCTGCCCGGGCGTACGACACGCCGGGGGTCCCTGCAGCAGGAGCTGGCCGTGCTTTCCCTCCCACAGGAAAATGGATTTATCAATTACTACAGTTCTTGAGTTACACAGGCCTGAGACTTACCAACCAGATAATAAACCTGAAAACAAATACATCCACAGATAGACTTATCTAAGAGTTGACCATCTCCTTAGGAAAATAATTTTAAGCAGTTAAGGCAATTCTATTAACCACTATTTACTAAATGAGTCACGGCATTCAAGTTAACCCTTCCCATCTCCTCCACGGCCCCTCTACCCAAAACAGTTCGGAAGTCGACGCTACCCCGCAGCACCTCCGCGCTCAGAGCCCGTCCCAGGACACAGAAGCACATTAAAGCGGCTCAAGGACAACACCTACACGACGCACAGAGCACTCCCACGCGAGACCCCGCGCACCGCACGCACCTGCCGCTGCCCGCGCCCGTCCCGCGGGGCACGGAGCCGCCCCGCGCATCCCTCCGCTGCTTCCCCGGCCCTCCGGGCACAGCGCTGACACTTTCCGCCGCTCGGCACGGGGCTCACCGAGTGAGGAACGGGACGAGGCTGCGAGCGGGGTCAGCGCCGTCTGCTGAATCCCTGCCCTCTTCCCCTTTGCCCGATCGCAAAGCGCGTGGAAATCTCCTTTGTTAAACAGTCCGGAGAAGTAGACAGGATGCGGGGTGCTCCCGGGGAATCACTATTTTATGATTAATTGCTTTCTAGCACAAATAGCAGCCGGGTGCGGGGGGCAAAGTCCGGCACCTGACGGTTGAGGGAAAGATCCGCGGGGCACAGCCCCGGGCGAGGGGGTGTGTCGGGCACTGACAGCCGGGAGAGGGCCGGGGCTCCGCAGCGGGCCCGGGGCGAGTCGCGGCTCGGAGAAACGGCCCGCAGCGAGGGCTCGGGGCCGCGGCGAGCACCGCCAGGGGAGTTCAGCCGCCCGAAGCGCTCCCGTCCCGGCTCCCACCCGTNCGGAAAGGAGGGCTTTTCCCACGCGTTGTTTGAAGTGTCTCTCTTTCGAGGCTGACAATGCCACCCACCGAGCTGCAGCCCACAGCCGTACCGAGTGGCACAGCACTGAGCTCCGAAAAGATGAAGCGGAGAAACCAATGGCTCCTTCTCCTCTGCTCGGCTGTCACTGCCACCAGCAGCACAGAAAGGAAACCTTGTCCTCGACCACTCTGGAAGAGCTCAATAATTCCCAGCCCAGCCATTAAACGTGTGCCAGAAGTGCCACAGACTCTTTTGAGTTGGAAGGGAGCCTTAAAGGCATCTAGTCCAACTCCCCTGCAATGATCAGGGACACCTACACCTCCATCAGGTGCTCTGAGCCCCTGGGTGTCTCCGGGATTGAGTACTGCTTCCATAGTGGCCTCGCTTCTGCCCTGCACAACAAGCAGTGCTTTCCTGCTCCCAGATGATGCTCCACAGTCTGTGCTGGGTCTGCACCGCTCCCTCCCAGGGTAATGCTTCCTGCAGTTCTCTTAATTTCGCGTGCTCATTGCTTACTTCTGTACACACATAAAAGTTCACAATTAGCAACTGCTGTTTTACAACCAATTAAGCAGTTGGATAAGATATCTTCCATTCCTAGCGTGAGATCTGAATAGATGCTGCCTTCTTTTTGAATTATATTTTTGCTATCGGTTCTGTCAAGTTGCAGAACTGCACCATTCTTCAGATCAGATTTTTCCTTTTGTGTATCAGTGTGTATTATCCTTACCTGTACATTTTCTACTTATGCACTCCCTTATCAGTGGTCAACAATAGCTGTAAATTGAGGTTTAAAGAATAATCATCTTTTATACTGAAGATTGTATTAATAGCCTATTGAGTGAGGGTTAGTACAGCGGAGCCGTAATTATCTTTCCATTCTTTGTGGTTGTTGAGAAAACCAGCACTGCTGTAACTGTTAAGGCTGGACAGTTGGAGGAGGGACTGCATGAAGAGGAAGGCTGAAACTACTTGGAAACAAAAGTTTCCAGCAGCCGTGGTGAAGGTGCTGCCTCTTGTCTGGTGAGCAGGATGCCGACCTGTGCCGAGAGCTGAAAGTAGTCCAGGACAGAAAGGGAAAAAAGGAAACTTCCAGATTCTCCTGATTACAGCCAATAAGGCTTTTGCAGTCCTGAAAAGCAGAGTTGCAGAAGCACACAGGACACTTATCTCCTAAGTGAACAATCAGAAGTCCTGAATTTTGGGCAGTTCAAAAGCAGTGATATTTGCACTCCTTAGACTTGGGTAAAGCAGTAAATCCTTGGAAGACAGTGTAAAATAAACCCTGAAAAGCTTCTCTCAAGGAGATGAAAGTAAAGTAAATAAGAACTTTACACTTAAAAGACCTATTGTGATACTTACCATGCTCTCTGCTGATCCTGCACTAGGGCCAGCCTGCTTGGGCACATCCACAAGGCCACTGCAAACACAAAACAGATCAATATAACAACTATAGCCAAAACCAACCCATCACCCTTGCACAGAAATCAAATCCATCTGCTGCAGTTGATATACGAGAAACTGTCTTGCAGAAAACAAGCATCAGTTTGTCTTGGGCAAAGTCTGGGAGAACTGATGTCTGTATTTTATTTAAATAGAAAATATGCCTATGTCTAATAACTGCCTTTTCTTGATTTGAGGATAAAGGGAAGTACTGCACTTTCTGCATCACATATTTTTCAGTTACTACAGACTGTCCCCAAACTACTAGTTCTGCTCATGAAATCACATGCTATGAGTTAGCTATTTGCTTTTGCTGTACATGGCACAGCTTCTGATGGGCCAGTACCTGAATCCCTGCAGACCAGTGTGAGCACTGACCAGACCAAGGTCAATGGGCAAGTGACAACAGCAAAGTTGTACATCAGGGCTGCACTGGAGCTAAGATGCTGACACTTGATGTATTACTTCTATGGCATCAAAGCTGTAAGCTGTGTGTCCTCTTATCAGGAATGAAAACTTATTTCCAGTCTTTCATATCCACACTGAGATTACTCTACACCAGCTTTGGAGCTCAGCATGAACCTTCTCATCAGACAAAGTGATTTAACCATACTGCATTTAAGAGAGGCATATTTTGCAAAGATGTTTCAGGCTGAGTACTGCAACAGTAAACACATGCAATGTTGGTGTAGGGGACATTTAAAATAATGTGTTCTGACTTGTACACAATCCTGTACCCACAATTACTGCCCACATCTCCTCAAGAACAGTGAAAAGCCCTTGTGTTAGCCTAAGAGACCAGGGAGACAGGGTTACTTGAGGTCTTTTGGAAGCACTAGCAAATCCTTAAACATTAAAGATACTTTATATATTTACATGTACACATAAATATATACGTAATTGTTTTTCTTGTCTTGTTCTGTATGAAATATTTGTTAGTAATTTTAAACTAATCATTAAAAAAATAATTTTATGAGGAAGGAGTTCTTTAACAAAGTTTCATGTTCTGTAAAGGCCCATCTTAACTACTGGAATTCTCTGTGTCAATGCCTTGTCACAAATGGTCTAATTCCAGAATAGAAAGAGTTCAGCTTTTACACAGAGCTTGAGTAAAACAAGCCAAAGAAGGTAAGATTTGTGCTCACAAGGAACCCTGTTTAAATTCTGCCATTTACACTTACATCAGGAACCAGTGAAGGATTTCCAGTGGTTTCATGTCAGGAATTGGACGAGTCTCCCAAAAAGGCTCTCCCCAGACAGACTGGCTTCATTTCTTCAGATGCTATTCAGCATGACAGAAGACAAGATGGGAGTTCAATCTAAATTTAAGCATTCTCTGTAGACTATTAATAGAGGAAAAACTGGTAGCATGAATCATCACGTGGGAGCTGCAGAGTGACAGCTATTTGTTTTCTATAATAATAATATATAGAAGTTACCTTTCTACAGTAAAGAAACTGTTGGACTTGCAAGGTTCAGTGGGAAGCTGATTCCTCTTCACTGACACTATTCTCATTTTATTCTGAGGAGCAACAAGAGGGCAACCTTTATTTAACTTGACAAATCCACATTGTGTGCATCCAAGCTTCTGTTAGAAAATCTAGCTACCAACCCTGCTCCACACCACTCCCTGCTAGGGCTTAGAGCAACACTGACCTGCTAGAGGTGTGGTGCAAAATGAGGGAACTTTGTAGGTTCATAACACTGTTTTAGCACTTGTTTCAGTGCTTGTACAATGCTTAATCCCCTGGCCAGGAGTAAAATTG
Organism: Odontophorus gujanensis; assembly: GCA_013399175.1. Taxonomy (NCBI): domain Eukaryota; kingdom Metazoa; phylum Chordata; class Aves; order Galliformes; family Odontophoridae; genus Odontophorus; species Odontophorus gujanensis. The sequence goes on from VXAB01011900.1 coordinate 527,568, forward strand.
CAGCATGTCCTCCCCTTACTGCTGGAATGGTAGTCCACCTGTTATCACTGTTGAACCACCACCTTCAGGAATGATTTTTCAGAAGGACTGAACACGTAACAGCTCCTGAACTGCAAAACCACAGATGCTCAGCACCCCCCATGCTCAAACCCTCCCCTGCTGTGATGCTGTTTTAAAAAAGATAAAACTGGTTATGTGCACTGCAGGCATCACCCCATGGTTACTCCATCGCAGTCACTGGGATCTGCCTCTCCCAGAGACACACAGTGTTAATACACTGGCAGTTCAGTGCTCTGTGGGTTATTTATTTTTTGAAAAATATGGTACTGTCAACAGCTCAGTGAGTTTGTCTCCAGACTGTTATGTCTCCTTCTCAAGTTTCCTTCATTTTTAAGAGCTTAACTTTGAGGCCTCTGGCGTGAAGAGCCTGAAATGGTTTAAGAAAAGGAAGCATAAACAAGGGATCAAGCTACACACTGCACTGGAAAGAAGCACATCTCCTCACACTATATAATCAATGCAAAAATCTAGCTGTAAAAAGACGGTGATAAGGCAACTCTCTTGTGTTCAACCCTATTTTCATAATGAGGGTTTTCCAAAGAACCAAATATACTAAAGAGCAAAGAACATCTAGGAGAAGTTGGCATTTTGTTTTTCAACAGGACGTTCCATACACAAAAATTCAGTTCCATAATCAGAGTTCAATTAAACCATGGTGGTAGAGAAGGCCATGGCAGATAAGACTAGAAAAAACCTTAACCTGGACTAGGATTGATGGTGTGTTGCTTATCTACTTCATTTTTTTTTAAATCATAGATGATTTTTTTTCCTAAACAAAGTCTTACGCAGAAGAAGTTTCAAAACAACATTTCTAAGAAAAACGAGCCTAATAAAAACCATGTAATTAGACATAAATGCTCATCTAGCCCTGAGCTAACCTGGAGAGGGTTATTAGCTAACTTCTCCATCCACATGTTGGGTTGCAGCACCAAGCACTAACTCATACGGAATGCACTGGGGCTTTCCACCACACAGTTATTAACTTTTGAGCAGTTTCTAAGAATTCTATACCTCTCTCAACCATTAGAGCTGAGAATGAAAAAGAAAACATACCAGTTTAATATGCCAAACACAAATGATAGTGATAAAAAATAAAAAATAGGGAGAATACAAAGCGAGGGAGCTAGGAGGGGGTGAATGGTGGAAAAGGCACCACGGAGACGTGCAGGGAAGGCAGGTTTTTGCTGTTTTCTTTTTTAGTCTTAGGAATAGCTGCTGGTTATTAGTAACTTCCCATCTGTAGTGAGAAGTAAATTTTTTTGTGTGGTTTCAGAAAGAATTGCGTGGGGGAAGAACTCCCATCTTCATGACCCCTCCTGTCTGTGCTCTGTGGAACCACCCGCAGGAGGGGAGAGTCCAAGGAAGCTCTTTGTAGAGCACGTGGTATATCCCATGTCTCTTCCCTTGATCAAAGCCACTGTGAAACTCTCTTTTGATACGAACTTGAGTTGTAAGTTCTGTAACAATAACCTGTTTCCTACACAAAAATCAACTGCAGAACGACCATGACTGCAGCCGAAGCTTTTCCAATTTAATACAATGGAATATTATAGCGATGCTCCTTCTGAGCTTTTTATTTTACTACTCCAGAGTGCTGCAGTTCATTACAGTACAACCTTCCAAATTAACTGATTTAACTGATGTTATTACATAAAATGTAATTGTATTAAAAACATGAAACTAGCACTGCCTACTGACAGCTTGTAAGACATTCTGTGAAGAAACTTCAGTTAGGAACTGTGGGTAAAAGTTGCAACTCCCACACTGTGCACATCACTGTTTTAACATACCTCAGCCTGACCTGCATGCTGCTTGCTGTTTCTTTCCTGACCTTCGCAATGCCAAGTGCAGATGTACAAGTCACTTCTACAATCCTGGCATGCACGTGCTACAGAGAAGAAAAACATCCACTTTCTGACATGAGGCTTTACTACACACATTAAAAAATTTACTCTTAAAAGTACGGGTACTGAAGGTCTATGCTTAAAAACAGGACATTGATAATATTTGAGAACTAAGAATTTTCTTGACTCATTCAAATGCAGTGAGAATGTTCCATCTCAAGAAAAGAGAAATCAGACACTTTCTTGCAGAATAACATTACTGAGTCAAAGGCATTTCTGAACAGAGACCACCAACAAATCTCAAAAACCTGTAAGAAATGAGCAGAATTAAAACACCTACAGTAACAAGTGCATTTAAGGACCAAGTTTGAAAGAAAGAGGAACCCAACTCAAAACTCTGGATCCAACTGAGACTAAAGCTAACTGTTTCCACACCATGTCAGAGAAAACTGCATCTAAAGACAGTTACCTTCCAGGATGAGTGAGAACAAACCAAATTTAAGGTGTTCTAGTCTTTTTACGTGGAAATTTTACTTTCAGGCATCTGTTTTAAATACATTGAACTGCTACAGAGATGAAGTCCCCAACCTCTCTCCAGCCCCAATTCCTAATGAAAGTACACTGTCTTCCTTAGTTTGGATAAGTAATATTTCAATAATTTTAATTTGTATTATGTATTCTGTTACAGAAGTTGCCTTAATCAAAAGTAAAAGCTAGAACTCCCTTCTCTGTTACTCATATTCAAGACCAGAGCAATCCATCCTAAAGAGATGCCTCAAATACATACCTCATATCTAGAACATTCCATACATTATCATCAAATATCCTTTGGGCGTAGGTACCAAATGACGTATACCAAAACAGAGATGACTTCCAGACAATTGTGAGGTTATGGCGATGCAAACCACTGCCTGTACTTCTTATCCACGTCACATAAGCCTCCACAAACTGCTTCCCAACATTTACTCCTGAAAAATCATGGTATCAGAAATGGTGTTAACACATCCCCTTTTATAGTAGCCTCAGTCAAGAAAACGAACACACATTTTGCTATTTGCAATCTTTATTTCATGAATAATTAAGAAGAAAACATGGCAACATTGGCAAATTGAAGGCATACATACTAAATATTCATACAGAATACATCATGAAGAAACTAAATGCCCAGATCTTTAGTGGTCCTTCCAAACTAAAAGCATATTGGTCCTCCAAAAGGTTTAGCTTAAAATATGTTTGCTGACCTTTCAAGTTCCAATAACAGCTTGTGCCTTTCAAACCAGAAACAGGGTGACATACAATTTGAACACATTTTAATTTTCCTCAGAACTGTATTTCTAAGATCTAATCAGAAACAAACAATATATTTTTTTTCTTCCTTACCTTTTAAATGTGTAAGCTGCTATACCATCATAAGTATTCTAGACTCAAGCACTTCTTGAAAGATATTCAGTTTTATTAAGAACCTGTATAGGTACGTACATATACACAAATGTATTTGCATGTGTGTATATATATGTACATATATACACATTTATGTAAAACCTCTACGTATATCTAGAATGTCGATGTATGTGAATGCGTAATAAACTATTTGAAAGGGTTCTGAAAAAGAAGAAAGTGCTTCTTGTCTAGGAGAATTATTAAACCCATGAACATGTTTCTAACATTTGCATTTCAAATAAGTACAAAACCAATACACAACAGAAAAGCTGGGTGGATGAGAAGAGCTTAGAAGAATCATAGTGTTTTATATCATCTTTAAAGGCCATGAAAAAGAGCTTTCAATTAGTTATTTAGGAGAGGTAAGTACTGGCTACAGTGTCATTTCAAACAAGGTCAGTCCTTATCCGATGTAGCGCTGAGAAGTTAGACTGAGACATCAATAAAATTCTGCTCTATCACCGAGTTCAAAATTCACCACACTGTTCCATCAGTTCTGCCTCACCTGAACTCAAAGTACCCCCACACCCAAGAGCTAGAGGGTATTAATGCCCTTCTGACTTTGATCTGGAGAGTTGTCTAACGTCAAATGGGATCACTACTTTAATTCATAGACATTGAACAACTCTTGATCATCACTGACCTGAAGTGAACAGACAGTCTGGAAGCTAACTACTCCGTGTTTTGTTTCATAGTGTTATACTTTCTTTCCATTAGATAACATACAGAAAAGACATTTCTGTTAAAAAAACCCTTCAGATAAGTATAAAAGTGCTACTTAAAAATAGTAAAATTGACCCTACTATACAAGTAAAAACTAAAGTTTCTAACTGAAATGTTGTAAATTACAAGGATTAATTACTTGAGTATGTTATGCGTACTTGTGCTCTCCCTACTGAGCAGATTCCCAAGTAATCATCCCAGCTGCACATATGCAATAATTGGAAACCAGTAAAAGCCTCCAGAGAAATTTCAACAATGGAACACAATGGAAGAGCTTCTTTCTCTCCATTTACTGAAAAAGTTCAGAAAAATAAAAATCAACCATTCAATTATTGCAAATGCAGTCTACTGTCAAAACAGGTCAGTTCATGAACTGTGGAGCCAGGACTGCCAATGGCTCCTCTGCAGCAGGAAATGTCCACTGGGCTTTTTAACTACCATATAAATACAGCGCTCACATGCTGAAATAATACACATACTTACTAGAATGAAAATGCACGTAATACACTGCTATGCTGGGGCAGAGTAAGTTTTAAACCTAAGGTTCCCCAAACAGCTTGTTTGTATTCTAGAACTCTATGCAAAATACAAAAGCCTTAGAAAAGTGCAACAAAACTAACTTCACGACATTTTTCTTTTAGTTTACATAAATACAATCTCATAAAAATATTATTAAACAGAAGCATACTTCTCAGTGGAGAATGAATGTGCCACATTTCAGCTTTGAGTAAGTGATTTTGGCTAAACTGAAACTCCCAGAAAATAGGGAATTAAACCAAAACAAGCTTAGTCACATCAGGCTGCCACAATTTTGCAAGAAGTTTCCCCTCCCATTCTACATCCACAGGTCCTACTGGAACTAATAGCTGATACACAGTGGCCATAGGGTAAGGAATATTCCAAGCAAAAGATAAATACCAGTGGGAATGAAATCATCTGGCATTCATAGGTATTACTGAAGCTTCAGTGTGAGGAAACAAATCTGTTATCACAGAATGAACTCATGTATGGAGGCCACAGACTTCCCAGAGTTCAAGTGAATGGTAGACCAAAAACTGGCAAGCATAAATACATAAAGAAAACCAGAAACTCTTAGCAACACTAACGAAAATCAGAAGTGTACAGAACTTGATCGTTACAGTTATTTAGTATTAATTATGAAAAACACACTTGCTATATATTCCGGATACTTAACATAATGGCTTTGACAATTACCAAGTGAAATTATATGGAGCATACAGGAAAATCTTGGGCAAACAAAGGCTCAGCAAGACAGCAAGTCGCTCAAAGCCCACCCAGCCACACTTCTTTGAGGACAGAAAACTCTTAGAGATACCTTTCTAAACAGAGTTCAATGCATTAAAAGATGTCTATGAACACAGAACTTAATCTAAGGAGCTGATAATTTTGGAGCAAGAAGATCTGATGGGCTCGTTAGGGTAAAGGAGATGACATGGTTGAAAAGGAAGACAAAGAATAGTTAGCAGTTCTAAGGTATTTTCCAGCTGACACACACTAACTTGGGAAAGCACAATGGCACGTCTAGAACTTGTGAATGACTACTTTGTTTTAATAGCATGTCCCACCAAATAATTGATTAGATGAGCTAATATAAATGAACATGTGTACACTAATGCTAATTTTTAAAAAGGAATTACAAAACGTAGCTTGGCAAAATGTAAAAATAGCAGAGAAAAATATTCACCGAGTCGAGGGAAGGACCACAAAAAACTATATAGTTAAATCAGCTATCAACCAAAGCTAGCTACTGTTATAAAATCCTATTCCTTAGGCCACTTCAGCAGGAGCATTTCTCACAATAGGCAAAAAATGGTGTCAAGATGTACAAGTGGCTTCCTTCCCAGAAGGATTCTGCCCTCTGATCGCTCCTGCTCCAGGCAGCCTGCAGCTCGGCTGTTCCTGTGCTGGATGTAACAGGTGAATAAGAGGGAAAGTCACCACGAGTCACACAAACAACAGTTTTAAAGGCTCAACTTTAGCCCGTGCGTAACTTCTTGCCAGCCATCCAGAAGAGGCAGCTTTCAAAAAGACTGACACACATCAGCATTTCCAAGCTGGTCACAAGCAGAACAAATTAAGAAGCAGCTCTCTGCATCTCCAACTTCCTAAATAAACTTGCTTAAAACTTAGCTAAAAGAAAATTTGTACCTTGGACAAAACTGAACAGAAACTGATAGAAATGAGCGAAAGTAATTTTTTTTTGGTCGCAGAAAAGATGCAACAGAACTCAGCGGTCAGATTTCAACTTTCTGAAGCGTTCAGAGAGGGAAATAAAAAAACAGAGAATTCAACACTGAGATCATTAACAGAAGAGAGACACCAAGGAGAATTTTTTGTCACAGCTACAAATTTAAGGCAGCTTATCAGCAGTTTAAACTGCTGCATTGTGTGCATCGTCAGAGCAAATGCACTTCTCCTTATGTGGGTAAAACCAGAGGCTGACCACAGCCAGCAGCATTTATAGCAGGTTACATCCATACATCAAAGCTCAGTTCACTTTCCTCCCACAAACAAAAAGCACGAGGATGGGCTTACCCAAAACACAAAAACAGTGGAAATACTTTACAAAATTAGAAGAATTATGAGTAGTAGTATTTGAGGAACACATTTTACACAAGAGAAAATCAAATTCTTTTAAAGCATGATACACTCTAATAAATGCTACACTGTGGATAGCCTATCCACCAACACAGTTTTAAAAGGGAACCTTTTGTGCACAGTTTTCAGGGGATAAGAGGTGAGGTCACTGAGATCCATTCACAACACCAAAGCTACAGAATTAGTGTTTCCATATGAATATACAAGACAACAAAATGAAACCAAATCAAACCAAACCAACTAAAACCAAGGCAAGCACAATTCATTCTGAAGTCACCTCAGTTCTGTTATTGTTAAATACTCTGTATCAAAATTATTCTGACAGAGTTCTCCTTCATGACCAAATCTTATCTTTTCTTCTCATCCTTTCTTTTTGGTAAAGAAAACCCCACAGTTCAGTGCTTATGATCTTCCATTGTGATGACAACTAGTCAACCCCAAGACGATCCATTAGGTCATAGAGATGTATCTGCATCAGATGTCTGACAGATCCCTTTTGCCCACAGCTGGCAATGACTAACCCTGACATACTACAGCACAGGCATTTGCAAGGCACACATTAAATTGTAGTAATAGAAATGGATACAATATTTATTATTCTTTTTTAAGCACATTCAGTAATATTTTCTGAACTGATAAAAAAAATAAAGAGGAAATTGAATCAGCAGAAATCTTGCTTCTTATGTAAGAAATAACAGGTAGTTTCAGGATGAAGTGCGAACAGAAACCAAGAAGGACAGTATCATCCATGTCCACAAGGGCTACAGCTATTCTTCCACTTGAAAAACTGAATGCTGTTTGAACCTTTGCAGAAAACATGTGGCAGAGTGCAGCAGGGTATTATGTTTGTTTTGTATCTGTCATTGTTTCATTGCTTTCCTTCATTGCTTTCACTTGGACAGCTGTATGGCATCTTATTTGTAAAGGCTCAGATGTATGATTATAAAAAAATCTATTTATGGAGCTCAATATTCCTTTCTAGATAGAGTTCTATCAGACAGACCACACCATGAAGTTTAAAGAGCACTGAAGTTCAAAATAAGATCCTTTCTGTAATGGCTTGTAATTTCTCTCTGAAGACTAGCAGCTCATCTTTTTAAAAGAAGGTATCTGAACAATGTGATTTCCTCTTCTACAAATTGTATTACCATCATGTTAATTAGTTAAGGAGCTCCAGGTGAAGGAGTTGGGCCATTACACGGAAAAAAATATGTAAAACACAACAGCTTACAAGTGAATTTAGACCAAGGGACACTGTCCTTTTCATTAGAAAAATACTTTCTTAATATATAAGGCAACAGATAAGACAATCACAGATAAGGATGTCTATTCAAAGGAAGAGGACAGATTTACAAGCACGAATGTGCGTAAGTTGGAATTTATTAAGAGATGGAACATAAGCCAGCAGTAACGTGCATTTCCAATAGGACTACTCCTACTGAGACTTATTTGAAGAAACAAAATAAATAAAAATACTGCAAGGAATATACCAGGAGAGGAAACTGTATTTCAGACTTTTATTGTAATGAATTTTTTTTCACTTGAAGCCTCTCTTGCAACAACTGCCTTTAGATTATGTTGGTTCTTCAAATGCACCAACTGACAATCTGAGGATATCTAGCTACTTTTAGGGATTATGCAGTCTAAAGAACTGTAAGAATGCATGAAGCACTGCTGCTCTGAAAACTTCTCCAAGGACCCTCAGCATGGGTTAAGAAGTTATATTTTGCAACATTTCATAAATTCTCACAGGCACATTTATAATCTGTTTTATTACAAATGTGTCAGCATAAGCATTTTCAGAACTAATTTTCTATAATGCGAGCTGCTAGAGACATACTGAATTATTACTCTTCACGTGGGCTATGTTCTTCAGATGACAGTTGTTTAGATTTGGCAATAAATCTGAGTTAAATCTGTGCTTTTGTACCATGATAAAGTTTCACAGATGCCAAGTGGAGTTGCATTCACTGGGTTAACATCCACGACATTCAAACTGTCCTTAACAGTCACAAAAGAGCACCACAGGAAAAGAAGATTAGTTTTCTTTATAACAGGGTTACTGTATTGAAAGAGCATGTGCTTATAAACAGTTGTTAAAGAACTCACTTGTAAAGTAGGCTTCTGCTTAATATTAATGAGAGATGCTAACTGTGGCTTAACTACTGGAAAGTATTCTGAAAAATAAGAGGCAGAAACAATGGCAGAGTGAAGTCTTCCCTTGATTTGACAAACCAGATTGCAACAAACACTTTTTAACAGCTTATAATAAACGGATGGATTAAATCATTCTGAGCCACTAACATTCTGCACAAAGCCCTGAAGTGCCAGGATGTATCAATTCAATGATAGCTAAGGCACTTACTTGAACTCTTTTGCCCCAGAGCTGTTACATGAATTCTGGTACATTTTAGGAAAACAAAAGCTGAGCAAACCAAAGTTTCTCAGTTAATTCCTTGTGAGAACAAGTCTTTTCCATGCAATATTTGAGACTGCTGGGTATACACAAATTACATTAGCTCCTCTGTAGTTCTTGTCAGAGAACATCTCACCTTCTGTCAGTCAGATGAGGATGTGCAACATCAAACAAAGACACAAGAAACAGCAAAGCTGGATTTTTAGACAAATATCCTCGTTATTACATCTTATTGAAAGTATCTTCTCTGCAGAGGAAATGCTGTCCCAGTTCCAAAATGCTACCACAGACATCCATGATGTTTCCTTGTATTGCTGTAAAGTAGAGCCTGGGGTAGCTGTGCATGCTATACAGGCATAGGAAGAAAAGGGGAAAGAACAAGCCATACAAGGGTTGATTATTGATTCGTTTCTGTTATAATGGAAGCACAGAGAGATTGTGACTGATTCCTTTCAGTACAGCATACCCTGAAAACCAGGAGCTGTATGTGCTAGTCTTTACAATCCATAAGATAAAGTTGGAAGCCACAACACTGTGACAGAGGTAGGCTTACGATGAAAACTTTAGAATGTAGAGTTCTTCTGTGCCAAATTTTTCGAGGTATCAAGACCACTTTTCCACTCAAGCTGTTGTGAAGGAATAAAAGCTTGTTTTCCTAGAATATTGTGCACATTTTAAAGGAGTGAACAGCTATAAAGGCAGTAACTAAATTACCATCAGGAACTCTACTGCATTGGGTTGCCATAGGCTGTAGGTGGAATATTCAGACTGTGGTATCAGGACATTACAGAATGTTCAGTAATACGATGCCATGTTATCCTTTTCTTTCTCAAAGCATTAGCTGTACATTCAGTCTCCTATATGCTAGAGGATCCATTCATCTGTCTCTCTTCGGTAAGTAAGCTTCAGGAAGTCTGGCTGGAAAGGCTGTAGATAAGTAGTCCAGGCTCTTTAGGCTACATAATTAATCTGAATAGCTTAATAACTTGGGTTATTCCAAGCAGTGGCAACAAGTCTTTGCTTTTTAACGGTTGTTTTCAGGCTTAGTAGCTGAAGCAATCTGAAGCAATCCAGGACAGTATCACTGAAGTTTGAAGTGATTCAAATGTTGCTAGTTTTCAGTGAAATGGGGATTAGCATTTCAGCAAGATTTCCATCTGGTAGTTGATGTTGGTTCTACTTCATGAATGTGTTGAATTATTAGGGTTTCAGGTTTCAAAGTATTTGTAAATTGCTGTAACATACAGCATGACATTCTGCCAGTCTGGACGTTCAGTTCGCACCATTTCATTGATGTCCTGTCACAGAAAACAGATTGGTCAAAATGAAGAACCATAACCTCGTGAGGAACATGGCAGCATTTTTACAAAGTCACAGTAATGGTATGCCTGTAAAGCCTCCACAATTCAAAGAATTGATGAAGAAAGCTTTATTTTCCTCCTATTTTACACCTGTCTCGCAAGTCAATGCAATCTGCCCAGGAACTAAGACAAAGAGTCAAAGAATCAAGACCAAGATACTGACTGAACCTGAAGTTCAAAATTCTTATCATGACAGGAGTCAATAAATGATAATCCCATTTCACAGTACACTACTGAACTTGAGATTGCTTTAATATGTATTTTTGAGTGAAGAAGCAAGAAAGAGGGATGTTTGCTTTGCCACCAGTTTGGGTATATGCAGGAGACAAAGCATCAGTGTGTGCCTAACTGGTAGGTCAGTTTGCTCATTTCTTAACATGCGTGCCAGATTGTCTGTGGATAAGCTGAGCAAACACAGCCTGATCTACTCTTTTCAGCACACACACACAGGAAAACACTGATATAGTTCCTAGACATTTTTCTTAGTGTATGGATCTGTTTTGTAAACTTCAGTTACAAGGATCTCCAAACTCAAAAGGAGGAAGTTGTTTTTGTTTAGTTGTTGCAGTATTTATTTTGCTTGTTTGTTTTTAATTCTCCATATGAAAGCAGCTGAACACTTTCTTACTCTGAGAACAAAGAAGTTCCCCTTACAAACCTTTCCTTGCATCACCATTACTATTCAGTTATAGTGGTATTCACATTCTTGCTCATTCTTCACCCATGGAAGAGGAGAAAAAAAAAAGAAACACCACACACACTGTGTATTGTTGGTGTAAATAGATACTAAACCCTTAAGATGGATACGATTTACACACTGAATATTTAATTCCTCTCAATTTGCCTTCTCAGATGTCTCAAGTACATGACAAAGTCAAAGAACAAAACAGCAACTGCTGAGATTAAAGCAAAACTAAGAATTACTGCAGTTGTTTTCCCACAATGCAATTCTTACATCAGCACTTGGTAAGAAACTTCCAGGTTTCAAATCCCCAACAAAGCTTAAGTACTTATGTCCAGGAGTTGCACTGCCATTGTGAGCAAATACAATGCTGGAGTAAAGGCTCTGATAGGGATCAAGGAAAAGTGTCATTTTTTAAATAGCTGACTTTGCTGTATTATTAGTTGCTAACTATGGCAGCTTTGTTAGAATTTAGATTTCTCAAGTATCACTTAAATATCATTCCTGACACTGGAAATTATAGTTGAATTTCTGCAATTAATCACAAAGGTTTGGGGTACTCTCAGTCCCCTACCTTCAGGAGCCTTGCTTCCACTATCAATGCAATCACACTGAAAATTAATTCCTTTAAGCCAAAATTTGTATAAGGCACATAATAAACAGTAATTGAAAAAACCAAAACCTTTAAATTATTCACAATGCTGACAAATTAAATCTAAACTTAAAAGTCTCATCTTTTATATTTCCATGTGCAAAAGAACAACTTACATAGCTTGATTTGTATTTCTGAAGTTTCAACAAAACCAAATAATTAGAAAGTAGAAGAGAGACAGCAGAGAGTTAACGTATCCTTGAAGATGATATCACATAACTATTTCTCAAATTATTCCCCCCAAAATACACTGACTTTATTATTATTTCTTAAAATTCTGAAAAATGAGTTCTGGTGAATCTTTTAGGAGTTTATCTCGTAAAATCATTGAATATCCTGAGATGGAAGGACCCACAAAGATTACTGGTTCTGCACAGGAGTACTTGAAAGTTATATCTCATGTCTAAGTGCATTATCCAAATGTTTCCTGAACTCCGTCATCAGGTTTGGTACCCCTGTACTTGGCACCTCAAGTGCTGGGTTCAGTTTTGGGTCCCTCACTACAGGAAAGACACTGAGGGGATGGAGTGTGTCCAGAGAAGGGCAACAAAGCTGTGAAGGGTCTGGAGCACAGGCCCTATGGCGAGCAGCTCAGGGAACTGGGATGGCTCAGTCTGGTGAAGAGGAGGCTCAGGGTAGACCTTATTGCTCTCAACTATCTGAAAGCAGCAAGGGAGGTCTATTCCACCATGTAACAGTGATATGACAAGAGGTAATGGCCTGAAGATGCACAAGGGGAGGTTCAGGTTGGATATCAGGAAAAAATTATTCTCTGAAGGAGTGGTGAAGCATAAGAACAGGTTGCCCAGGGAGGTGATGAAGTCACTGCCCATGGAAGTGCTCAAGAAACATGTAGATGTGGCACTTAGGGAATGGTAGTGACAGGTTGATGGTTGGACTAGATGGTACCAGAGGTCGTTTCCAACCTTAATAATTCTATGTCCACTTTTTGGTGAAGATTCTTTTCCTATTATCTAATCTGATCTTTCCTCAATGCAGCTTTATACCATTACCAATCTGCCATAGGCTATCTCGCTGTCGCCTTTGGTGTAGGAGCTTGAGTACAGGTCTTTATGCCACTCACTATTTTACTGCAAAAAACAGTATTAGTTTAAGTGGCTGACAATATTGGATTAATGCTAGACTGATAGAGATTAAACAAAGCCATTGACGTATGTGCTTATCATTTGTGGTTTTTTTTTCAGTCAAGTGTGATAGAGACTACAGCCTCTAGCTGAGCTCATCTGCTGCTACTTTTGCTTCAGAATCTTTCAGAAACACAAAATGGAATAACGTATTTTTTTAGAAATGGGATGTAATTCGTTAACATGTGTTTAAAACTCACCAGAGTAGATTTGATGCCAACACTTTCAGCTGCCTGAAAAGCCAAAGTGAAGTTTCTTCTCTGCATGAGATATGAAAACATATTAGAATCCACAAAAATACTACTTCATAATAATGTGGTGTTAAGAAAGTTTACAGTAAAACTGCTAATTTTGCATCAAACTGAATCTATAAATAGGCCATATTAATTTAAAAAGAACAACAGGAATGAACATGTCATAATATCATCCAAAAGATCTAGTAATACTGAGGTTTTAAAAAGAATAGCAGTAAGGTAGTCTGAAATGTTTCAGTTATTATATCTAGTAAGATCTTTTTTGTAGTACTTAAATTAGTTCATTCTTCCTTTTTAGCCCATATTAATCACATAGACTCTTGGACACAGTAATAGGGAATTTTAATGTCATACCTTGTCCTGGCTGTTTAGTTCTTGATAGGGAATATGGGCTGGGAGGTAAGTATGGAGGACTGCACAGAAAGCCAAGCCATCATTCCAGCTGCTGCTGAAGTTTGTTATGTCAATATTCTTAAAGGAAAAAAAAAATGCAAACAGTATTAAAATCATACTCCAACAAGTATTAGTTCAAGCAACAGCTTTTTTTTTAAAAAAGAAAAAAATCACAAACAACTTTGAACAGCCTCACACTAAAGTTCTGTGGTAAGAAACCAAAACACACTTCAATGGTAAATTAAAAAAAAAAAAGTCATGATAAGAACGTCTGTTAACCTTACATAGCTTAAACAGAAAGTAGCTAACATTTAGTTTCAAATTGTGCAAATACTGTTAAAAAGCATAAGAAGATAGGCTAGAAAAGGCATTAAAGGTATAAATTTGGTCTGCCCTCGCTAGGGTGGAGTGAGTAATTCAGAGTTATCAACTAGAACCGATGGGGGAAGAGGGTGCATGTCAACATGACAGAGAAGGGCTTGGGGATGTTGTAACTTGTAGGAGACTGCAGGAAAATACATCTGGATAGTCCTGTAGAATCTTGGGAGAACTTCCGAGAGGAGTTACCATTGTGAATTCCTTGCCTGAAATCTTCTCACACCCCTTTAGTGATATCTGCACCTGTTGTTTCCCTAAAGCATCTGTATACTAATGCATGTAGCATGAGAAATAAACAGGAAGAGTTAGAGGTCTGCATGCAGTGGCAAGGCCACGATCTCACAGCCATCATGGAGCCACGGTGGGACAGCTCGCATGACTGGAATGCTGCCATGGATGGCTACGTGCTTTTTAGGAAAGACAGGATGGTGAGAGAGCAGCTAGAATATACTGAACTTCACCTGGGGGAAGGTGATGCACCAGTGGAGAGCTTGAGGGTGAGAATTAAGGAGCAGGCTACTGAGGGGGGCACTGCTGTGGGGGTGTGTTATAGGCCCCCTGATCAGGAGGGGGAAGCTGATGAGGCCTTCTAGAAGCAGCTGGAAGCAGCCTCATGTTCTCAGGTGCTGGTTCTTATGGAGGACTTCAATTACCCAGATATCTGTTGGGAAAGCAACGTGGCCAGGCTCACATGCTCCAGACAGTTCCTGCAGTGTGTTGAAGGTAACTTTCAGATGCAAGTGGTGGAGGAGGTGACGAGGAGTGGGGAGCCACTGGACCTTGTTCTTACTAATAAGGGAAGTGAAGGCTGGGGGCAGATTGGGATGTAGTGATCACAAGATGGTGGAGTTCAAGATCCTGAGTGGAAGAAGCAAACAAAAACACAGGACTGCTGCCCTAGACTTCAGGAGAGCCGACTTTGGTTTCTTCTTGGACCTTCTTGGAGCTATCCCGTGGGCTACAGCGTTAGAAGATAAGGGGGCCTGTGAGAGCTGGTCAGCATTTAAACAGCACTTCTTCCAAGCTCAGGATTGATGCATCCCTGTAAGTAAGAAATCAGGCAATGGTGGCAGGAGACCTGTGTGGATGAACAAGGAGCTCATGCATAAACTCAAAGAGAAGAGAAATGTAGAAAAAGGGTCTGACCAATTGGTAAGAATATAGGAATGTTGTCAGGGCCTGCAGGGATGTGATGAGGAAGGCCAAAGCCGACCTGGAATTGGATCTGGCAAAGGAGAAAAAGGATAACAATAAAGTTGTGTTGGTTTTTTTTTGTTTGTTTGTTTTTGTTTTGTAAGTATGTCAACAGTAAAAGGAAGACTAGGGAAAATGTGGGTCCTCTACTAAATAAGGGAGATCTTCTGGTAACAGAGGATGCAGAGAAGATGGAGATACAGTCTCCCACAGCATCTTTATAACAAAGTTGAGGAGGTGTGGATTAGATTATACAAAGACGATATAAAGGACATGGCATACCTTCCTTATGAGGAAAGGCTGAGAGACCTGGGGCTGTTCAGCCTTGAGAAAAGGAGACTCAGAGGGGATATGATCCACGTCTATAAATATCTAAGGAGCACGAGGCAAAGAGATGAGGCTGGACTCTTCTCTGCAGTGTACGGTGGAGAATGTGAGGGGAAATGGCCACAAACTGAAGCATAGGAAGTTCTGCACAAATGTGCGTGGGAATTTCTTTACAGTGAGGGTGACAGAGTACTGGCACAGGCTGCCCAGAGACGTTATGGAGTCTCCTTCTCTGGAGACATTCAAGACCCACCAGGATGCCTACCTGTGCAACGTGGGCTAGGGAGCTGCTTTGCAGGCAGGCTGGGCTCAGTGATCTCTAGAGGTCCCTTCCAACCCCTACAATTCTGTGATTCTGTATAATCACTGTAATCTCCCCAATGAAAGAAGATAAAAACAACAAAACTAGAAGCAGTTTCTAGCAGAAGGTGAGGGAAATCTCCATTTCCTGCTCAGCTTTCACACTTTTTACACAAAGCCTGCACGATACAGGCTCAGGCTGTGGTGACGTAAGCGTACGTGCTGGGACGCACAGTGCCCAGGGCTGCAGTCTGAGCCCGGCCGGCTGCCTGCCCGCAGCGGAAATGTCATTGTTGGAGACCCCCAGGCTGTGGGAACATGCTCCTCACTGCTTCCTCGAGCTGCAGGGGTGGGAAAAAATAAAAAATAAAGGAAAAAAGCTCTCCCTCCTTTCTCCTCAAGGGACAGGAAATTGCATTTAAATTAATGTGCGTTTAAAACTTTTTTGATGTTATATATTAGGCAAATAAATGCAAGATGCAGTACAAGCATAGGGGAAAATATCAGTAAGGAGGGATGCTGAAGCACTGCAGATCTGACTATTTTCTGCTCCAGTGACTTAATGATGGACATCATGTCAACAAAACCTGTTACTAATGGCAGAACATACACTACATACCACAGCCTGCAAACCCCTGCCTACAACCTGTGCTTTTCCTTTTCAGTTGTTATGCTGTTGTTGTGAGTTGTGTTGGTTTTTTTAAGTGTTTTTTTTTTTTTTTAAAGACTGATAGGCTAAATAACTGCTAGCATGATAAATACCAGCCACAGCCCATCAAGTGATGTTGCACATACCTTATGCAGTACAGGAAAGGAGAATTACAATGTGGATTCTGAAGGAAACTGAGGTCCTGTGGCTGACTACACGGAGAAACACTTCCAGGCTGCTCCACACATTTCAGAGGAGGCACAGCAGTATTTACGTGAAATGTTAAAGCTGGAACACCAGCATCACTCAAGGTAATTAAGACTACTGCCTCACTCATAAAGGTGAGCAAGGAAAACAGGACAGAGTTGGGCTGAAAATTTAGAAGGAACTAAAACAGGAGAAATTTGTTTTTCCTTAAACAATACAGCTGTATAATCTTGAAATATCACTTCAAATATTAATAACATCCAAGGAATGTTGTATTTGGAATATAAACATTGGAAAAATGAGGCCATGAAAACAAGTTCACCAACAAGTTTGGATGGTACTCAAGAAGAACTTGGAATGCCCTAATTTCCTATATCATCCTGTAGGGTCCAGCAATTATTATTAAGACAACAAGCAGAAAACAAATCCATCATCCAAGAATCTTAATGTATCCAGAGAAGCTGCATTAAATGCAACGGAAGGAAATAATTAAAAGGGGCTGGTTTCTGTTTCCAATTGCTCCAGGCATTATGAATGGTTATTACCTCTCAGACTGAAGAATTAGAATATTGGTCAGGCACTAATCTAAAAACTGGACAGAATTATTTAAACTGAAAATTTAATCTTTTGCACGGGGCTTTGAGCACATAACTGGCACTTTTAAATACAGTGTAATTTTATTTCCCAAATGCTTTTTAACTACTTGTGTTTTTCCAAAAAGCTTGGTCAGTATAATGAAATCAATCTCGCATTAAGCTCTTATTTCTCAAAGAACTGACAGTAAACAGAACATCGACCGAACATCTCTGACATAATTTCTCCTTTGTTACTGCTTTTATTAAGTAATTGGCTCCATTAAGATAATTCTGCTGGAATCTAGTCCGGAATTTTTCTCAGGCCATTTCAGACCACAAAGTATTACAGCAATTGAGGGGCATGCTTTCAGATAAGTGAGGAATGAGTCTTTCTAGAGAGAGGTAAACTAGGAGTTTCATCAGTCCTTGTCCAACATTTAATACTCAGCATAGGAGTGAAATCACTTCCAGTATTACATAATTTCTGCAAAAAGCATTTGTAACAGAGTCAAATGACAAACCTTAGTCATAAGGTTAAGTCATAAGCACTTGCCAATCAGGAATGAAAAAGTTATAAATTGTTAAGAGTTTTTTTTCTAGAGTCAAAGTATGAGCAAGAATATAACATTTCAGATAATCAACAGAACAAGTTCTACAGCCTGCCCTACAGCTGTGCAAAGGGGGGGAACAAACAACGGTACAGAAACACCCACAACCAGACACATTTCAAGCGTGACTCAAGCTCCTGTCAGGATGCAAAGAGCAGCAGCAGTCACCTCAAAATGAGTACCTTTATGTGTGCACATAAGAAAAATGACTAAGAAAAATCTTCCTGAAACTCTTGATTCTTCTTGTCACCCCATCGCATCACATTCTGCAGCTAAGAAAGCTATAGAAACCATGGTTCCTAACGTACAGTTACAAATTAAGGACAAAGTTCCCTTAATTATCTCTTCAGAGCATACATCCACATCTGTCTTCCATCTCCTCAAACTGAATATTTCAATTTGAGCAGAGGAGCACCCTGCACAGCAGCTATTGCTCCAGCCCCTGCCCTGCACAGGGAAGCGAGGTTCCCACATCTCTTCACTCAGCTTGGCTCACAAATGAGTCAGGACATTAAGGAAAATAAAAACATGCTTCTATGTCTCTGTTATAAAAGGTAATGAAATAAGTGGCCTGAGAAAGCATAATATGATTCTGTAGTCTAATATATGAAATCATTAAAAGGAGATTTGAGGTTTAACTTAACAGACCCTTGGCAGGCTTTTTGCCATTGCATAAAATTACGATTAAAAAGCTTTTAAAAGCTTTTAAGGACACACAAAAAAGAGAGCACCCATTAAAAAATTAGGAAGGTAAACTACTAAATAAGTGTTCCCGTTAAGCTTTCAGGAGGTTTTCTAGAGTGTATTTTCCCTAGTGCTTCTGTGGTATTCATCAGCATTCCCTCAGTAGGTACAGTGGAACATTGCCTGGTATATGCCTCCTGAGTACAGGATTGCTGTTAAGAGACATACACTACCCATCTCCCAGCAGTCACTGACAGCTGGCAAAACCACACTGCTCCACATCTGCACGTGCAGGCTCACAGCAGTGTGCTATGACTCACGCCAGGTACTGCTTTAGGGAAGCTGTGACAGCAGCACCCAACATGTATCCTCTATGACTTTCATCCATCTCTATTGGGTAGGGCTGGCTCCCACACTGAGGACAGCAATATCTGTTCTCAGCCACACCATACCAAAGCTCTCCTTGGAAAGAAGTCTTTTTGTCTGCACCTGTCAGTGAAAAGCAAGGACTGCTAGCAGAGCTCCCCCTAGACAAGGAGACCCACATCTTCCGACAGAAGGCTCACCCAGTTAGAACTGGGCTTAGGCTGGGGAGGCTGTCATACTAGGAACACATGAGTCCATGCTCACCAGCTTCTTTTGGAGCAGGCAGGTCGGCTCATGTTGGTTGAAAGGTAACTGCTGCAGCTCAGCCTCACCAACAACACAGTCCTTTCTGTTTTCCAGCTGTGCCTTTTGCAGACAGTATGGAGAAGGACATCACCTCCTATCTGGAACCAAATATTTAAAGACTTTCCCCCTTTCATTTCTACACAGTGTTACTAAGCCAGGAGCTGTTTCTAATACTAGTACTAGACTCAGCTTGTCACTGGGCTTGAGGCTCCAGACAGCACCAGTTGAAGTGCAAATCCTGAGGAAAAGGCTGCAATAAATAAGCTGGTGGTAACTTCCCAAATTCTTGCATAGTGCCATGTCAAACAAATGTCACTTTCTTGCAATCAGCAAAAACTGCTATCTGTTCCCCACTTCAGGCACCGACTATCTATTCACCGACTTCAGGCAGTAGGTGAGAACATCCAAGTACTTCTAGAACAGACTCGAGAGCAGTCCCAATCACAGCCTCCTCGTTCCCAGCTCTGAGAAGGCAGTGAATAGCAAACACAAACCATCAAAAGCCTGAAATGTTGACCATAAAAGTTTCTTTTTATACTAAAGACACCCTATTTTCCACTTCTGGCACAAAAAAAAAAAAAAAAAAAAAA
>VXAB01011900.1:547421-700272 GCA_013399175.1 Odontophorus gujanensis
AAAAAAAAAAAAGACCATAAAAGGAGTAATCATCCTCAAAGAACAGTAACAGCTTCAGATGTTAACATTTGATGCATTTACAGAGATAAAGACAGCTCCGTAACTTACTCTAAATTTTGTCATAATAAAGTCTAACAAGTTGACATTTCTCTTGTATCAGAATCCAAATCAAACAGAAAAAGGAAGTATATCCTTCCTTAATATTTTTTGGCTAAAGCATCACTGCTTAAACCAGGGAGAGAATTATTCTGGCAGTCTGAGTTACTCCAATGAATCAACCAGACAGTGCCAGAGAAAGAGTGCACACACTGCAACCATTACTTCAGCACTAACAAAAGTGCTCTAAATGCAGCCTATGATAATCCATTTTTGGTTTGTTCTAGCACACAGGGATATGGTTGAGAAAAACTGTTACCATAACCAAACAACACACTCCTACCTGAAGAACACTACAGGCCTGTCCTAAGCAGCCCCTTTGTAACCTATCTGCAAAAGAAACATAACCTCTAACCCTAAAAATAACTTGTCAAATCTCTTGGCCTTGGGAAGAATCCTAAACCTCTGCTTTCATGCAAGAAATTGAAGTAAAGAAAACATGACACACGTGCATGAGAAAAGAGTAACGTTACATAGTCCAATAACAGTAATAAAAGTAAGAACACTGAGTTAAAGCACCATTTGTAACGTAATTTATCCCAAATATCTTAATTTGATCTCCTAAAAATTCCCTCCAGAAAGCTAAACTCATGCTCATGCAGCCAGTTTCAATGTGTAAGTTTACCATGAAACCCAGAGCTGACTGAATCCAAACACATCCATTCAGTACAATTCACAGACTCCTAAAAAGCGTTGGTCTATTAATAATTTCATACCTTCCCTTCCTGATACAACAATACATTCTTAATGAAGGCTCAAATCAGGTGCACCCACATAACAATCATTTCAGATGGTAATTGTCCCATTGTGAACAAGTACAGCAGCATCACCAAATGTTGTATTTTTGTATTTTAAATACTCCAGTGTCATACAAGTTTAGTAAAACTCCTCTTTACTAAATATTTACTGCTGCCAAGTAGATAAGTTTCATTAATTTTTATTTGATTATAACTATGTTAAGACACTTTCTTTTTACAAGACAAAAGCCAGGCAGTATTACAATAATTAGAGAAGAGTTATTTCAGGGCTACATTATGGGTGTCTTTCAGTCCATATTTAATTAGAAAGCAAGAAAAGCTTCAAGAAAACTGAAAAGGATATTTTGGTCTGTTCTTGCAGCTAACTTGTGGCAACTGCTTTTTGGTGCTAGACCTCTGGAAGTTAATCCTTTCTCAGAATGCTGACAAAAATGGAAAATACAATGAAATACTGCTGTAGATAAAAAAGGGCAAAGGATGTGAGTATCCTGTTTATTGGTCCCCTTCTTAACACAAAACATGCATGCCCACATCCTTTTTGGACTTTTATTAGTTATGTACTTAAAATGAAAGTAGCTGTTCTTCAGCTAGGCTAAATGCTCCATAACAGCTGGACAGGACTGTATTATGCTTTGAAGATATCTGGAACTTATGACAGTTTTAGGACACTGCACATATTTTAGAGAAGCCAGGAAAATGTAGTACTTGGCACTGAACTCTCAATCAGTATGTCAGACCCTGAACGAAACTGACACATGGTCAAAAGGGTTTGTTCGTTGTTAGTTTTCAGCACGAAATATTGTGTTGAAAACCAAGGGAGACTCATTCATTCTTTATTTAATTACTACAAAAAATACCTAAGTCCACAACTCAACTTAAGAGACCAGCTCTCCTCTTTCATGGCTTAAGGATCTGTTGAGTCCTGAAATCAACTCACACAAACTTAAGTGAATGCAATGCTGCTTAGACTGAACAGCCTCTAGATGAAAGTTAATAAAGAACCTGTGTGCTGCTAGCTCTGCAGTGACCTTCTGCAGACTGCCATTCCCAAAGCAAAGCTTCAAGGAGAAGTTCTGCCTGCAAATAGCACTCAGACAGCATGCCTATTAAAATGAACAGTATAAGAGAAAATGCTATATAGTTTCTTGTTTCAATAACAATTTCTTATTTTCATTGGCTGTTTTGGCCTTTATTTTTTATACAGGTACTCCTGAAAAGAATACCAGGTTTGGCAATTCAGTTAAGTATTGTTTTGTGACTAAAATATTTCTGTTCATCAATTTCCTTCCAAACTTGCTTGAACAAAACAAGAAAACTGCACAAAAAAGTAATCTATTAACAGTTTTTAGTCAGTTAGGTATTAGTTTTTTGCAATGCATTCACAGAAGAGAGAGACATAAGATTGCTTTAAAAAATCTACTGCGTGGTATTACATGTTTGTCAGAAGAGAAAAGAACAGTTTGACAAATTCCTGGGAGTGTGTATGAAGAGTTCTAAATAAAATCCTCTCATTATAATGGGCTGAAATTAGAGCTTCACAATGCCATAGTCTTTGAATTATGTAGCACTCACAACATTTCAAGCTTCTAAAAGAGATAGATAAGACACTTAATCAAAAGATGGAAAGTAATTTCCTGGGGGGATAGGAGAGCAGAAGTAATTCTTCCATTTTATTTAAGCAGACAAAAAAAACACTAGTTGCTGCAAGCAATTAAATAGCACTATATTCTCCACAAGCATCTTATGGATACAGGAAACCTTCTGTCTGTAAAGCAGTACAGCCCTTGGTTGTGTTTTTTTTTTCCCCATTTAGTATTTTTAAATGGAATAAAAATAGAATAAAGCTGCAGCTGGCATTCACAGAGAATCATGTTTAATCATATGCTACTGCTTATTAATAATAATAAACCAACCACATCGTTGTTCTTAACATTTCAATCAACTGGCAGCTCATCCATAACTGTACATTAAAAGCTTGTTTTTTTTGTAAATTAAAATTCATATCTGGCAATTTGTTCAATTTCTATCTATTGTTTATTCAACTGCTTTCCAATCTTCAGTGCATAACAGAATGCCAGGAATGAGAGCTAAAACACCCCCAGGAGCAAACTCAGCACTACATCAGAAATAAGGCTTAAACTCACATGCATAGTTCCATCTCCATTGGTGAAATATGAACAGTTGAAATAATTACTCAAGTATTTTGAATACATGTTTGTATAGAAATTTACACCTGTGAGAATATCCAGATGAGGTGAAGAAAACCAAAAGTGCCTGTATTTGGCAGCTAACAAAAATGTGAACACAGCTTTCCATGTTGACAAAGACATATTTAATAAATATTGGCTTTCAGAGCTGAGTTTTACTTGCACGTTCGTAATTTTATGAGATTGGCATTAGAAATAAATTGCTATGGTATTAATAGGACAAAATGGACACATACAAACAGGGATATTTAGTTGTCTGTGTTCTGCCTGGCTAACGTGGCAGAACTGGCAGGTAGCTCTGAAAAGCATGGGCTGGTTCTTGCCCAGGTGGCAAGCCAAACAAAAGCAAGTGGTGGTACAGGAGAAAGGCAGAAATTACACTGACTAGAAATGCTGGGGATAGAAGGGATTGTGACAGACTGAAGAACACTAAAAGGAGCTGGAGGTGAAAAAAGGTACCCTGGCAATATCTGGGGAGAGAGGGAAGCAGGAGGAGAGCTAGAGTGCCTGAAGGAGAACTGAATGAGGAAGGGCTCCTTGTTCTGATGCTTGTTTACTACATATTACTTTTGAATCCACAGTTTTAACATAAAATTCAAACCCAGTGAAGCTCTTCTTTACAAAAGAAGGTCCTTATTCTGGTATTGGATAATGTTTTTGACACATCAGAAAGCTAGATAAGCACTATTCACTATGAATGAAATGTTAAGTACAGCCTTATCATTACACCACTTACATGTGGTACAATCAAAAATGAAATTCAGGGGATGCTGAAAATAACTGATTTCTGTACAATGGAGATGTAGAAGAAAAACTGAGTGTGCTTAAAGCGGAACATTCTCTTGTCCAAAAACTAACTCCCTACTGGCTCCTGATGCTATCCTGCTCCTCCAAGAGAAGGCATGCATTGGTTCTACAGATGCTAAATGCTACAGTTTCCAGAAGTAACATGATCAGAAAACTTTATTATAATGCTGAAGCAAGTGTAGTAAGTGTCAAAAGCTATTCTACTAGTGGCTGTAAAACTCAAGAAGAGTAATTCAAAGCAGCAATCTATATAATCAAAAGAAAGATCTTGTACATTTTGCTTCTATGTGCACACAACTATAGTGAAAAGGCACACTTTTTATTACTTTTCCTAACCAGGTATCAAATTTTCGTATACTTCAAGGTACTATGAGAAAATATTTTTGTATTTTGTTTTACAGGATTTGTAAAGAAATATAACATCCTGCCTTTTTAAAAACGTAGGGAAGGAGAAAGGCTCTGTCCACAAAGCAGCTTATCCTCAGAAATAGCACAGTTTAGCACTAGACGTGCCACGGGAAGAGGGGGGAGGGATTACAGCACAAACCTCTCCATTGTACTGAAAGATGACTTTTCCTATGAATGGGTGACCATCCTGTTATGTGGCTCTGAACTTCCTCCTGCATTGTGAGCCTCAAGTCATGGAAAGAGTAAAGTTCTTAAACTGAGGATTGTGTTGGGAATTCCAAAAACTTTCAATACAAGTTAACCAAACAAATACATCACGGGCAGATTGTTAACATCCTGGCTTAGTTTGCTGAAGCCACTATTCTTTTGAAAAAAGTAATGTAATCAGGAGAACTCTGGACAGTTATCTTGTTACTTCTTTTGGGTCTGATATCAACTGCAAAGAAGTCTGGAACTGCACTGGAAAGCTAAGTACAAAATGCAAGACATCACATTTGTCTAAAGTCCAAGAAATCTTACTATATATGTATTTGGGAAACATTAGTTTAAAATTTAAATTGCTGAAGTTTAAAATATAGACACAGTTTCAAAAGTGCAATCTGTAAAAGGCTGTTGTAAAGTGCCTCAATAGGAGGTCATCCACCCCCTTAAGAAAAAAAAAAAACATTAACAACATGGAGCAAAGTGACTAAGGAGCTATTAATGTTAGGTTAGGACTTGTAGCACGTGTTCCAAGAAGAGAGTACAGTACATACCAGTGCCATTGCAATCTATGCAGTCAACTGTGGAGCAGACCTGCTTATGCCACTGGCAGAGCTTAATTTGTTGCAGCTACAAGTGTACTATGTGAAAACAGCTCCACAATTACCTGATATCCTTCTGTTTTTTTCTGGCACCATTTCAGCAAGGCATTTCTCTTTGATCCTCCATATTCTCTTGCTAGGGCAGACAAGGGATCTTTCCTTTCTTCCCTAGGAATGAGAGAGAAGTGCAACTTAGAATTAATTATTTATCTTTCCCAACAGACATAATTGTTACAAAAGCTTAAAAAAAAATCATAAATTACTGTGACTGAAAGTAGTAAGTTGCAGCATTACTGAGTAAAAGATAGAATACAGAAAAATACTTGCAAACTTAAGAGTTACTTTGGTGAAATTCTTTCAATAGCAGATCACGTGTGTTTTTCCCCCTTGAAATACCTAGAAAGAGTTTCGTTCAATCTCAATGATATTTTTTCCTAACCGTTTGGAAAGTAAACTCACAATATTCTACGTTCCAGCTGGAACCATTAAGCTAGCTCAAGTGACTTTATTTTGTATTTAGAAAGAGAATAAACTGATGTTATCTCTTCTGCACCTAATGGCTGATTTCAAATGTCACCTTGAAGCAACAAGTTTGCATATTAGCCACATGTTGTTACTAACAGAACATTTGCCTGTTCTGGAGATCTGGAGTTCTCAAAAAGGACAGGGGAGGTCTATTACACTGCCCTGCTACTTGATATTCTGGCACAATAATGATTCACTTATTAAAAAAAAAAAAATCAGTGTTCAATAAAAGCCATCTGTAGTGAAGATTTTGACAAACAGAATGCTATTATGGAACTTGGTTACTGGATGTGAAAGTGCAAGAAATTGTTCTTGTTCTTCCACAGAATGGGTGAGGTTTGAAGGGACTGGACCTCTGGCCCATGTGGCATGATCTCTGCTGAAGCAGGACCATCCACAGCGTGGTGCTCAGGCTCTGTCCAGGTGTCTCTGAAGATCTCCAAGGAGGATATTTCACAACCTCTCTGGGCAGCGTGGGCCAGTGCTACGTTACCCACACAGCACAGAAGTGCTTCCTGGTGGCCAGACAGAACCTCCTGTGTTCCAGTTTGTGCCCACTGTATCTTGTCATGGCACCACTGAAAACCTGGCTCTGTCCTCTTTGAGTCTGAAAAGAGTTTCAGGTATTCATGGAAATTGGTAAGATCTAAAATTCCCTCTGCACCTTCCCCATGCTGAACAGTTTTAACTATCTTGGTACTGACAGTTTAATGTCATCTTCAAACTTACTGAAGGGTGCACTCTGCTCCATCATCCACGTGCTTAACGAACACAGCTAACAGAACTGGACACAGTACAGAACCCTGAGGTGCACTGCAAGCAACTGGCTTCCAGCCATGCTCCACACCTGACCTGCTCACCAAGCCCACACAGAACAGCTCGGCTATCAGGATCCTATGGGGACAGCACCAGTAGCCTTACTGTAGCCCATTTCGTAGGAGGTCAAAGATCACCAAAACAAATAACAATTGGGCTGCATATTCCATCTACGACAATCACACAACACTACAAGAGCTTCAATGCAGAGGTGTGGGACAATCTATTAGAACTCATATGTGAAGCTCCCTCCCTTTACATTAAACCATACTGTCTAGCTGTGTACAGGTGGTACAGTCTGTTCTCAGATTCCAGTAAATGCACATGGTTTGTATAGAGTTCTCACAGTTCAGAAAACACTGCTGAAGGAAATAAATTAGTGTAGGTTGTATGGAGACAATGAGAAATAGTATGACATATAAATCTTATGTTAGTATATTAGGTCAACTGAATTCCTAACCAAAATAAGCCAACAACGTTTCAGCTAGGACAGGGAACAGTAAACTGCAAATGTTTGCTTTAGTGAACTATAGCAATAGCTGTTTATTTTACCACAGCTTTCAGAAGAAGGTAGGGGAGAAAAACCTCAGTAACAAACCCACACAAGTCCAGCAGCAGTGTTCTGAGGAGTGTTTCCAAGAGCCCAACTCCCACTGTGCACACACTGCTGCAGGCTGCACTGCTGCTCCTGTTGGAGCTAGGCCTTTCAGTCACTGCTCGGGCAGCACACTATCACAACTGTACAATCGTTCCATGAAATGACATTATTTGCCAAAGTCTGCAGGCTGCCATCAATGCCATTTATGTTATCACTTCACAGTTCACACACAAGGCTTGGAGACTTTTTTATTGCTGGGATTATTTGGTCTAAATTTAGGTGCTAACACACACAGTATCCATTGCTGCAGGTAAAGTAACCACAGATGAAAATTCAACTTTCTGCGAGCTGCAGCAAGGCATCTTTCAACTGGTCTCAGTGCAACATCATTTTTATCATCACCCACAGTTGTAAATAGCTTCACAATTTTATAATGTCATTATTACAGGCTGCAATGTATGAGAAGGCTAAGGATTTAATATTTCTGCTGTACAAAAACTGTCAGTTCTGTGTTAAACAGTCCTGAGGAAATAATTTAGTCTCTGTCTGCAAGTTTCCCAATCTAAGAGGCAGGGCTAAGAGCATACTTTACTTGCATACCATGAGGCTTGAATACTTTGAACTCCTTTAACTGACAACATTGATAAATTTAAACATTTTCCTACCTGTCAAGACTTTTCTTTTTTATGATGCTAACAAAAAAGGGGTGCCTGGCCAGCGTTACCTAGACTTGCATTATGATTTCACGTGTGGCACAAATAACCCAGGCCCTTTCATTCCTGGCTATTCAGAAGATTTGGCAGTATCTGGAATTAAGATCTAGTCATGCTGCTTTTCATCTTCAGTTGTGATTACTAACGTAAAAGTTTATCATGTGTTTTCCCATGGACCAAATCACTCTGAAAGGTTTGTTCAGCACGCTGTAGCTCACTTCTTGGATTTGGCTTTACAGTATTTTGAGCAGATGTGATGTTATTATTTAGTGACATTATTTAGTTTGTTTTTCTAGTGTAGCATAAAGTTTTGGTATTGAACGTATAAGCTCTAAAGAGTATACTGAGCTGCAGTGAACTTCAGAAAGCTTCACTTTAGTAAGTTCTCTAAGGTTACTGAAGACTGTTTCCAAGGAGATGCAGTAGAATCTGCAGTCTTACTGCCAACATTACATCCCAGATGCCTGCAGACAGATCAAAATTTTGGTATATCATGAAGAAGGGCTTTTACCTTATTCGACTTCTGGTCGTAGGGGTGACAGATGCTGTAGGGGAGGACGAGAGGGACAGCTGTGGGGAGGTGGTACCCATTGCCATCAGAGATGCAGGAGATGCTCCATCGGGTGCACTGATATCCCGTTTGATTTCTTCACTACTTCTTCGAGACACTATGTGGTAAAAAATGCCCACGTATTTAGAATTTCCAAACATTAAACCTTTTGAACTCAATTCCTACTCTCTAATAAACATTAGTTCAGAAACCACGAATGAAAATCCATATAAGATACTAGGTTTTAACATTTACTTCACATTTCCTATCCGAGAAGTACCAAGGATTTAGAGATCAACGTTTCTGATAAAATCTGTATCTGAAAGCAAACAAAATTTGATGAATGTATCTAATGGCATATCATTACTTCCATTTGGAGAAGGACACCATGCTTCTCTGCCTCCTTATCTCTCTTCTCTAGAGAGAAGAATCTACATTTAAGCAGTAAAAAGTAACAGCCAGCTACACCTTCTTGGAACATGCACTTCCACACCAAAATAAGTTTTAATGCAAGGAAAGGATGTTCCATTTTCACTGGATGTGATAGATATTTTTTAATTATCAACTCATTTTTTATTGTTTGAGCTTTCTATTGTACGTGAGGAAAGCTATTCCAAAAATCCAATCTTTTGACAAAATCTTAATTGTGTGAACATAAGAGGTCTCTCTTGAAAAAGAAAGACAGATCTGTGAGTACATGACTGAAACAAGAGTTCCTAATATTATTAGTCATCTAGAAAATGCAGTATTACCCGAAATAGATTTGGCACTTTCCATTGCAGGAACTCTTGGCAAAGATGCTGGTCTGCTGGTAGAAGATGTTCTCAACAGATGTTCTGGATAAAGAAAATCAAGACAGAACACTATTTTCAAAGATTCTGGTTAAGCGTAAGACATAAGGTAAGTGTTACATACAATGCCTACCAGTGCCTGAGACTGGCCATTTTAGTGAGAGCAATATATTCTTATCTATATGAAAGACAAGGCCTAAAATTTGCACATCACCATTAGAGTTCACTCATGTATCATGATATAGTCTTCATCCTTTTACACAGTGGCCTCTCTTACTTGTACAACTGCCCTGAGCTATTGTAAAGGAATTGTTAAACCCAAAGTCCAAGCAAGGAATCCCCAATTAGAATGCTGCCAAAAGTGCTCGATACGTCATTCATGATGCAGACTGGCAAAGCATGTAGTTTTGTCCCTTATGTGAACTTGTTTTGTTGTTGTTTTTGTCTGGTTGATTTTGTGTTCATTTTTTGAACAAAATTTTGCTTTCTGAGCACACTGCACAGGGGAGACAAAAGAGGCACCTTAACATACCACAGGGAAGATCAGTCCTGCCTACTGCCATTGAGTGAAATCAAGCTGTGACAAAACTAACTTTATTTAGTATTTAATCAGAAGAAACTACCTTTTTGTTAGCTATCCTTCTAAATAAGCATTCCTTCAAATAAATAACACCTTTAAACTGCATGCAAAAGGTTTACATATTCCTGTTACTGCAGAAACAGTTACAAGGCAGTAATCTCAGTACAAAAACCATGAAAAGGATGAATGATGATTCAAAATAAAATGTTAAACCCATTTCAACAGTTGACCTAAGAAACATGCATTGCTAATAAAGATACTTTAAAACTATATACAGCTGTAAACAGGAATTCTGTCTGGCATATTCTCTGTTGGAATGTAATCCTGCTCCTGTGTTGACTGTAATGAAAGCACAAAAACTACATAAAGCATACCACTCAGTTTGTGCTCAAGCTTATGTCTACTCCTGAACTCTGTAACAATTAAAGAATCCTAAACTATCCTCTTGGAAAGGCATTTCAATATTCCTAAAAATATCAAAGCTTCTAAATTTAAAACTCCAGCTGCACTGAGCAAAACCTCAATATACATTGAACAAAAGCAAGAAGGAAATCTGGCACATACAGACTATTACAAAATGTTACACACAAAAAGTACCCTTTATAAAGCATCAGACTTCAGGAATACCAAATTGAGAGGAAATATTCAGTCTGGAGTCATATGGGTATTATCTTGAGAAACATCTACAAAAAAAAGCCTAAAACAGGCATAAATCAGAGAGCTACGCCCAACACATGATAGGCATTCATTCTCACAGGAAGAGCACATTGTGAGCAGTGCTTTTAGAGACAAAACAAAGTTCACAGAACAGGGAATTATTGGAAAACAGATAAATCAACACTCAATTTAATTCCATTCAATTTTTTATCCGTCTCCTGAAGATTCAATATTTATTAAGTTTATATTTTGTTATTCATGTGCATTACAATGCCAAGTATCATCCCAGTTTCTATTTAGGAAAAAAAAACAAAAACACAATACATCACGTGGCCCCAGAAGTGAAAACAGCAGCAGAAAATCATCCCTGAAGTCTCACACCTTGATTTTGCAAGTGATCACTGTTTATGCTCACATTAAAAACAGATTAATGTTCAGTTATCTGGACAAAAATACGGTTCTCTTCAAGATCCACTGTGTTTGATGAAACAAGTAATAAAACATTTTTGTTTCTTATTTTACATTCAAAATATAACAAAGTCAAAACAGTTTGCTTTAGCACTATATAATACAATAATGCTTTAAATAGTAAACAATATAAGACATAGAAAAGAGCACTGCTAAATAACTGTAAATGACTACCTTGAACAGGGATTTCAGCGTAGCTTGGTCTTTTGTCTGTCAGTGTAGCAAGGGGTTTGGAAGCAGAGATTGGTCCACTTATAGAATGCCTCTGGAACAGAAAACACATCAAATGTAATTCGGTATATGCAAACCACGTAGAACAGAGTAAAACATACAAAACACAACTTCTAAACATGCTTTCCAGAGGGGAAAAAATGAAATGACCTTTTTCATTTTTCCACACAACTGTTAGAAATTTGTTCACTTTTCTCACGGTATGGATTCCCCTGGGGACTGCCTAGTGAAAGCTTTCTCACTCTGAATGACAAGCATCACCCCACTTGGCTTGAACTATTGCTAGGAAAGCTGTACAATTCATCATCTTAACATTTTCTTTTTAAATTGTATGCAAAGCATTCAGCAGTGCATGGTTTCTAGCAGCAAATATATGATCACAAGTGCATCTTGTACACAATTAAATAACCACTGGATAGCACTGAAATAAGCTTTTTTACCATCACACAAATAAACCACACAACTGAGTAATTACCCCCACACTTCCTGGCACCCACACTCAGTTGCTGAAGACACAGGCTGGGTGCCCTCCCACAGCTCAGGCTGCCCAGGACCCATCCATGGCTGTGGGTACCTCCAGGAATGGGGCACCCACAGCTCTGGGCAATGCCAGGGCCTCAACGCCCTCCAAGTGAAGAATTTCTTCCTGACATCCAACCTCAATCTCTCCTGTTCTAGTTTCAAGCCACTCCCCCATGTCCTATCACTATCAGACCATGTAAGAAGTTGCTCCCCTGCTCATAATCACCCTGCAAGTACAGGAAAGCTTATTTTTCCTTGAAAATGAATAATTTCAGAGAACCCACTGCAAACCACAGCACATTCTTAATTCACCATGTTCTATCAGACTGACTGTATTTAATCAGTCAGTCCAGTAATGTGTTTATCCTGAAAACTCAGCTTTTATCCTGTCAGAGAAGCTGAAATAGCCTTATCTTCATTAAGATAATAAAGCTCAGATGTTTCCCACCAAATCATATAGTCAAGACAGACA
This sequence comes from Odontophorus gujanensis, assembly GCA_013399175.1. NCBI lineage: Eukaryota > Metazoa > Chordata > Aves > Galliformes > Odontophoridae > Odontophorus > Odontophorus gujanensis. The sequence continues at coordinate 559,484 of VXAB01011900.1, forward strand.
CATCCAAAATTGTGACAGGCAAGTTCACAGTATATATACACTGTAGAACCCTATAGAGAAGTAGCCTGGTAATCCTGCCTATGCTAACACTTGGAGTCTAACTAAAATCACACTTTTGTGCTAGAAATCAAAAGGAGAACAAAGAGCTGCCAATATCAAGGAAAGTAAGTACAAAATATAGCAAGAAGCATTGCATCATTTTATAGATCAGAAGTCCTGCATGTACTCAACAAAGAATATTCCTCTAAATATGTAAATAAAAGTGACTGTAACCATGAGCCATATTCAGCATTCCCTACTCCAGCTTCCCTTGAGAACTGGCATTTCAGGCTTTCATTACCTTTAGAGACCACTTTCATCTCCTTGAGATTTTAATTATTTTTTTTTTAATAAAACACTGCATCACAGTGAGAGCCTCTTCATTTCCAATAAATAAGTAAATAAAGGAAACAATAGTAAGGTAATGAGGTTGGGAAACATCTCATCACTTGGCTGGCTTTGGGACTGTCACTACGAAGGCAGAGCAGTGCAGAGCTCTGCCAGGAAGGGCAGGTACACACAGAGCAGGTACGCTGCTGGGTCACCACAACGCGTTATCATGTCCTCAGCTTCCGGGTATCACTGAAAAACAAACATCCTTTACGGATATTGGCAGAAAATGACCACATTACTCAACTGATAGCTTGCTATATATCGGTCCTGTCTCCTCATTACAAAACAAACTGTTTGTTTTTCTGCTTTTTACCCTTACTGACACAGCAGACTGGGCTTAACTTTGCTGTTGCTAGTTCCTTATTAAAAAATCTGATTGTTACAACTATCAGTAGTAACATACTGACGCAGGAAATCAGAGGAAAACGAACCAACTAATATGTTCACACATCAAGTTCTGCTTGGCAGTACCCTCACAGTAACAGTGCCAAGTGTCTCATGGAGAATTACTCTTCCTGAAGCATTTTACAAGTGTTAGAAACACTTCTGCTCAAGTGAGCTTCTGTTGAATCTGCAGATGAATCATTCACCATTTCACTCACAAAACGAAGCACGTTTGAGGAGCAGTGAAACACGTATGGATCCTACCAATCCCTTGATAAACAGACTTTGTTTTCCTTCAACTACAAATGCACTCAACCTTGTTTAACTGCTAAACACCTTTTGTCCTTGATGCTAGTGTCAAGTTCCTCAACACTAAACAAAACAAGATCCAAAGTTTTCAGGAATCGCATGCTTTTTGAGGCTGTTCATGAAGACTACCAATGGGACAGAAATCACTAACATGCTTTACAATCTGTGTTCCTGGTTTTCACTCATCCTACTCTGAGGCCTAACAAAGTACTATTTCAGATAACCACCAGTTACTTTCCCACAGTCATTCCTGGCCTCTGCTAGCTGCCTGTAAATCTGCTCCTCTCCTTTTGTAGGAAGAATAACAGCCCCAGAAGAGGAAAAGGTACACAGGACAGAAAAAAGAGGGAGAACAAGTATCTGACACTTCAAATTCCAGGTAGAAGTATGGTAAGATGAACGAATGTCTTCAACTATTTTGCTTCTGACTCTTAATTGGTGCATCTGCTGTTGGATGTGGACAGAAAATTGACCTTCAGCCTTCAGGTAGTGACCCATGTGCCTATTTCTGACCACTCTGTACTTCCATACGTATTTAAATGCGTACTTCAATAAGATGTTATGCCAATTTCAAAATAAACACAGCTCTTTGCATACTAAGTAGTCAGACTGTGGAAGTTTGACCCGGAATAGCTTGGAGCCTGAAAGCTTCAAGGCAACAGGACAACTACTGCCATTAAAAGTGTGAAGTACAACAGTTCGTTGGGTTTTTTTTGAGAATCTGGAGTCATCTCTGTCCTTAAGTTTGTTCGCTTTTGTTGAAATCTCTCTTCATGTAGCTAGTGAGACCATAAAAACAGCAGTGATCTATCAAGCTGAGCATTAAAGTACTGATGATACATTCTTTAGTGTAGTGTAGCCTCCCTCACCTAGACTCCTATAGCAGCTGAACACATGGACACAGCTTCAAAGGAGACACAGTAGAACACACAGTACAGTCAGCAACTGGACAAAACTCTCAGTACAAAATGAACAAAGATAATCAGTTTACAGTGACTTCATCCCTCTCTGGTCAGGCCTGGTAACAAAAGCTCATGCAACATGGGATACGTTTATACTGATACTAAGTTATAACAAACCCCTACAATAAAATCAGCTTTTAAGGAGGTATCTCCACGCGGACCAGAGCAGTGGGAATCAAGAAGGAAGAGACATAGGTTGTATCTGTAGCAAAAGCACAGAATTTTTTCATTTCTCAAATACAGCTGCTTACGTGTCATTTTCTCAGAGATCCCCTTGGGGGAAATTCACTTTCATTAGAATGAACACTCAGTAGCTACTTACTTGCAGCATCATTTTATCATCATGTCCCCACAAAGACAACCAATATTTGTACATCACTGCTTGTAGATTCATGTGCTCTTCTTCACAAAGAACGAAATGTGGCCATAAAATACCTACCTGCATAGGGGATACAGCAGCAGCTGGGGGTGTCTTCATGGGACTCGGACTCAGTGGAGTGCGAGGAATTGTGGCAGCAGCAGGGCTTGGAACTAGAAGGAACACAGCAAGGAAGCCATGAGGAGCACTGCTCTGTCTGGCACATATGGCTGCACATGGCAAACTCTGTCTTTTACATTCCTAGCTTTACAAGCTCGTACCTTTAAAATTTTCAATTAGCAACTGCTTGCAAAATCACTTTGAAGTATGCCTACACATTCACTCCTCCACTGTTACATTCATTTTTTGTCTTGAATATCTCAGCCACAGTAAAAACATTTCTAAGTTACTAAGAGGTGGACAAAGCTAAGATGTAGGATACTACTAAGCTGGCAGATGTGAATGAGTGCATAACTAGTTCCCTGATCTCTAGCTGATTGAAGAGACAGCAGCAGGCTCCTGGGTCTGCCAGTAAGACATCCCCTATATCTGTTTCTCTTTCTTAGCTTCCAATTCAAGTCCCATAGCTAACACAGGCCTACTGTTGTGTAAGACCCTTCCTGAAATTCTGAATTAATCAAATACCAGGCTTAGAAACGTATGAAAACAGACAAATGCAAGTTATGCAGGTTAGTCATCTACTTCCCTAACACCATGATTAGGCATAGATGCTGAAGACGATAGATAGCAGCTTACAGTCAAAGGTGAAAAAAGGCAGAAGGGCTTTGTTGTTTTACCAGACTAACTCTGGCAGGAGAGCACTTTCTTCAAGAAGAGATTAAAAATCCTTTTAAGTTTACGAAAGTTGAAAACAGTGAACAATGAGAACACACAGAAATTGAACTTTTTACAGAATCATTATTAACACAGAGAATCTTTATAATGAATTTCCAGGTTTTAGGTATGCACAAATAGATTTGCTGTGTACAGTATTGCAAGATTGATAATATAATCCACTTTCAGCCAAGCCTTTCTGCATCAAAAACTTAGTGACTCTATCAAAAATGAGATCGAGGTCAAAAGGTTTGTAGCATGTAAAATATTTCCATCACCATTTTGCATGTAGTCAAACCTAAAATCCACTTCCCATTTCAGGAAAATTACTTGGATTCCTTATTCTGCTCAACAGCACCTGTTCTCACATCCAGAAAATTACAGTAAAGTCCACTGTCTTGATAGTGAAACCCCACTCATTTTAGGAAACGTTCTTTATTTCCTTTAATGGTTGGAGCTTGTTTTTAATCTTCAATAGCACGCACTGACCACAAGAATGTAAATTATAAAATGAAACAAACTCAGTTCTAGCTATTACACAGATTTAAGAATGCTGAATTCAGCACATTAATTTTGCAGCTTAAGAGGAAGGCTGAAATCAGCTGTGTTTCCAGCTACAGTTATGTCACAGGAGTTTATGTATTTCCAATATGAGGTAGCACTGAATCAAAGTGTCTGATATATGAATCACTGGCAATTTGACAGGGAAGGAAAAATGAAGACAAAAAATTGATGCTTGCCCTTAACCACTGTGAACAACCTGTTGTGCAATCTAATTTAGGCTGATTTGTTTCAGCCATCATTTATAAATCACAACGGTACAATACAATAACTTCCCCACGAATTAGCTAAGCCATTAGAATTGTTCACGCCTACACATTCAAAATCCTGTCTTGGTACAGACTTTGCACTGGCTGCAGATAGTTACCTTGGGAGGCACTGTCAAACGACTTGATGAGTGTTTTGACAGTCGGAGTTGGCTCTGAGGAGGTGGACGACCTGCGGCTCAGGCCCATTCCCTGTCTCAGAGCTGCCAGATCTCTCTCTACAGCGTTCATGTAATTGTACACTCGACCGCGTTCCTCTTCCTGCCTGAAATCAATATGCAGCCTGTTTAAGGCATTTAAAACCTCCTTAATGTGCAAAGTGTTAAAACAAGAACATACATCTGAAGTCAAATTAAAATCTATCGTTAAAAAAAATTAGTCATTAACCCAGTTTTCTTTCCACTGTAATTTAGGAATAGATTATCATCCTACATTAGTCAGCAAGAGAGCTTAAGCACCAGACAAAAAGTCTATCAAATCAATACTCCATTTAAGGCTTAATTTCTGTTCCTCTTAAATGCAGAAATAGACTTTCATGTATGTACTGAAAATTTTAGGCTCAAAAATTTCACCATTTCACATGAAAATAATCAGCTCAGAGGGGGGATTTTTTTTCTTAACTTCATAAACAGCAAACAAAAAATTTAAATCAATTTTAACAAAGTAGGTGTCTACTTCTGGCACTGCTCTCTACACAGTATGCAGATTAGTTTTGAAGCAAAATAAACAATTTTAGAACAGAATATTTATGGTGGTTATTGTATTCAGCATTACTCATAAGAAAAATTTGTTTCAAGCAATCTACTTTCTACAATCTCAGTTAAAAACTATTGTCTGTTTTTTGCTTCATTTGTTGTAACACTTTCTCACCACCTTCCCTTACAGCAGTTACACCACTTTCAATTCCTGTTTCAATTGCCCCCTTGTTCTCTGCCTACACTGAATCAAGTGTTAGAAGTTGTGTGTTTGTGCAGACAATTACTGAATATACCAACTGGAATCAGTAAGCCAATTCCACCTTCAAAAGTACAGCTGTAACTTCCAAGTTTGTGGGGCTCTTTCGCCCCCAGGGAGTAATTGAATAATTACAATTCTTCTAGCAATGTATTAGTAACGCCCATTATATTCAGTTTAGAGCTCTTAGTTCAGACAAGGAGTCTTACACCCACCACTCACTGTCACCAGTCTGCTCTTCCTACCCCTTATTTATTTATCTTTGGGTTTTCCCTAAGCTCCACAGCCTACACAGGAAGTAGGATTTGAGAAAGGAATGACGTATCCTTTAAAAAGCTCATCCACGTGACAATTAAATTGTCCAACATATCCACATCACAAACACCATTAGTGTACTTGTAAGCTAAACTTCAATTCAGCCCTAAAGACAGTGCAGGAAGGATTCAAATGGTGCAGCCCAAAATGTCACTATTCTATGGAGGTTTTGAAGACTTGAGTACTTCTGGAAGATGTATGACTCAGTTTTGAAATAACTGTATCACACAATTCAAACTAGAATACATTATAATTTGACATATTTCATTTAAAATGGTAATTTATATAAAGTGCCTCTAACTACTCCCAGAAACAATTATGAGAGGAAAGAAAACATTACAAGATATATGCGTGTTTCTTCTCAGGTAAGACAACATCTATATTTATCATACCAAAAGCCCTGGCTGCTGAAGGGAAGTATTTGTGATGCACAGAAAAGTTGACACTGCTTATTTTCCATACTGAGGGAAGATAAACTGAGACCAGACATTAACTGGGAAAAAATCCTCTATTATAAACTGGTTTATACCAAAGTGCCAAACTAAATATTCTTAGAAAAGAAATATATAGAAGAGAAATAACTTTTTCATCTACATTTACCTACGTTACTCCTGAAAGCCTGCATAAGGCAACTTGTTGACAGTGAGAGAAAGAATATACAACTTACAGAGTCTTGCTAACACATTCTGGATTCTCAAAATCATATCCCCCCAACAAAGGAGACAATATCCCCTTGTCTCTTGCATACTTGCGTGACTTGATTTCCTCCAACTCCTTAGTGAGCTTCTCATTTTTTTCCTGAGCTTCGTGCAATCTTCGCTTTAGGTCTCCTATCTCTTCCTGGGCCTCAGACTTTATATCATTTGCTATAACCACTGCAGTCTGGAGATCAGCTTGGAACTGACGCCATTCTGCTGACTCCTCCTATAAGCAAATAAAACGTTATACTGAAAGCAGTAGCAACAATTTTGAAGTAAAAAAAAAAAAAAAGTTATGCAAATTATTCATATTTTCCCCATGTTACTACAACAAACAATTTTCAGGAGCTATTAAGGCACTCACCACTGGAATTATGCATAACCTAACTTACATTCAACAAGTTTTGCTAGAAACAACTTGAAAGGTTATGAATTTCTGTCCTAGAAATTGAGAGAATGTTCACAGTATTGAAAACATATGTATTAAACCATACATCAGCAGACACAGGAACATGCTCTCCAAAGCCCATTACATTTAATCATATTACTTTTCCAAAATTTATTGAGCTTTCAGATTTACCACATACCCGGAGTCTCCTGTGAAGGTTCTTTATCTCTCTTTCCATGTCATGCTTTTGGTCCTGAAGTTTTTTAACTGTATCTGGAAAGAAAGTAAACTTCCCTGTAACATCATAGTCAGGGCTCTATTTACTTAAGAAACAGTAACTGAAACAACCTATAAAAGCTTTTAAAAACTTCAGAGTACACTTTCGTATAATCAAAGCCATTTGGAGAAAAATAGTATTATTAGAAATAATTTGACAGAAAAACTCAATAGGTACCTACTGCTCTATGACTGGTGGGGAAAGAGCAAAAAGAACAATTCCTGTCACAACATCAAGAAGACAAAGCAGTAACAAGGAATAAAAATAGTATGTACTATTTTTATTTGATAGGTAGGAAATTAATACAGAAGGATCCTAACATGGGTAACTTCAACTGAAGCTGTAACTACATTAGGCCACCTGATCAATTTCTTCCTCTGCCACAAAGCAGCTGACAGAACACTGTTGTGCCTTCAGTGGGGATAAATTTCTACTTGGGCCCTCAACAGTTTAACATTCTCGTCTATCAAGCCACTATTTGGAACTGAAACAAGCTACGTTTACAGCAAAGGGACAAACAGCCAGTGCAATTGTGTTATGAAAGAGATGGATCCTCAGTTCTGTCAGCTGCTGTACAAAAGGGTATGCAGGTTGATCAGCACCAACTCCTAACGTGGCGTCTGACAGGCTGGCTACAGCAATTATTATTCATTTAGTACTTTATTCAATACACAAGGACAGTGTGATTGATTACTCCATTCTTATAACTAAGCAACTAATGAAGAAGAACACAGCACAAGCCTCTCATTAGTGTGTCCCTTCACTGATCTTGGACTGGAAGATGTTTCATTTCTATAGCATCGTGTATTTCCAAAAGGTAAAAATGATGGGCCAACTGATTAACTGTGTTTTAGTTCAGGTTCACTGCTTTAAGATCTGCTGGAAAGAAACATATTCACTATGTACTGGTAAGGGTGCCTAATACACACATTCATACAGACAACTTGATACCTCAAGGTTTCAGGGGTCTCATTTCCCACAATGAAACACTCTCCAGGATCCTGACCTGGCTTTCAGGGATCAGGAAAAACACTGAATTCAGGAATTGCTCCAAGTCATTATTCTACCACTACCACCGTCTCCCCAAGCAAGCCTATCACTTCAGTACTCCTTGTCTTCTGCCCAATTGCTCTTCCTAACAATAAAGATGAAGCTGTGGCAGACTAAGTGGAAGACAGTAAGCATTGCATTTGATTTAAGCATCTTGAAATGATGACTAAGAACACTTTTAAGTCCATTTACTCTCATGTGTACATTCAAGAGCCTCAACTAAGCTCAGAAGAACATTACAATTTTTCAGCCATGGAATTCTTTCCAGTTTCTTCATCAGAAGAAATTCTTGAGCATTGTCTCAACTGCCCCAACTCCAGTGGCTTTCAACGCCACAGCTGATTTCTGTTCAAGGATGACAATAACCTCAGTTGGCCTGGAACCATGACAACCTCTCAGGCTTGTGAAATTTCAAATAGTAAAATTAGGCAGACATTTCTGTATGAATCTCATTCTTACAAGACTGCACAATTGAAGATGCATCCAAATGATCTTTAAGCTTTGACAACAAGCTTAACAGAGCAAGCCTCTCAAATCACATGCTGCTGCAACATTCAAGAAAAGGTATCCCATTTTTAGCTTGTCTGTATCTAAAACTTGGTTGAGATGAAGTCAGCACTGAAACGGCAGCTTTAGGTCAAAGCTATACAAGTTGCTCCCTCTCCCCACTAGTTTTCCCTTTAAACATATGCTAAAAACCAACAACTGAAAAATAACAGCAGAACAGCAACACAACACTGCAAATTAGGTAACTTGCAGCTGTGACAGCATGTATTTAGAGCTTTCAGTAGCAGTTTGAAATGAAATCCAGTGGATGGTGGTCTTTTTTACAACTGCTTCAAAGAATGTTCTTAAAAATAAAACTTGTTCTGCTACTGAAAGTAAGCTGCAGTTCATCTAAAAATAACCACAAACCTGAAACTAGAAATGCACCTAGAGCTAAGGCTTAATGCCATTGTTTTGAGCTTTTGTGAGATATGAAACGCGCCATTAAGTTTTAGTGTATTTATGCTTTGAAGTAAAACACAATATCCATAAACAATGCAGAGCATTGCACAGCAGTTGTTAGAAACAGTTACCCCTGCACACACCTAAAATCCATCGAAGACATTCAGAAAAAATCAAACTAAAAAGAACTTGAAACTTAAGAGAGAAATCAAGACTGAAAGAAGGGATTTCCCCTCTTATAACCTCAACTGCACTCTTCACATTGCACCACCAACTGGAGTCCAATAAGCCAAGCAGTAAGAACAGGCAGTGGGGCAGCAGCCTCTGCTCTGCAGTACCCTTCCTTGCTGCATCCTCACTGCCTCCCCCATTCTTCTCTGACACGCACAAATAATTAAAAACTAACACTCAATTCATTTTCCAGTATTATGTAGAAAAAAACCCAAACATTATTCGTCAAAACTACTGTCAAGATCCTTTTGAAAATGAGACAGACAGTATTAAAAAGTAATTCTGACAGCCCTACAGTAGAAGTACTTATTCACTGAACATTAGCTGCATCAGACTTTTTGCTCACTTACTCTTGCCCAAAAAATATACTGACTGAAATTCAGTGGATAAAGAGAAGTGAACCACACAACAAGCATTTCCAGGTGTCAGAACACCTGACAACTGACAAGTTAACCTACAAACATTAATCTTCTGCAGATGGTGATACAAAACCTCTGCACTGATTCACTGCAGGGAAGAACAGGTTTCTTTTTCCCCCTCCCTTAGCAATGATGATCATGCCAGCTTAGCTACCTGACCACCGAAAGTCTGAAGTCGCACACAAAAACCAGAGCGCACACGCCCCCTAGCGCAAGGCTCTGCTGCAGCCCTCCTGCACCAACGCTGGGCCCCACACAGGCTGCTTCAGCTCGCTGTGCCTAGTGGTAACATGAAACTTACGGGTTATACTTAATATTCCAATAGCTGTGAAACATGTTTCATTATATGACCCTTTATCTGCTTTGTAGCATTAGGAAAGCCTGCAATGAAGCAGCCCCAAGCAGTCACATCAGAGCACTGTGTGATCCCATGTAACTCTTCAGTGCAGGGGCTCATCAACACTGACTGCACACCCATCAGTTTGTAAATGAAGCATCTTCCTCCTAATTGGAAAGTTCTGTCTTCATTAAGAGAGGAATTTCTGTAATTTAATACCTGCCATTTGTCTGTTGTCTCACCACCACCCTCATTCAGCCAGCAAGTCTGTCGTGAGGCAAGCCCTCTCACATTCTCTAATTCTCCCATATCTGACAGTGGGCAAATGAGAGACTGCCATATTTTAAAAGCTCACAAAAAAAAAAAAGCTTATATTGCTCTTATATTCTGCTTATTTAAGTTGGTTACTTAAGCTGAAAAACCACCATTCTCCTACCCAGTGCTTGCATAAACCTGCAACTAAATTCTCCACGTTTAAAAGCATAGTATTTGTCTGGTAGAAAAACAGATCTGACCACAAGTATGAGCAAGACAAGAGAATTTAATACTAAGATGCACTTTCCTGTGACTTCAAGTTACTAAAATTCTGCCTTCTACGTATTGCATGCACTCCCACAATTCTTCGTGTACAATCCCCTGCTTTGGTCGCTAGAGGTCACTCTCCAGATGCTCATTTCCTCCAGAAGTAACCACACCGAGCAGTCAGTCCAGAACTGACTTTTCAGAGCTATTTCTGGAGAGACGAGTAACACACTGCTGCAATTCTTGTTGAAAATCTCAGCACCAACAGAATTTTTTCCAGTGTAACTGCTGTTTTCTGAGACTGCAGAAACATTCTTACAAAACATCTGTCAAAAAAGTATTTGCCCTATTCCCAAGGCAGAAGCATCTATAATCAGAGCTGCCTTCTAATTAGGTATTATTAAGTAAACACCTGAATGGTTATTTGACTGTATGAACGTACTTCAGTTAAGACAAAGAAAACAAATAGAGAAGTGTTCATCTTTTGCTGTGTTTGCTACACAATGCCTTCAGGAACAGCATCAGAGCCACTGCCATATCTGAATTCCCATTCCCAATTATGTTTCTCTGGTTTTGGCACAGAGAGAGGAGGAAAAAGAATAAAAAGCTCAGCGAATTTTCTAAAGTGAAACAACAAATGTCTTTCAAGATAAGGAAACAAAGCTTGGGGAAACTAAGCTGACACCCACATCTGAAAATACTGCTCTTCAACTGAATAAACAGTTCTGATTACTTAAACCAGTACCTTTTACCTTCTCTTGATAGCAGACCAATTTAAATACTTGCTGCAAACATTTTAAATACAGTGAAAAGTAATAATACTTTGGTTTTTCATTATCTCATTTAGAACAGTAGACATTTGAATTCCCTAAGTAGTACAGCACAAATAACAGCTTTCAGAAGGTAATGCTGCCCAAGTTCTCGTTCAGATGGAGACTAATTGCAGAATTCCAGGCTGTGGTAGGAATGTCTGAGCAGGTCTCAGAGATCAGAGAGGGAACGTGGGCACAGACAGATAGGTGAGTGTACAGCAAACATGAATTTCATTATAGGCTCCAACCATTTCTTGCACAGTGAGTCAACAGAGGGAAGAAATCATCAGGTATTCACATTCTCAAGCTATCTGGTAAATCCTGGTATTTGGGCACTTGAAAAAGAGCATTCTTTAAAAAAAAATTATATCAATCATCCAGTTACCAAAATGCACAAGTAGCACACTGTTATTAAGTCTGTAATTACATGTTTTCCAACTTCAAAAAGCATCTTGAAAACAGTAATATTAGATTTCATCTTTATTCTCAATTCATAGGTTTTGGTTCTCAGACCAACTGATACTGGGACTGGAAAAGAAAACCTGGCTTTCTTCTTTTCCTAGCATTATAAGGGTGACTTGAACTAAGACAAATGAGATATGTTCACTATTTCAGTGTTGTGCTTCACGAGTTCTTAAATTATTACTACTCCTACAGAAGCAACTCAAAACACTTACTCTCCAAATCAGATATGATGAGATTGTCGTGAAGCTTCACAGCACGATGCTGCTCTACTTCATCCTCCAACTCAAAGATAGTTTCTTTCATGTCACTTCTCTCTGTTTCTTTCTCATCTAGCTCTGCCCGAAGTTTTTCTAGAGTCACATTAAGATCTTCAATTTGTTTCTTGGCTTCTTCTTGGAATACTCTGTATTCATCTTCAACCTGAAAAAGAAATACCAGGTGTCATAACTAAACTGAATTCCTTTAACGACACCTTTAGTTTTCTAACCAGAATACTTGTAATATAATATTGGAAGCATAGAAAAGGACTCTTTTTTTTCCCAAGCTGAACATACGAGCTTCCCTCAGCTACTCTAGCAGCAGAATCCTGTATTTGGGGTAAGCAATAAGACCCATAGTAGTGAGGTTTCAAGAGCAGCAGATGCAACATAACATCTAGCTGCTACAGAAATGGGGGAAAGTCTTCACCCTTTCTTTTTGCTGTCAAGTCTGCCCTCTCGTACATTGATGTTAGTGCTTGCTGGTTCCCTAACCTAGTGGAAATATTCATATTTGTGCATGTGATGTGTGTCAGCAATTTGAAGCATTTCCCAGAAGAGTCTTAGAAGCTACTGATCTGCTTAATTGAAAAAAAAAAAAACAAAAAAAAACACCCAACAGGGAAAGGAAAAGGCAGCAGATCTCTTTTCAGGAACAGCAAGACCGTTTTATCCTACCTCATGAAACTGCAGCTTAAATAACAAGCTGAGATCAGAGGCTCCTTAACATTCACTCCCATGCCCAACAGCAAAACACAAGGTCATGGCTTCGGGCAGGTCAGCGCAGGCACCAATTTTAATCCACAAAATGCCCTGCTTTAAATCACCTGCTCCAGTATTTATTTATTTTAATAGCACTACCCATCTTTAATTTTTTTTTTTAATTAAAAGAATATTTTTTTAATTAATTCCAGCCAGCTATTGACCTGCACTAACATACAGCTCAGACAACAAATTCAGCAAACTTTCTTATCAGGAAGACTTACCTTCAAATGGATAAAAAAACCCAGATGAATTAGTTTCATTTAAGACACAATAGCTGTTCCAGAACTACAACATTTGGATCCAAAACACAGTTAACACACAAGCTGCTCCTGGACGGATCATTAGCAAAAACCTTCATGTACTTGCCATATTTAAGGATTTTTTTTTAAAAGCTTAAGTGAAAAACAAGCATTTCATAAAACTAAAACCTTTAGTTAGCAAATTAAACTACATGGAACACCTCCCCTACAAGGACAGGCTGAGAGAGCAGGGGCTGCTCAGCCTCGAGGAGGGAAGGCTTCTGGGGGACCTGACAGCAGCTTTTCAATATCTAAAAGGAGCTGTAAGAAGGAAGGGAACAACCTCTTTAGCAGGGTCTGCTGAGAGAGGACAAGGGGAGATGGTTTCAGACTAAAGTGGGGGGAGATTTAGACCGGACACAAGGAAGAAGTGTTTCACAATATGGGTGGTGAGGAACTGGCAAAGGTTGCCCATAGGGGGTGGAAGCCCCATTCTTGAAGATATTCAAGATCAGGTTAGACAGAGCTCTGAGCACCTGACCAAGCTGCAGAAGTCCCTGTTCATTGCAGGGAATTCGATGACCTGAAGGGCCTCTTCCAACTCAAATGCCTTCCCTAAAATTCTCTGATTTTACGATACACTTTTTTAAAAAAAGCCTGCAGTATTTTCATAACAAAAGAAAGCCATTAATCCCAACCTTACCACATTCTCACTGCCTCATAATCAGTCCTTTATTTCTGAAAGAACTGCAGTGACCAGCAGGAAAAGTCTTGATATAGGGGTGATGTTAAAAACACAGCAAATGTAAACCCTACCTTAGCAATGGCATCTTGCAATCGATTGGCATCATTGCGAGTGTGTGCCAGCTCTTCTTGCAGACTGCTGGCCAGTGTCTCTGCTTTTTCTTTATCCAGCCTGACACTCTCCAGCAGATCTTGTATATCTGATTTGTCTCCAGAGTTGTGTATCGAATACAACTCGGCCACCTTCTGCTTCTCATGCTCTAACTGAGCTTTCAGCCTGTTCATCTCAATCTGGTCGCTCGCTACTGTGGCTTTGTACTCCTCTAAGGTCGATGCTATTGCTGTTTTGCTCTTCTGTTCTGACTCAATAATCCGCTCCATGTGGTGATTGCGTTCTTTCAATGCCCCTATCATTTCCTGGGCCTCCTTATTGTCTTGTTCTGCCATCTTCAAAGTGTTGCTCAAGTGCTGCTGAACACCTAACAGCTGCTCCCGCTCAAACCGAGCGTTCTCTGCAAGGTCCATGTAACGCTGCTCCAACTCCATGTAGCGACCGCTCTTCATATCTTCATCAATCACATATGAAATGTGGTGTTCATCTAAAAGAGACCGAAAATATTCTATCTGACGACTGAAGTGCTCCAACTTATCGCTTTGCTGGCACAAAGATTCCATCAGGATTACTTTCTCCTCTCCAAGCCTTTCATTCTCACTGTTTAGCTCTTGTGTTATTTGTTGCAAATCTGCAAGCTCTTGAAGCGTGGCTTGGAGCTCTTCTGCTGTGCTGTGCTGGTTCTCTTCCATCTGATGTATCCGCTCTGTCAGACAAGCTACAGACACTTCGCTCGCGTTGCCACTGCTTCCTTTTCTAGATCTTTCTATGCTTGGTACCCCTTCAGACTCTGAAGATGATGGAGCATCTAAAGCATCATCACTCGACGTTAGTGGCTGATAAACCTCACTGCACTCGCTATCTAAATTATCCATGGAGTTACTATGCTGGTTGTCCATCAAAGTGTGCTCATCCTGACTTAACAAATCTTCCATTGATCCAGGAGCAGAACCTTCCACTGAAGATGTTAGAGTACCACCGCCATCACTGTGGTTGCCAGCTGTGATCTCTGGACTCAAAGACTGATAGCCAAAAAGTTTCTCAGAGTTGTCCAGCCTTTGTTCCAAAGAAAAGCCTAATGCATTTAGTCTGTCTTTTAACATTCGGTTCTCATTCTTCAGCTGGTTGAGCTCCTCTCGGATGGCAGTGTTTTGTTCCTGTAACTGTAGCAACGTAGACTCCACATCAGTTGGCTGATGGACAACAATGGCCTCTTTTTCCTCTGATTTTTCATCACCTTCAACTTGGTCTTCATTAAGTCCCAGCTGAGCACGCATGTCCCTTAGTTCATTTCTCAGATGCAGGATTTCCACGTCTTTAGTTTTCGCTAACGTCAGAAGATCATTCACCTTTGCTTCCAATGCAGCTTTGTCACTGATCTGATTGTCTGATTTGGACTTGCTCATCCGAATATCCGATTCTGGATTGGTGCGACTGCGGGAACGCTTTGCCAGCACGGTGTCGTTGCTCCCCTGTGCAGCCAAAGGCAGCTTTTTACTCTGGCTTAAACGGGAACGATCACGTATTCTCTCTCTAGAAGAGCTCGATTCTTTATTTCCAGATGAAGTGCTACGCTTAGCTGTGGAACCTGTATGGTGTTTAAAAGTTAGGAATACTCATTTAAAATACAGTATTTGTAACACAAGACCACGTATTTTTTAGCTGTACAATGGCTGATTATCTAAACTGTGCTGGCAAACATCCCATAAAATAAATGTATAGTTAACATTTAAATAAACCTACTCCTGAGTTAGCACAGATGCAATTTATTTGATGTGTGCTTTCAGCTGCCATACTGCTGTAGCATTTTGAACATCAAACCTCAGTTTAACTGCAGCATTCCCACTTTTTTTTGTCTTTAAAAGCTTCTGACAAACTGTACAAAAAGGACAGCAGTACTTCCCTGTAAGTTCAAATTTCACTCTTTTCAGTAGATTTCAAAGCAAGTATTTAAGTGATGAATTGTGTATTAAGATTACATAAAATAAGGGGTTTTTTTTGTTCTACTCTCATCACATTTCATGAATTACTGTTACTTTATTTCCTGATGATTTACAGCTTTACAAGGTTACTGAATCCAAAACACAGTAGGTAAGACGTATTTCCATCCATACTGATAACACATTAAATCATTTCACTTTTCTGAACAGCTTATGAAAGCTCTTTTTTTTTTTTTACTAAAAGAACCATGTTGACTGCATCAAGCAATCACATCTTGCAGTTTTAATGCTTGCAATGTGAATCTTTTTTAGACAGATTAATTACATTATCTAGTATTATAGAATAGTTACATAAGCAGTACTGAAAAGAAATAAAAGGAACAACCTCCACACAGGCAGTTACAGTATCACAAAATATGTAAAGAGGATCAAGGCCAAAGCACAGAAAGTATTTTATTTGACCGTGGCCTTACCAACCACTTCCTCAGGCAGTCAGCAACCACACTATGTGGGAGGAAAACAAAAATCTACTCAGTCATTGTCTTTAAGAAACAATATAGACATCTACCTGCAACAGTTTTAGGTTTATTTTCCAGAGTGTTCATGCTTGTCCCTGTAGCTGAAGACACTGTTGATACACACGTGCTCTTCTTTGCCTTGACACCATTGGTCATTGTCACTCCAGCACCGCTGGCCATCCCTGCTAAGAGGTCATCGTTACTCTTAGTCTGAAAGAAAGGCAAGATGTGGTTTTAAGACAGCTGGCTGACAAGTCTGCACAGCCACCGCTTCTTCTGTTAAGGATTCCATCAGTTTCACAAGTACACATTTGAGCAGTCCTGCCTCTGTGTGAGTATGCTGAAGTGTAACTGCACTGCACTGTACACAGTAGGTGAGCTGAAACTGAACTTCAACTACTTACACATGAGTGACCATAGAAACCAAGTCTCCTCTCTCCCACGAGAGGAAATGATCACCATTTCAGTGCCAAAGTGGGAAAAAAAATAAAATAAGAAGAAATCACAGTAACAAAGAAGTATAATTTTTCTCAATTTTGACAGAACAGTTCCTTAAGGATAAACGGACAAACGAGGAAGTTAGCATAATGTTCTTAGGAGAACATGATCAAGCATTTTCTGTTGGACAAATTCCCAACAAAAATGAAACCTAACAACAATAAAAATCAATCCAAGATAAATAAAATACCATTTCTAGCTCAAAATGCTAAGCCACAAACCACTAGAGACATATCAAGAGCAGGGGAAAAAAGCCACCCTCACCATCTATCCTTGCCTTGATTTCACGCTCCTCCCTAGGCACTCTCAGGGACAGGACATTTGTTTCATGGACTTTTTGTCTGACCTCTTAACGTCATTTCTGAAACTACTGTTAGCCACAAGAGCTGCCTGGAATGTGACAAGAGTAAGCACAAGGATCCCAAGAGCCAGACTCCCAAACAGAGAATCCATCTTCCAGAGTGAAGCAACGTCTAAAAATACTAAGTACCTAAGTATGAATTGGCAGACAGTACCACTCTTTAAAATGCAATTTGTCAAATGAAGAAGCAATCCTAATAGGTTCAACACTCCTCCTATTCTAAGGAAAAAAAAAAGTGAAAGGTTAACAGCAATCTCTAAGTAACTGTGGGATAACTGTGTTAACTCAGTGGGATAACACATGAAGTCTCAAGCAGCATTCCAGCTAAAAGGTCCCAGCAGGTGCTCTACATCATGACTTAAAACTGCAGATTTGTAAGCTCTGTATCACATATATATCCACGTTAAATAGTGTATGCCAGACACTATGATTTTATGCACTAAGAACAAAGTTACATATGCTTAGCTAAAAGCAACGTTCCATCTCACTCTATTTCAAAGTTTCTTTTGGCAGCAGAGAACTTGATAATAGTTAGCAACATTGATCACAGTGATTCCGCCGAGTCTGACATCAGACTACTAGCTCTTGGCATTTGTACCTTGCTAAGAGAGCAGAGAAATTAGATTAAGCTTTCAAACACTTGTAGTACATGTTATCAAGCCAAATAGGTCAAGACGTGATGCAGCTTGAAGAAAGAGAGCTAAGTTAAATGCAGGCTTTCTGACTATAGGCATCTCCAGCCCTTGCTGAACAAAGGAATTTCAGCCAGCTGCTCTCCCTGCCTTACCCAGGCACTATTTCCAGCATAGGCTGGAAGGCACTGCCTCCTCTGCAGCCAATTAGTAAACAGTTTTGAGAAACTGTAACACTACACTGCTGGCAGAGAAAACTATTTAGCAAAGCTCTGGTGAAACTACAAACCAGCAGCTCTCTTCTTAATGCTCCCTAATAGCAACCACTCTTGACTTAAAAAATCAAAGTATTTTTACACTAGATATTTTTATGGGAACTGAAATGAATGCCGCATGTTTATTAAACAGTTCTCTCAAGGAAAAAGTTTCTTCCATTTACTGGAAATGTTGTAACCCTGCTTAGCAACAAAACTCCTTTAAAAATGGAAAGATTAGAAAATGGAATGATCAGAAGTGCCAACACAATACAATTCACAGTCCATTTCCTCCCACAACTTTCTTTCTTTCAGTGCAATGAAACCTGAATGATCACCCCTATAACTCATCTCATGTTAGCTTCCCAGCACGTGCATCCTATTTACTGCACCTCATTCAAATACTTGCAGTATCTAGCTGCATAATTATTCCTACGTGGAATTTTCCTTGATGCTCACTGCTGCTGCATTGAAATACTTCAAATATTAATTACAGATTGTTGTGAAGTTTAAGTTACTGCATTTTGCAAACAGAACTCTGCAGCCCAGACACAGGAATCCTGAAGACACACTCTAATTTTTAATATTCAAATCTCAGGGCCCACAGCCTTTTCAGGGACACCGGATTTTGCAATTCGTTTGCACTGAGTGCAGCTGCTGTCTAATAACAGTTGTGACTGCTAACATGGTCATTAGCTGAAGAAGTCAAAAAATGCTTATCTTAAAAAAAAAAAAAAGGAACACAATGTTGTTTGCTGACAGATTAAAAACTGGAGGTGGGAGGCAGTCAGCCATCTGCTGTAATAACATGTGTGTGCAGGTGGGAAAGTGGTGAATGTGCCAGAGTCCAGGGCACACTACGAACCAAAATCTTATGAGAAAGGTAACCTGAAAAGGTTTCCAAAACAGTTTCTCAGTGTCACAGAGGCACTCTGGAGCAGACTTCTGGAACAGTATTCAGCTGCACTGAAGGGTGGGTCTCCCACTTTCTTCCTGAACTCATTGTCTACACACTCTGACAAAGACAAAACCACGGTACAGTGTGTGGTTAAAGAGCCCCCACCTCCCACACAAAGCAGATCACCAGCATACAGCTGTGTCACAAAGGAGACAGAAAAAAAAGTACTAGAATTGAAAGTCATTTTCAACTGCTCAGCATTACTACTGATTGAATTAAGTAACGTGCCTGTGCATTTCTATTCCTCAATATCTTCCTTTCATTCATAACCAACTCAAAGGTCTTCCTTTCCATGTGCACACTTATTTTGAGGACTGCGTAAGTTGGTATGACGCTTCAATCAAAATTATCTCATGCCAACCATGCTTTGTTTTGTTTCCAAGGAATTTCATATGAAACTTGCCAAACGCACACAAATTTTCCTTGTCTAAGAGAAGATCCTACAAACTACTTTAAGGAAAACAATAAACCAAAAGCTTAAATGATAAGATCAAATGTAGGACCACGCAAAATAAATTGCTGGTAATTCTTTCAAATTATACAGGTTCAAAAATACAATGAAC
This sequence comes from Odontophorus gujanensis, assembly GCA_013399175.1. Lineage (NCBI taxonomy): Eukaryota > Metazoa > Chordata > Aves > Galliformes > Odontophoridae > Odontophorus > Odontophorus gujanensis. The sequence continues at coordinate 578,847 of VXAB01011900.1, forward strand.
TAACTTTTTGTCTGAGCATGGAACACTTAGAAGATTAAAAAGAAAAAGAAGCCATTATGTCAAGCTGCTGCTGTGCCAGCTCTGTGACAAGAAGCAGACATCCAATTGCATGAGTAGGCCTGGCTGTAACATAAAGCTGAGATAAATTTTAGTAATTGTAGGGAAATTTTTCACTGTACCTCAAACAGACAATTGTCAAATTCTAATCCAACACCCAAACATAGCCAGAAGAGTTACTAAAGAAAGAAGTCAAATTGTGAAAGCAGACTGGGTCAGATTTCTTCAGTGTTAGATCATCTTCCTCCTTTACCTCACTGAGAGGTATCACCTAAGAAACTCGATCAGAAAACTACAAAAGGGGTTTTGTTTCTATATTCTTTGAGAGGTTTCTAGAAATGCAAAATGAGTAGTGTCAACAACCATCAAAAGATTATTTCAAGTTAAGAAAAATGGAGCGGTGGGAGTACAAGAAAAAAATCTACCTGCAAGCCAGCTTGGCAGCTCATCGCAGAAGCAGTAACTGTTTTTCCATAACAGAGAAGGAAGAGAGTGAGACAGACTTTGGCAATTCTGCAAAGCTATTACAGACCAACTTCAACTACTTTAATTCTACATTTACACAGCCTACCTGGCTGCCTGTAGGCAGCAGAGATTCAGGTCCCAGCTGCAGACACCAGCTCTTTTCCTCAGCCTGCTCATCCACTCTTGGGCTGCGTGCAGGGAGCAGGAGGGGAGCACAGCTACATCTCCACCAGGACTGGCAGGCAGAGTGGGCAGGCTCCTAACACCAGTCCAGCTTTGATGTGCCTCCAGGTCACAAATTCTGCACCAGCACAACTTGTTAAGTCCTATTTCTTGGTCGTGGAAAAGAATATGATCCTAAATCCAGTAACATACAAGAGAACCTCGACCTCAGAACTTGTTCTAGGAGCAAGAACCAACTTGTGCAAGTTCAGCTCAAGTAATAGTTCATGCAAAGGAAAGGTCAAAACAGCCAGAAGAATGCAGCTGCACTGACCTGACGTGGATCACCAATGTCAAAAAGTTTCTCATGTTAGGTACCTCATTAGTTCTTGTTTCAGAATGGTACAGAGCTCTCTTCAAATCCCATTAGTCACTGACACACCATTCAGGCATAACACATGACACTACTGATAACACTCAATCCACTGCAACTTCCACTTTGCTCCTTTTGCAGAACAACCAAGTTCTGCAAAGTAATATTGTCTTCCATCACACCATAAACTGCAATGTGAAAAATACAGCACTGACACCACACAAGGTCCTATCACCCTGCCCAGTGCTGTATGACCATCTCAACTCCCTTCAGCTCCCTGTGTAACAAATCTCTAGTTGCACAGAAAACATGTCTAAAAATACTACACTTCTAAAGCTTTCTTATCAAAAGTATCAATAGTTGGAATGTTCCAGAAGCTGTTACCTTCAAAAGGGATGCTGATGTCCCGGGTCTGGAGAGTTTTGTTACTGCAGACAGCGAGGAGCCGTTCTCTGGTTTGGTTTTTTCAGTTGTTTGAGTCTTATTTACTCCAGGCACTTTGGGCACTGAGCCAACACTCCTGCTTGCTTTCTTCATTCTGGGCTGTCTGTTTATGATGCATTTACAAACAAATCTGCAAACAGAAAGAAATCTTAAGCACGAAACACAAACGAAGCACGGCGTATTTTTGCAACACTATTTAAGAGCAGAAGTCCACAACAGCACTAAGGGCCACAAAGCAGAGCCAAACAGCACACGCCCGGCACTGACCTACGGGTGTTATGCTTTTATAAAAAGGATTTTATTTCTTTTGCTATGAGTTCCTACAGATTCACTCCAAATTTTATTTTTTCCAGTCCTCTCTCCACAAATGGCACTGAACCAGGGATACTTTGTAAGTGACCCATGTTACTGAGTTTGCTCGTTAGCTAGCAAAAGAAAGGCTTATTAGGGCTGCAGCATTCTTCAGTTCTGACTGTGGGAAAGAAAACACTGTGGGAGCATACAGCCAACAGACTGACTCCCAACAACAGCGGATCTAAGAAAAGATTAGCTTGGTAACTGAAGTACTGAGGAGTATCAGCAGTTGTATAACCCCTTTCTCTCTGCAACAAGTCAAAGAAGTTGAAAAATTCAGATTCCCTGAAACCAGTTATTATTAAAAGTCATGTTAATAAACATATGGGATTTCAAGTGCCTTGAATTGAAAATTTCATACTGCCACAGGATGATGAGGACTGGCTCCAAGAAGTAACCCAACACGCTGTGCCATGGGAGCTGAGCACCTTCCCCTCCTTGCCTCCCAGCTCCCTCCAACAGCAGACAGCTATCAGAGCTGGTCTCCCAGCCACACAGGAACAAACGCAGCCACCGAAAACCAAGCTGACTTCACACAAACGTGGAGCAGCAGCAGCAGATGGCCACGCTGCCAATTCCATCAGACAGCCACAGGAAAGGCACAAGAGCTGACAGCTTGGTGCAGGGATACAAGAAGGATGAACACTTTGCACTCTTTCCTCATCCTCTTCGTGCCAGAGGAGAGACCACCACCATTCCCCTTCCAACCTCCCAGGCTGCACAGAGTGAGTGCTTTGCTTTACCTGAGCTCAGTATCCCACAGCTGATTAGAAACACGAAGCCCATCAAGTTCTTTGCATCCCTTCCAAAGCAAAGCATTTTGGAGGCAATAAAAGGAGACAGGCAGCTGAGTGTGTGACAAGTGCCACACATGACTGCAGCAATCAGAAGCAATGTGCTACACTACCAGTGTGATGCTGAACACTGAGCACGTGCTCCTCCTGCCCAGCACCACTCCTGCACACGAGCAGATTCCAAGCCCAACCTCCCTCAAAGTCAGCAAAACTCCCAGAGCTTTACATCTTCAGACCCCTCAGCACCATTAACACAAAGCCTCATTATAAGACACTGAAAATATTTGTTCATGGCTTCCAGACTCTTGAGCTCTGGCACAAACAGACACAGAAAACTTTGTCCTCTGGTGCAGTTTTATCATCAGAATGTCAGCAATGCAGCAGCACTGCCATGCTGCTACCAGGAACCAGAACGCCCGCGCAGAGCACTACATCACCGAGGGACCATCTGAAATGGGACACTCCTAAGAAAAACACAACAGACTACATGAAAAGATGCCCAGAGCATGCTTGAAAAGCAATAAAACCTTCATTCTTGCAACATTTGTTTCAACAGCACAGTGATTTCAGTAAGTGAAAATAAAGGAAGCCGTGTGGAGTTTAACACGCGACGCGATGTAATTCAGGTAGGAGCTGAAATAACATTTCACTAATGTTTTAAAGAGTGAACAGAGCACACAGGACCACAGTTCATAACTTACCCCTGGGAAAGAAGTTACCAAAGCCTTCCCTTCCCCTGACACGCTCCCTCCCACCTCAGAAAACCCAAACCACAGAGCAGAGTGGAGGAGCTGAGCACAAGTGAAAATCCGCAGCTGAGCGGCTCTGGGCAGTGCCCCCAGCACACAGCCAACAGAACACCGACCTGCCAGCAGGGCACGAGGCATTGCTGCCAGCCATGTGATTAACACCAGCAGTACGGTATCAATTAGAGAATTAATTGGGATGGAAAAATGCCCCAACAAGCCCCAGCTATCAGATAGAAAGACCGCATTCCTGATGTGCAATGCAAGTGCTGCCTCCGACCTGTACCCCCCCCCCCCCAGTGGTGCACCTGGCACAGGACACAGGCTGATCCACGTGGGGTGCAGCTCTGGCAGCGTGTGGCTGCAGCCCGGCCCTTGTACAGCTGTGACCACAGCACCATCAATAATAACTTGAAAGTACTGTGCCCGATAGCACGGCACTGCTCCTCGCTGCGGGCCGAGCTGATGCACACAGCCCTGTGCTGGGCACTGCTCCCACGGCTCTGAGACCTCAGTGCTGGGAGAAGGGGTTATTTCTTACCACTGATGGTGCACTGTAAGAGGGATTGAGTTGTTTCAACTATTAACATTTGCCAATAAAATGTGGTACATAGGATCAGAATCCCTCTCAAGAGTGCTATAAAAACAAAGACAAGCCATCCGTCACACCTGAGGACGGAGAGCTTTTGGAAGCACTCATATCAAAGCAGATGCCCAAAATGCAAAGGGAAGCTGTTGTCTTCAAACCTCGAGCCCTGCACTCGGCACGCTTACTCCTTGGTTTTGATATACTTGGACTGACAACTTTTGCCCAAATAAGCAGGGAATGACATTTTTAGGCCACTCAGACAGCCCCAAAAGCAGAAAAGTGAAGAAAAATGATGCAATACAACCCCTGCAGCCTCCTGTAAAAGACACATTCACAATATCTTCAAGTCTCTGCAGGCCAGAGAGCATACCACCACCAACCCCACATCTGGAACGGGAAATAAGCCACCAGGGCACAGCCTGCTGCCTCCATAGCATGCAGCCCCAGCTCACAAAGCTGCACAGCACAGCACACTCCAGCACTGCCTCATGCTCAACGTTTCCCAAATGTTTCTCCTTTAACCATCAGGTTGCACAGCCCAGAGTGAGCAGTGCCCACGTTTTGCTGCTCACATGGGATTTGGGACACTGCTGCCAGTGACACAGAGGCTGATGTGGGGGATAGCACAGGTAACAGGAACCATGTGGAACCACAGAAGGCCTTAATGAGCAATAAGAACAGCCAAAAGTCAGATGGAGGCATGCTCTGAGCCGATCAGAACTGCTTGCTGCTTTGATTCGCAACTTCACAGTGTTTGGGATACATCAAAAGAGTAAAGCAATTCCAGGAATTACTGAGAAAGTAACACAAAACCGTACAGTAAACGCAGCACTCAGCAGATCCATCCTGCCTGCACACCCACACGTGGGCTGGCACGCACAGCCCCATCCACAGCCACCACCAAGGGGCTGCAGACGGACCCCAGCAAGGGGCAAACATGAGAGCAAAGGTACTTCACCTGAAGGATGCTCGGGGTCCAGGAACAACTGCTGTGGGCACTCCTATGGAGAAGACAAACCTGCCTGTTACCTCCTGCCTTAAACATTCAATAGGGTCTTTACAGCTTCCCATCACAAGCCATGGAAGTGCAGAAATAGGAATTCTGACTTACACTACCCGTATTCCTCACTGCTTTCAAGCCACATTTACATTGCTATTTTTCTTCTCAAACTGAAGAGAGGAAAGCACAGAGCTTCAGGCGAGAACCGGGCACTGTGCACTTCAATTCCTCTGCTCCTCCTTTGGAGAAAACTGCAGAGCTGTAACAGCCGTGAGCAACGTGCGACCGCCGCAATGCTTCACATTCCAGACAAGTGACAGGAGCAGCTCAGAGCTCCTAACCCACGAGCCGTGCTCTAAAAAAGCCTTTTCATAACAAAATTAAATAACGCCTTGTTTCCCAGCTCCTACTTTAAACAGACGTTATTTCCAACCTCCACTGAGGACAGAGAAAAACAAGCATCCATCAGCCATGCACTGACCTCCCAGCACAGACTGTAAGCACACAACAAATTTCACAGCCAGAGGACTGTCCACCTTCAACTCCACCACCAGCACGTGGTGTGTGCTCAGGTGAACCCACGATCTCGCTGACCCACCATCTGTCTCAGTAACTGCAACAGCAAAAGTCAATTGCTCTCCAGCTACAAAGCTGTATTTATGATCTCGTAACCTTAAGCATACATCCCAGTATTTAACCCACACTTAGGTTGCCGCACATCAGTGGAAATTCTCCTTGTGCTGCCAGGGAAGGACGTGCACAAAGCCCAACGTGCTACCTCAAGAGGCACATGGTAGCACAGCTTCCTCCCCTTTCAGCTCAGCAGGAACACCTCATGGCACTGCAGCACCAGAAGGACAGGCTGCAGCAGGGAGCTGTGGTGGCCTTTTCCCTCATCTCTACTCACCTCTGCCAGCTGAACTCCACTCCCAGCAGCTGCACGAAGCCTCAAGCAGCACAAGGTCCACTGGGAGAGGAATGAGGTCAGTACATGGGCTCCCATTACAAAAAGGGGGACAGAGAACACTGACAGACAAGCACCGTGCTGCCTGAGGAGCGAGAGCAGTGCTCTCCAGCATGAGTATGTACAGGCCCAACCTTTAAGTGAATACATCTGACTAAACCAAAATACATAAATTCATCCAAAACATCAGATCTTGAACTTGTGCAAAGCCTCCAAGTCCCACTTCCTGTTTCCAGCCTGGTTACAACTATCAATCCATTCTTATCAGATGCTGATTCACACATCCTCAACTTGAGGATTTCTGCTGCCCACATTTCTGAAGCTAGGTGCTCACTGCGTCCACTCCATCACTGACCTGGTCCAGTAGCATTCCTGAAAGCACTGCACCAACGAGAGCAAAGCCACCACCTGAAGCCATCCCAGCCCCAGGGTTCACACCTGGCTTCCCAGCACAGGATGTCTGGGCTCTGGTCACAGCCAGGCTGAGCAAATGGCACAGGTGGGAATGGCCTGTCCATAAACCAGTCCTGCTGGGGCTGGGAGAGGGAAATGCCTTCTAGGGATTGCTTAAGCCAGTTGTGAAAATCATTTAATTGTACCCTGCCACCAAAAGAGACAGTCCCACCCCCTCCTCTGTCCTCTCCCTTGTTTCAGTTCTGGAGATCACAGCTCGTTTTCTGATGAGTTAGTTTTTCATCAGATCAGGGCTGATGTGACTCACCTTATAATTACCAGGCATTACACAGAGCAGAGGGCCATGGAACTGTGAATGAGAGGAAGGCTCCCCCGTGGGGCACAGCCCCACACCAGCCCTAGCTCACAGCCCAGCTGCAGGGCACAGCTGCAGCCCTGCTGGGAACAAACCCCGTGCTGCTGGTGGGCCACCACTGCTGTCCCTCGTGCCACATCATCTGGACAAGGAAACCCTGAGCTCTGTTAGCTTTACACAATCCAAAGACAGAACGCAGTGGCCGCCAGCAGGGCCAAAGGTCAGTTCTGTATGGGTGTGCACCCCATGCTCTGACCGACCTTCCCGTCTCCAAAACCTGACAACTGCAAACTCATGACTTAGTTTTAAAACCTTCAGGCTCAGCAGACAGAGATGAGTCAGGACTGCATGCAAATCCCTCCTAACACCCTGCTAGCACCAGGACAGGGGCATCTACCTGCCTGAGTGCGAGCCTGAGGATATGCATTTGAGTCATATAGAAGTGCCCGGGACCTGACGGAGCCTCTCTGGCTAACTGGAGAGAGCCAGGCTCCAACGCATTGCTCTTCTAGCTGTGCCCCTCAGCCCGAGGGCTGCAGCACCGTACATCCTTGCACCTACCTCCACAATTTATTTGCAAATTCCCCTTTTGGTGGCTCCCAGTTCTGCCATATATTTGCAACAACGTCGGTTCTTTGCAAAATTATCCCTAGACATCTACTTACAACAATGAAGATCAAAAGCTGCTGCGCCCTTACAGAAGTCCTCATTCCCAAAGAAAACCACGCATGTGCGTGAGCATGCTAACAGAGAATTACTGATCTGAGAAGAGATGGGGTCCTGTGATGGCTGGCCGGCCGCACCAAGCTGCCGAGTGCTGCCAATGGTGGCTTTCTCTGATCATTTCAGCTGGAGTGAGCTCAAAAGAAACAAGAAATATGTTCCTTGTGAGTCGTCACTTCGGGTTACATCCAAGCGTATAACTCAGCCACTCACGCCCACTTATTTTCCCTTTTTTAGTAACAGCACTAAAAATAAGATCAAATGGGGTGAGTTTTGAAGTCAGGAAGTACAAGCATAACATTTCTGATGCTGCTTTTCCCACTGCGCCACAGAGTTTTGGTCTCGTTAACAGCATGACAAGTTCCTAAAACTGGATCCTGGTCGGCGAGACAGGCTGTAACATTACCAGATCAAGGGGAAAGAAGAAGAAAAAGAACTTCTGAAGTATGTCTGTGAAATATACCTCCAGAAATTCCCAGCACACAGCTCTGTCTCTTAAGAACACATTTTCCTCTTTTGTACTGTAACAAGAACAGCATAAACTTACTTCTCTATGCCACACTACATGGCAGCACGCATTTATTCACACCTGAAATGCTGACTGTGTGTCACCTCACCCACTGTTCAGTGCAATGGAAGTCGTAACAGCCCAGAGATCACTCTCCACTGCAGACAGAACTGCTGGTGCCAGTGCTGCACTGAGAATGTGCAGCAAGCAGCCAGGCCTCAGCCTATTGCCCCAGCAGGAACTGCTAGGGACAGGCCCAGCACAGAAGGCTGTATTGCACACCTGAAGGCCACAGGGACCCTCCTTCCTTCAGGCAGAAGGGAAGGTGAAACCTCACCTAGCTGCAGAACCCCAGAAGCACAGTCCTGGAGATGCTGCTGTGACGTTCTGCCACTGTCACACTACAATAAAGCAGCACTTCATAGAGTTAAAGTAAATAAAACCACAGATCATCATCAGCGTCCACGACAAAAGCCCCATCACCAAACTGCTCGGAGCAAACAAAACGGAGACGTGGGCTGCAGGGTTTAACTACACAGCACTGTATTTGACAGAAATAAGAGAATGAATTAAAAACATCTTTGTTCTCCATGGCCTCCTGCAGCCAATCAAGGAAACGGACGTGGCGTTTCAGCAACAAGAAAACATCTGAGAAAATGCAGTACTTTCCTTATTCCAGAGCTCAGCAGCCTAGGAGCTGACTCTTCCATCAGCTGCAAACAGCGACACTGCCACAGGACGCTGTCCCGTCTCAGTGTTTCAGATCAATACGGTGGGGAAGAGCAACAGCTCTGCCCACGCCCAGCCCCGGCCCACGCGTGGGAGCGCCCACGCCGCGTCCCCCATCACCACCCGACTGCCCTGCCCTGCCCCCCTGGGGAGCGGGGCTGCTCTCGGCTGTTAACTGCTGACCCCGGGCGGGAGGAGGAGTGGTACGCTCGGGCTGAGCCGGCGCGGCGGGCGGGGCCGCGATCGCCCCTGGGCCGAGCAGAGCCCTCTGCGGCCGCATCCTGTGCCGGAGCCCGCGGCGTTTTCCACGCACGGGAGCCGCTCTCCAACGCATCCGCCGCTCCAGAAGCGGTTTCAGGGCTCAGTCCGAGCCGTCACCGCCGCTTCGTTTTCCCCCCGCGGGCGCAGAGTCCCTCAGAGCGGTCACCTTCCCCCCTCCCCCCCTCAACCCGTCCCGCGGGGCAGCGAGGGACAGATGGGAGCGCTCACGGAGCTCCCGCAGCGCGACTTCGACTACGGCTCCGACCCCTCCGCGCGGCCGCACGCCGCTCCTCAGGCCGCCCCAGCGCGCGGCGGGGGGAGGAGCCCGGGGCACGGCCTGCGAGGCCTCCGCGNGAGTGCTCAGCCCCGGTCCCGTTCCGTGTGGGTGAACCGCGGCGGTGCGCGTTTTCCCGTTCAGCGAGAGCCATTTTGGAGAACTCCCCACTGAATCTGTGAGAAAGCGGCTTTGAAACTGTACTGTACAGATCCAGCACGGGTAAGAAGCAGTAGCAGTGCTCATCGATTTCCCCGTCCTTTTTCCCCAGTTTAGGGGCACGCGTGACACGCTGTCCTTGTTTTGCATCTCATTTCAGTGCGGTTTTAACCACTGTGTTTTTTCCCCTTTCCTTTGGGAGCCGCACTGAGTGGCGGTCAGCTCAAGAACCGTCACGTGGGAGTTGGGATTCCCAGGGCATTTCTGTTTGTAATTGACATTATTCACTGAAACAGCATCTGATTTAAAGCACCGAGAGATCACGATTTAAATAACTGATTTAATTTGCACCTCGATTGCTGCAAAACACTCATTTAATGCAGTACTGAAAGGAGGCCAGAGCTGATTTCTTAGCAAATATGTAATTACAGCTGAAGTGCTCTGCATGCAGATAGAGCGTGATGAGGTCTGAGTGTGGCTGCATTTTCATGTTGTAAAGTAATAATCTGGTGCGGGATTAATTATGTACCTGATGAGGTCCCATTTTGCCCAGCTACTTCCATGCTGTTCCTGTATATCTCAGTTGTTTTAATTCAGCAGTGACTTTGTACTAACACTGCTTTTACTTTGTAAATCATGAAGTAGCTCTAATTTTGAAAGAGTAATTTCTGTACCTCTGGCAATCTCAATCAAACACAATTCACGCATTGAGTTTAGGGTAGGCCCAGTTTTTAATTAAATAAGACCCAAAGAACCCTGACAAACAGATACAGGAGATTTTATTTAACACTGTGTACAAAGAAAGGCTACAAATGCCTTAGACTTTTTCCCCCAAATACAATTTTTGTATCCCTCTTCCATACCATTTATCTCAGGAAAAAAAAAATCCTGAATGATTATTTTTCCCCTTTTTTTCCTTTCCTTTTTTTTCCTTGCATGGCCCTAAACTGAGAGATGTTTATCAGTCATTCCAATACCTTTCAGTATTAAGCTATCAGGGTTAGATTTCTTTGCAAGAACAGAGCACTGAGATACTGAAGCACCAACAACAGCAGTATAAAATGTCAACGTCAGCCTCTGTAATGTGGTGGAGTTAAACAACACTGATGGTGTTAATTCTGAAGAAACCCCAAATTACCTTGTCCAAACAATAACAGGTTGTTTTCTTGTACACCTGATAAATTATCACTAATTATATAATTTAATTTTATTTATATTTTAATAAAGTCTCATTATCTCCTTTCATTGGCATTCGTCATGGGTTATTAGCACTTGTAATAGAGGTAAGAACAAACTACACAACCAATATAGGCAAGAGAAGGCTTTGTTTTGTTTCCATTGTTTTTCACCAAATGGACACAGAAAGGACAAAATGTCACACGTGTCCTTCTGTGGGATCATAATTAAATTCACCATTGCATTGTGGTGCTCTCCATCATCCAGCATCACAATTCTTTACCCACTTTTTGCTGCCTTGGATAGTTCCTAGTCGCTTTCAGTGCTGGTATGATTTCTCCTAGGCTGTGAGAAGCAGCGAAGAAGAGAGCAGAGTGGATGTGTTAGAAGAGGCTGTTGTGAAGAGCCTTCCTTCTGCTATATCAGCATTTACATTACATTGCTACGATGTTGGAAGGAGTTTTCATATTTAGATCAGTTTTCAGCTATTTCCATAATCCCTGGTTATGGAAGTCCTCACTCAAAGCAGGACTGAAACAGAAGAAATTTGAGCTTGCCTATTTACACTGGGGTTTGATCATTCAATTAGGCACTATAAAGAAGAAACTGGATGTGTCTAACCCCTAACTGCTTTCGGGGCTTCATTCAGAAACATGAGCCCCTAAGGACCAAGGCCATCTGCTCACTGGTGGGCTCTTCCCATTGTGCTTCTTTTGGGAAGCAGCTGTGTTCTCTTTCCAGGTGGGAAGCTATTTTGTATACAGGCATGCTCTTCCATATATCCACAGGGATGTAAACTGGTCCTGTAATAGAAATCACTCCGCAGATAAACAGTTGATCTGCAGAATGCCTTGAAATCAAGAACATCTTGTCAGTAGGGAAAAAGAGTGCAGTAATTCCACAAACAAAAGCCCTAGCAGAAAATCCAACAAGAATTCACCATCCTGATGAATCATTTTGATGAGATGATTTGAGCATGACTGCAATTAAGGCAGAGCAGTAAAACAAACATTTCTTCTAGGTTTGGGCACTCTGTAATCATTCTCACTCCCAAGTATGCCTGAACAGGCAAAAAAATAGAAAATAGAATGTATTTCACTTGCAAAACAAGCCTGCACAAGCCTGGAGCTCTAATGCTGCCTGCTCCACTCAGTGCCAGAAAACTGGAAACGTTTTAGCCATCTGCAGGAATAGCCCTGCCACCAGCTCCTGTCTGTATATAGCATACCATGGTTTCTATTGGGAAAGAAGGGGGCCTCTTACTGAAATACAAAACGTGACAGTAAAAAGTGAAATGACATGGCCAGTATTTGCACAGGTCACCTGCATGCTTTTACAGAGGTGTCCTCCAATTCTATTATAAGGTGGCAGCACAAAGAACCAACAGTGGAGGCCCTTGAGTAGTTTTCTACTTCTTAGCAGTAGCATTAGCATGTTTGCTTGACCCAGGCCTACATCGTGAGCATCTGCTCATGCCACGAGAACCAAGATTATGCTCTGTTTGCTTTGGTCCTTGGGTTTCCAGCATTCCATCACTGCAGCATGCTGTGCTATCCTATCCTTGCAGCTCAGAAGCAGGCTCTTTAGCTCAAGCTGTATTCTGATTTCCTGCTTCCAGTTTTCTTTGCAGTAGTGTTTCACTTTGGTAAAACACAGACTCTGGTGCTCCACTGTAACTGTTGCCATAGAGGAAAAAAGAATGTAGAGAGCATGTGATAAACTTTGCTTTCTTGGCACGGAACTGTGATGTTTCAGTAGTGAGAAAGGCAGCTACAGCAGCTGAATTCCTGCTGTTCCTAAATTAATGTTTATTTACTGACAAGACACTCAGTTACTGAGGCCACAGGTTGTCTTCTGTAACCTGAAAGGAGATCTTCTGCTCTGTACAGTTCCAGACCGTGTTATCAGAGTGATTCCTAATTATGGTGGTTTTTTTTTTTTCAATTTACATCATCTTTCTTCCCTAAGACTTCAGTAAGAAATAGTAATTAGCTGTAAGTACTTCCCTCAGAGCTTTGGTTGATGTCAAGGATGATCCACATACTTGAATCTACGCAGTAAAAGCTTTCATGGGATACATACAGGTATCCATTTAATTCCAGGTGAGAACAGAAGATTGCTGATATAAATTGGAAGGCTCCACGACCTCAGCTGCAAGCACCCCACCTTAAAGGACGTGGATGGTATTGGATGTATTTTTCAGGCAGTGCTACAACAGAATGGTGGCAAAGCTTACCAAGAAAAGCATACCTGGGCTAAATAAAAGTTTAACCAGTGAGGAACCAGAGATGGTCGCTTTTTTCTCCATCAGATTTTAAGTATCTTTAAAAGCCACGTTGGTCAATTTATCTTTTACACATACTTCAAAGAGTGGTACATTAAGATAAATGAACAAGTTGTCATGCCTTCCAGTGTTACAGTGGGTGGCAGGCAAACTCGGAGACCCGAGTATGCTTTACAGAGCAGTACATCCATTTAAATAAACTCATATAAAACTAACTCAACTGTAAAACACACTTTCAAACAGGTATAACGAGTCAAGTCCTGCGGGTCCCATCAGCGCTCGGTGCTGCTGCCGCCTCGTGGCCAACACAGCGCACTGCAGCTTCGCTTCATTGCACGCTGACTGCCTCGGCGTGGGCATCGCGAGGTCACAGCCAAGGCAGGCAGCTGGCATCAGCAACTGCTCTCAGCGCACAGCTGTATTTTGCCCTTAGCTGATACATTAAAAAATAGCAGCGTTAAAATACAGCCTGAAATAGCTCGGCTACTATCTCAACTTGTGTAAAATTGTGCAAGAATAAAGAACACCAGCAGCATTTCAATGGACGTGTTTAATTTCAGTCTCCTCCCATAAAAAGCACACATCAAAACAAAGCTGAGAATGATCTAGTGCTTGTTATTTCTCGCCCATCATTAAAACTTTTCCCTTTTTTTGCTTTACTTTTTAAAGAAATTTAACAAACTGATCAGTGTTAAAGAAAAATCCATGCAAATTTGAGAATAGTTTCTAAATGCCATGAAACTTCTGCTTCTTCCTCTTCTTAAACGAGATGCAGTCTGTCCTAACAACCTGAAATATTTCTGCTGAAGCTTTTAATGTTTCAGCTGGACGTAACTGAAAGCTACTACTTTACAGCTTCCTTCCAGTACACTAGAAACAGAAACTATACAAACTCTCAGTGCAGATCTAAAGGGTAATTTTTGGCCAACTTGCTCTTAATGTTATTCATATTGTACCTTTTCTTACAGAGAATGGAACAGTCAGGTTTCCTGACACAGCTCACAGGGGACTGTCGGGTGTAGAAATCAGAAGACCGTCTCTAGAGCCACGTTTTGCAAGTCCCTTTATGTTTTAAATGAGATAAGGCTTATTATAAACACAACAAAGTTTAAAACAAAAACAGAAACACCCAGAGCATCCCTTGGAAAATAAAAGCCTTTTGGAAATGCTTAATTAAAACTTAAATTGCAAAATTAAAAGAAATTCAAGAAATCATTCTCATATTTCAAATCAGTCCATGATTTCATCATTAGCAGAAACATCTGCTATCTTTTCCAGCCCAAAATTACCAGCTTTGGGGAAAACATACTCAACAGAAATAATTAATGGGTTACGTTAAATTACCTTTTCTTTTTCCCTGATCCACATGCCTGCATGTTAGATTACGTTACATTAAAACTGAGCATTGTAATTGAAAGACTAAAGCAACAGCCTGTAACAGCAACCAAAGCAAAAGCCATTTTCTCGTGGTTACACACCATACATCAGTAACTTAATATTAATTTCCTATATAAATAAAAATAAAAGTTGGGTAAAAGTAAATTGGCACAGTCATTATGGTATTGCTTTCCAGTTTCAACACTGCAAAGAGCAGCCACAGATTCTGAACACCGAAAGGAAAAGGCTGTATCACACAGCCACCTGCTGCACTTTGCTTCTGCTGTTTTGTGGCCTTTTGCCATTCAGATGAAGTCAGCAGCAGTGCTGCTGCCTCAGAGACACCACACAACAGCCTGGAATGGGTAGGCGTGCAGCTAGCAGGAAAAGGATTGTTATGGAACTGCTATGTAAAAGTGAGAACAAATATGTAAAACCAAAACCACAGAGTGTGGTTTACTGGTCTGCCTGACTTAAGGTGAAGTTTTACAAGATTGTGACTAATTTTTACCTTCAAAAGAGGCAGAAATAAATATTAAAAATGCTAAGCCTTCAAGTTTTCTTCCCTCCCCCCAAAAGCACCTCCTACTATAAACATTTTTTCTGTTTTCCAGATTCAGAAGTCGGAATGTAATGGAAATACATATAAGAGAGAAGGAATTTCTAGTTGTACATTACATTACAAAGAGGTTTGCTCCCAGACCTAAGAAGGGAGGGATACTAAGCAATATTAAATTCCTATAAGGATCCTTACATAGCATGCAAAATGTTGATATACTCACAAAATTGGAATTTCTATTTTTTTCCTTTTTGAATTTGTAACTTCACAGTACAATATTTTCTAATATAATGTAGCAGTCAAAATTACATTGACTACAAAAACATTTCCGTTATTATTTTTTCTTCTGTTCATTTGAAAGACTCCTTTGTTGTTTGTTTTTTTTTAATATATATTTTTGTAATTGAGAGATTGCAGATCGCTCATCAGAAAACATAAAACTCAGCACCATGGGGGTTGCTTTCTTTATGGTATTTCTCCTCAAATGATGTTGACAACCCAACTATATGAGTCATTCTGTCTCTCCCTCCCTTTCCCCATGCTGATTCCTCCCCTCATCCTCAGGCTGCACTTTTCTTCTTGCCTGGATGGTGGATGGCTGCCACCAAACAGATGCTGCATAACTGGGTAGGAAGCAAAGGGGGCTGGAGTTGTTAATGACAATGGAGTAATTCCCAGCTCTCCCAGGATGTTTGGCACAACTGCTTCATAGCCACAATATTTTGCTCTGGATACCAGCAATGAGATTATGCTTTCAATTCTCTAAACAAACACTGCTGTCCTTTACACCAGTGTAACCCCCATGGCTTTGACCAAGTTAGGCAGGAAGAAATGAGCCTGGTATTTATTGAGACCTGCAGCACTGCTCCGTGTGGTTCCACACATCCCTTCACTGCTCTTACTTAAAACAGGCTTGACATTTCTGAAGAGTACACATGCATGCTACTGGCTAGGTTGTCCATAAGGTACATTCTGACATATTTACCAAAGTATCTATCAGAAGATGACTCTCATAGAAGCAGTGCACGTACAAAGCTTCCAAAATTCAACTATATATCTATATATTAAAAAAAAATAATAACAATGATCTGATAGGAGTAAGCAGCCAGGCAACCTGATAACCACTAATTATGTTTTGTCCTCAAAAGCTTCAATTATTTTTGTAGTGTTAACATCTTTTCTTTGGAGTGTTGGGAATTAACAGCCTTCCCAATTGACTTTCATTAAGTTTGACAGAGTCTAAGAAATTCAGCAATCCTCTCTGGATAATATTGCTCCTGCTTTTAAATGCAAACAAACAACAAATCACAAAGCACTGACTCAAATAGTCCCTGCCTCTCGTTAGCTTGCTGTATTTATTTATAGTGAAAAATCATTGAGTCTGGGCCCTTCAACACCCCCACCCCCCAAAAATCCACACCATCAGAAGTGCAACATAGGCAAGAGCACGGCATCTCCTTCCCTCAAGCTTGTATAAACATTTGCAGGAGAAGGGGTGGGCGAGACAAATAAAAAAGTTTGAGTTGTATGCAAAACTGTTTCACTTCTTTAGAAACCTGTTCAAATCAGGACTTAAATTTCTGAGGAGGGTATCTTAGATCCCAGATCCTTCCCTTCTTTCCTCTTCTTGCAAAGCAATGCTATTTTTGTGGCCTAGAACAGTACTTTAAAAACAGCAGTTATTAAAGACACAGTTGTGATAGATCCTTTAACTCCCTCTCACCCAAAAAAGGGTATCCTATCAAGTGGTCCATTAGAAATCGTGAAGTTTCATTATGATAAATCCATAAAATGAGGAATACCTTCCATCACATTCCCAGCAAGAATAACAGCCACACTCTGTGGTGCATTTGTTCAAGTGTCTATTGCTCCTTCTAGTGGAGATTCTGCACAGCTCAATCTCCACTTCGATTCTTTCTCATTCTCCTGATCAAAAGTAGGTACTTTTCTACTTTCTCTTCAGCTTGCCACTCGTTAACAAACAGCAGAAGCACTGAGGACCCGAAAAAGGAACAGGCCAGAAACGTCTGAAGAAACACCAGTCTTCCTTTTTTCAAGAGTGGCAGATCTATGCCAAGAACAGGTTAGTGTTGTCTTGTTTTGTTTCTTTCGGAGCCCTGTTGGCGTCACAGACATCTACACCTCTGTGGAAAAGAGAATGCTTTGCCTCTTGCTGTCTGGGGTAGGGATGGTCTCTAGCTGCAAGAAGTACAGAAGGACTTGAACCTGGAAAGAGAAAGTAATGGGTAAAAATAAAGCCCTGTTAACAGATTCTGATACTGGCTGTTTTACTGTTGGCAGACATGACTGCACTGCTCTACACAGGAATTAATTCTGCACTTACTATTTTAATACAGTGTATAATATCAGGAGGAATATAAAAAAATCCAGTGCTTTGGAGGAACTTTTCAGCTTCAAAGATAGCAAAATGTTGATGTTCCACTTTGCTGAAAAAATTTGATCTACGATTCGCTATCACTCAATAAAGGAAGTATAAAACAGCAAGATGAGCTAACGCTGCCTCTGGGTTCCTCTGGTTGTCTGCACTGCCTTCAGAAGGCTGCAAGGGCAAAAGAAATCTCAATCTAGCAAGGATTACTGAGCATTGTGGAAAAGCAGACAGTCCTTTTATCCTAGGCTAGTAATGCAGCACTCCAAAACCCTACTGTGCACAAACAAAGAATGCAGGATGTGAGCAGATCAACATTTTTTTTTTTTTTAAGTTCTATGAGCACACATACAAACTGAACTGCCTGAAGAAACACTGTTCTATAAACAGAGTCTAAAATGTCTGTGCTGGGGGGTGAACATTGTTTGTTTCTCAAAACTGCTGTGAAAACAGAAACAGGAGGAAAGGTGAACAAAGCCTGCAATTTCCCAGCTCCTGCCTTTAAATGATTCAACAGCAGATTTAGGATTTTACCTGGGACATGACTTCTAGTGACCAGCTATCAGTCATCGTTATAGGCTGCGTTGGGTTGGCAGGGATTTTGCTGTCCTTCTCTGAAGGTCTGAGCAGTGTTGGTCCAAAGACAGTTGCAAGATTATGCAGGGACATCTTGTTAATGCTCTCCCTCTCAGCAACCCTGAGAGAAGAAATGACAAGGTGGATCTCTGTAAATGTCTGAGTTTAGAAGTATCCTTCAGTAAGAAACCATATTTATTCCCTTTGTAAAAAAAATTTAAGTATAGACACTGAAGCAAGCACTCTCTCCACACATCCTCAAATTAACTGCATACATAAACAATACCTTGACCCGATAGCTACAAGCTTAGGCAACCTACAGACCTTTACTTGAGAAAGGGGCTCCTGTATGGTCAGACAAAAGTGAAACAGGAATAAAAGGATGGTTTTCATCTCAGTTCCATAAATGAGAAACTGAGGCACATAGATAAAAACATTTACCAAGAGCACAAGAGTTTGTAACAAGAACAAGCCCAGGTTTCCTGGAACCTCAGTCACAAGATCACCTTTGATCTCTACAGTGACAGTCTCTGGTATGTAAATTATGTATGTAAATTAAGATACTGCGCAGGTATTAAACAAGTTCATTGTATTACTATCAAACACATGGAAATATTTTTTCAGTTACAACCACTTTGCAAAGACAGACAAGATCAGAAAGACCAGTCTGAGCAAGGAGCTGACAGCTCCAGGCAGAAGTACAGAACTGGAATTTTTAAAGATTGGTTACGTTCGATTGCAACACGTTTTGAGACAGTACTGAGAAGTCCTTAAACACAAAATTTCACAATTACTACTGAAACCTTCCCCAGTGCAGGTGTGGTTTTGCAGATATCGCAGCAAGAATTTGCATTTGCACTAGGTAAGTCCTGAGACTTTTGTTTCCCCTTTCCTTCACTTCTAATCCTCAGTTTCACTGAGAATGCAATTTGAGATTCAGTGCTTCACTAAACGAGTGTGAAGCAACAGTTATCTGACGAGCACTCACCTCAAATCAGCAAATGCTTCTTCATTTGCCTGATTCAGCATGGGCTCAAGAAGGCTCCTCTTTTCTAAATAAGGATACTTTACACATTGAATAAGCATTTAAAGGATCCAAACATTACCTTTTTAAATGGTCCAAAAGGAAAAGGAATGTCACAAGGTTGGGCTCTGGAAGTGATAACAACAGATTCAACATACAGCTTTCCTTTGCAACAGGATCTGAAAGTGCTGCAAGACAAAAAAATAATACATCATCAGCATAGGCAGTGAATTAGGAATTGACTGACTGTATGATTCCCCAAACCAACAAATACGAATGGTCCCGAATTGACTGTAATTGCATCATAGTTCAGAAGGTCAGGCACACATAAATGCCCCACTGTTTGTTTTTTCTTTATTTCACCAAGAGACAGAGAACCCTTTTCCCTCTAGCAGTTCAAGTGCTTGCACATGTCATTAAATATAACAAGGTATTTCCCCCTCCAAAGAGGACTTCCCTGGAAGACTGAATGGGCAAACAAGAAGCACAAACTCAACAAGTTAAGTTGTCATTCTATTCTTTGCCTGCCCTTCAGAGACCTGGACATTTTCCGCTAGCAAAAAAAGCATGGCATTGCTCATTCTCAAACTTATTTCCAAAGCTAATTTCTGAGATCCATTGCACTTCCCTTACAGCTTGTTCCAAGCTTCTTTCCAACATTATAAATACAGTTTTGCGTTGCTCCAGGAGCAGCCTCCTGCAGAAGAAGTCTTTAACACGGATGCAGGTCATCAGGAGTTATTTTTGCCACTACCTACCAATGCCCTCAGCAAAGTTGGGGTACAGTTCATCTGTAAAGAGAGGCTCAGGCAGCTCTCGGAAGTACAGCTTCAGTGTGCCTGCAATAGCATTAACATCCATCTCGCTCATCATCACTGACACATCTTTGTTATCTGAAAGAGGGAAGAAGGGTTAATAAATTGCTGTCCTTGCATTCAGTTTTTGATTGCTTTGACTCCTTGTTTATCCACTGTCTTTGCCCAAGTAGCTGAGAGTTTTCCCTGTTTACATTTCTCTCAATTGAATGACAACTGAGAAATGCTGCTGTTTCCAGCTTTAAATCAACTAGGGGGAAGTTCACACTACCCATGGTTCCTGCTGCTGTGCCAGCAACACAGTCCTGATCTGGAAAAAGCCCTGCATGTCTGTATTTATATGCATTTCAACTTCTTCTTAATGACCACATTTGTTATTCCAGTTCCCTGCCTCAAATCTTAGAACAAGAGACTCTGAGGCTGTCTAACTCCCCACTGAGTGTAACTAAAGTACAGAGGCAATTCAGGGCTCACATTTCAGCTTTGTTACTTTTAAGATCAACAAAACCACCTCCTTTCCTGAAAACAAACGTCAACCAGCAGAGCCAGTGCTGGCTTAGCAGAAAATGGCATTTAATGTAGAAGAAAAAAAAGTTGTTCTTCAAAACAGGGAACACTTTTACTTGCACTACTGAGGATTCATAAATCAGTGCTTTTGGTAGCTTAGGAGGGACTGAAAGGAAGATACAAGAATGATGAAATATCACCAAAAAAATAAAAAAGAAAAAGCTCAAGTGGTCCTTCAGTCACCAGGTGGATGCTGGAAGTATGGCAGAAATTTCATTTTCCATAGCAAAGCAGTTTGGAGGTGTTAAATCTGCTGGATGCCTTCTGGGGACATATATGTCATTCCTTTAAATGCAGCAGCAATAAGGAGCATTTTTCTGTGCAAGATCAAGGAAGGCTTTAAAATACTGGTCAAAATTATCTGGATTTACAGTCTGCACACCTCAGCCTAGCCACAGAGCCAGGAAAAGAGCCCTGACCATACATCTCCTGACTGGTAAAGAACATGTTCTTCCTAGTCAACCACAGAACTGTTTCATCTGTTTATTTTTTTGCTTGTTTTCTTTCATAAAACATTCTCAAACAATTCCAAGGACTTCTATTATTTTGGAGGCAGAAATAAGGAAAACTACAGCTTCTCATTGTCGCTGCTTCCCCTGAGGAAGCTACCTGCCATGTAGAAAGTCTTGGCAAGGCGTGCAAACCAGCTATGTCATGTCTGCTGAAAGGAATAACAAATGTGTTATTTGGTACAGGGATCTATTCCATTGTGTGTCTTGGGTCGTATCTGCAGCTGAGGAACATGAATAAAACATGCAGCTGCGTTTAAAATGATTCTACTTGAATGAGAATCTCTCCCTCTTAATGCTTCTTGGGGGATGTAAGATTAAAAATAGCACAGTCATTGGACAGGGAGCTCACAAAGGTTCTCACAGTTAGGAGGAAAACATCAGACACAAATACTTACTGACATCAAAGGCAGCTTTCAAAGCTTGGATATCAGTTGCGACCCCAGAGACGCGGTAGATGCCCACCTCCTCCATTCCACGGCGTTCTATCTCCTCCACGCACTGGCGCACTATGTAAGGCACCTTTGATCTCTCCCTCCTTAAGAAAGGAAGACACAAGAGTTCAGTACAGCTCATGCCCTCAGTTCTTGCTCCCCCAACCAGCCAGCCTGGCTATAATCACCCATTTTGCTGTAAAATTCTCTTCTGAAAAACAGGGTGGGAAAAAGTCCAAGGAGGTGATCAAAGCTGAGCTGAAAAGTTTTTCAGCTTTTAAAACTGGAGAGGATTTTCTGAGTGCCTCAGCCTATCTTTGGCTGCTGTGCAGCATCCCTGAGCACTAGGGCTTCTGTCCAGGACCTAGTGCCCCCTGTGTCTGCAGCTCTGCAGAGATAATCATAGGATTCCCAAACTACCCTTGGCAACACTGCTGCTTTCAAATTAATGCAGTTCCACAGTGAGGAAACACTATGCTTCCCAAAGTATGTAACAGAACAAACAGGTTTCTGCCAGTAAACAATTCATGACAAAAGATCAGGGGTTAAAATAATACAACAGGATCCAAAGAACTTGAACATTTCTGATTATGGAAAGGAAATAACACTCTTTAGTTGCTCTGGAAATTTGTGACCAAGCCAGCTAGCCACAAAGTAAAAGGGCAAGGGGCATTTCCAGGACTCAGAGAAGTGACATGCTGGAAGTAGACACCCAAGCTTTCCGAGTCTGTACACATGTTGGGTTTTTTTCCCATGCGAAAACAGAGCTCACAAAACGTACACCATCCTTGGCAGCAACAGCCATCTGCACTGCTACCCAAGTGCAGCAGACTGGACTAAGAGATCCCTCAGTGGGATTAAGACAGGTGCAACCCATGGGCTAATTGGCTTTCTCAAAAAGCAATAGGGAGAAATTCAACCCATCCGCTCACTTGGTGACAATAGCGATCTTGACCCCAAAGACCCCCGTCTGCTTCCGTGATGGCATCCTTTTCAGGCTGAACTCTCGACTGGTAAACTTCACCGACAGCTTCACTTCAACCTGGGTAGAAGAGAACAGCCCTTTTTTTATTCTGCAATGAACAGCAAAGACAGCAGAAGCAGTGCTGTTCCGTGTACTTACTCCATTCATTGAGATGACTGTGCGTTGCCAGTCTTTGTCGTGGAGTGTCTGTGGGTCCAGCTGAAACACATGGAAATTGAGAAGTCAGTTAGCCTGAAAGGCTTCTGTGAGTAAGCAAAGCTCCACCACTTTCAACGTGTTATTTCATTCCCATAGAGAAATACCAATTCCAAGGTTCCCCAAACCGTGGCTAAAAGGACACATACTGTGCCATTCTCCAAGCTGGGATGATGGTGATAACTCATTCACATAGAAAATTCACCAACATGCATGCAGTGTCTGCTTCACAGCAAAGGAAACCTCAACGAGGAAAATCAGTATCTGAAAGCTAAGAGCTTCTCATTTCACAGAAAGGGAAACTGCAGTTATTGCTGTAGAACAACAGGCACGTGAACGGACAGCTAACTTAGTCGTGTCCCACAGGGTTAGGAGTCAGAAATAGGGAGGAAAGATTTCTGAAAATAGTTTGATTTGAAACAGATCTCCCTCTTTCTCAAAGAGCTGCAAGTTCCAAGCACGTAACTCAGAGATCTCCTTCGTTCTCTAATTTCTTGCCTGAAAGAGGCTTTGAAATTCATTTTCAAAATTCGGAAATAAGATCAGGAATTGGGAACCTATGTGTGTGCATGTACACAGGAAATCCCATGTCTGGACATGCATGCATGCTCTAGTTCATTTTGGGAAATCTTCCCATAGTTAGTTTCAACAATCAAAAACGTTAATGAAATGTAAGCACTGAAACGTTCCATGCTGGGTTATCAAGGCTATGGCTTTTTCTATTGGTTCTCTTGTACCACAAAGCAGAACTCTTTAAAACTTCTGTAAGATCAAAAAGAGCACAAAATTCATCCATACATCTGCCCCCAAAACCAGAAGCAATTGAAGACCTTTGTTTCCTTTTTAAAAAACATTTTTGTTTTCTGTTCCTCCCCCGAAGTGTAATCCTATTTGATCTGTCTAGGCTCATGATATGAGGATCACAGCAATGTCAGACAGGCACATATTCAAAAAACCACACTTTGCAGACCTCTGTGTTAAACTCTTATTTTTCCATTCTAGAGTAATTTGTAAGCTTCAGGCATTTACAAAGGTTGAAGAGGTTATTATTAATTCATCACAGGGACAGAGTCTCTGCTGCTTCTGCACAAGTGTAAAGGAAGGCTGAAGTCTGCTACATCACAAGAAGGGGACAGTAGAACTTGTGAGCAACACACATGAAGGAGAGACCACAGCTGCTGAAGTGCAGCTCCTGCAAGAGCTGTTCCTCCCATGGTACCATAAAAACTTGCAAATGCACAGCAGAAAGCAGGAGCTGCAATCTGGTCTCAACTGGGGAAAGCGGTCTGCAGTTTTCTACAGACAGCTGTGGTTGGATGAGCATAAAGATACTGCACTGAAATAAAAAGCCAGACATGAGAACTTTATAGCTCTTGGTTATGAAGCCAATGGCTTCCAAGGACACGTTCTGCTAAATTCAAAAGGCATAATGACCCTACAGTGAGACAAAGGAATAGAAATGTGACGTGATCTACACAGAGACAGGTAACTTCAAACAAATGAAACCTGTGTCGGGATCTCACAGTGAAGGATGCCAGCTGAAATGGAGGAAGTCAGTTCAGAAATCACAGAAAGCTGTCCCACTTGGACCTGCATATTACTTTTAATTTCATCTTGTACACAGAGACAGGAAGAACACCTGACTCTGCTATCGCAAGAATTCACCAACCAGAATCAGGCTATGAAGCAAAGTCCCTGAGTCCCATTTTCAGCTTTGCCTGACCCCTTTTTTGAGTGAACAGCTGTGAGGTTGGGGAGGAGCTGACTCAAGTACTCAAACACTACCCAGCAATTCCAGTACTACTGAAAGAGCCTGAAACCATTTGATTTTGCTGACACCTAGCTCAAACTACACTGGCAAAAGACAGACAAGACCTTCCTGCACGAGGACTTCATCAGCAACCTGCACCAGCCAAAGCAAACGGAACTTCAGTGCCTCCTGAGACAGCTTTGTGACACTTGGCTCTTCACCCGAGACACAGTAAGCCCAGAAGGAGGCAGCTGCACCAGACTCTGTGTTTTCAATTTGCTGTCAGCAGCAAACAAAAAGATGCAAGGACTATTTCTGCAGTACAGATTCTCCCTCTCCGAAAACTCCGTGCAAAAGCAGGCTGCTCTGGCAGAAGTAAATGTTGAAATCGTGGCATCTACTGTATGTTCTGGGAGATGTTACACACCATCATGCTCACGCTTTCAAATCATCAATAAACGAGCCCGGTACTGCTGTCAGGCACAGACACGACACTTCCCCGACCCCCTGCAAAAGACAGCAAGCAGAGAGAAGTTTCTTCTGCTTACTCACACTATGCAGACCCCAAGAAGTACCAGATGAGCAAGTCAGGCCAACCTTGTCCCTGCGTGCCTTGTTACGGACGTGGTCCCACAGCGGGGTGCTGCTGGCACACACATGCTTTGCTGCTGAGTTGGACCGGTTCCTGTAGGCGTAATTCTGGCAGAAAGTCCTGAAGACCCCTTGTAAGGAATAGTCAGTAACCAATAGCTCCCACATTTTGGGACTGCAGAAAGGTTCAGAAGGCCAACGGGCAGCAGTGCTTTCCTGCAGCACTTCAGCAGACCCAAATAACAGACTGTTTGCCAAGAGGGATTGCTTTTAACTGTGGCGGAACAGATCCGCCCCCGCCGGTGCAGCTGGCCAAGGTCCCCATAAGTTGGCCAGAACCTAAGCTGTTCTCCCCTGAATTTCCGTGATGGAAGTTTAATTTCTATCAAACTGCATTCTTTCCCAGAATCAAGAGGAAACCATTTCTGAAGTGTCTGGTTTCCTATGAACAAGCAGCCATGCTCAGTATTCCTGAGAACTCAACCTTCAGCCGTCTAAAATGCTGCCAGGAGGGCTCTGCTGGTAGAGGCTGCCACAGTTCATCCTCCAAGCTGGAAACAGTCTTCTATGAGCTTGCAGAACTGAGTTACTGAGAGTGCTATTTGCAGCAGAGAGACTACTTTTGATTGCAGGGAAAAGAGGGTTTTGAATGTGTGCAAAACAGTTACAGGAGAATTCTAGCATGCCTAGTCCATTTAAGCCAGTGGGTATTACCAGTTCTGTCTAGGGTAAGGCTAGGAAACCCCTACTGCTGTGCAAAACAAAACCAAGTAAATAGACATTAAAAAATATGAGTCAAACTCCTGCTCTGCCTCCCCAGTGAATGCCATCCGGGAAGGACTAGTAAAAGCAGTGCTCTAGAGATGGGAACTCACAGAGAGTCCTCCTTGCTGGCTAACAGTGGGGACTGAGCAAGGGCTGCTGGTGCACCTGTTGCTGCCTCTTGCTCCTCTGTCTAAGATCTGTTGCAGGGATGGAAGGACCCTGCACTGCCCACCTGCTGTCTGACTGTTGGTAGAGAACAGCTTGTGCTGAATGGAGGTGGCTGGAGGGGGGCTGGGCTGACCCAAGCCAACCCTGCATACATCACTGGCTGCAATAAAAAAGTACCCAAGGTGCTTTTTAAGTAACAAATCAAAGCAGATGAAAACTAATAAAAGAGCAAAGCTTGAAAAAGTTCTCAACAATATTGAATGATGCAGGACGTTAGGTTTAACAGTCTGACAAAATCACAGGAGGAAATCATAGAGTCAGTGGGAAGCAGAAAACATCAATTACACCTTGAGCAAACTCATAGCCCCAGACCATTCAGCAGGTCGACCTTCTGAGACCAGCAAGAGCAACACAGGGAAAGGGCAGGTCATAAAGCAGAGTGAAGACAAAGAGTTAGTGAGTGCGATGCTCTGGCACAGAGAGGGGCCTGTGACAAATGGGGTCATGCTGGCTTTCAGCCTGATTTGGAGATCAGTGACCTGGAAGAAGGAACACTGGGTAGAAGAATGTAATCTACAGAGTGCTCCGAGTGAGCACAGAGCCCCTGCACCACCTGCCCAAGGAGCACTGAAGCACTGTGAAATGGCAGCCTGTGCAGTAATGTGACAGTGCAATTTACTGCACCTCTGAACGTTTCCTTCAAACAGTTACTTGGTTCGAGTGACAAAAGCACCTGTCTCATCCCCATCGAAAGCATAAAAGACTGTGTTGTGTTTCTATGCAAACAGGACAGACCTGCTAAGAGCCTTATGGGCTTGTTTGCACAGCCCCCACTGGAAGTGCATGCTGCACAGGAAAACAGAAACAAACTGGGCTGTGCTCCCCCAGCACCTCCAGGCCTCCTGTGGCCCACTTTTTTGGCATCTGCAGTGGCAAGCTACAGCCCTAAATTCACTAATGAATCAAGCAAATGCCTCTCTGTATCCTGCACAAAACACAATAGAACAAAGCAGCTTGGCACCACAGGGATTTCTGAGTGCAAGGTTTGAGTGCTTATAGCAAATTAGCAATGAATTAAGACACACAATTAGCATACAGAAGTCGGCAGAGGCTGAGCATGCAGAACACAAAGGGGTAGGGACCAGGAGAAAGGCAAAGTGAGGACACTGCTCAATAGCAAATGCAAGGCAGGCACTGAGCTGTCCGTGCTTTGTCTTAATAAATCACCACAGAGAGCTTGCTGAATTTTGTCCCCCAGAAGTGAAATGAAAACATACAGAAAGAGAAAAACAAAGAAGTGACAGCAGAGGTGAAATGTCTGGGAGCAAGGTCTGAGGCAGCCTTAGCGTTAGTGTGTTTTATGTTATTTATTTGCATTACTTCCTCCCTTTATTAAATCTCCCTGGCAACTTCACACTCCATCAATTTTTAAATGTAACTGATGTGTCATACATGTTGTCAGTCTCTCACTGCTGCTGGAAACTACCAGTCCAGCCATAACCCCATTCTTCTCCAAGCTCCCCACTGACACGTTAATCTTTGCCACCATCACCCCTTAGATGTGACCCATTGCCTTCTTCATTTCCACCTTGTTTTCATTGCTGGGATACTGTTCTGCATGAGCAAACTGTTCAAATGAACTCAAGCGTGTAAAAGGTTTTCTGAGTTGACACTTGGGAGGTACTGCATGTCACAATCTGTTTTACATGGAAAACAAGCCTAGATGTCTGTGAAATAGCCATGTGCACTGCTAAGAGACATCTCAGATAATTAAGCAGATAAGAGTGATGGTTCTGCATGGCAGCAGAGGAATGATGGTGCATTGCTACCTCTGAATGACTGCTCTAAGGTCATATCCTCCCTGATTTTCCAGCACTGCTGCTAGGGAGAAGGGAACAGTTTGCCTGAGCTGATCATGCAGAAAAACAACAACAAAGGAAGCAGCGTATCTAGGAGGCACCAACTGCAGGAGATTGATCACAGGATGAAGCATCACTTTGCTCAGGCAATCTGTTCCTAAGGCTCAGGTCAGTTTTGCTGACGTATGTGGTCACATGCGTGCAAAGTCTGAAGACCGAATGAAAAGCAGCTACACTCAAAGCATGGGGAAGTGCCTGCCACAAGGAGTATAAAATTCAAAGAGCCAAAGTGCCATCCAAGTGCCAAAAACAGATTGTAATGTAACAACATAGAGAAAAAATAGTTCAGAATGAGAGACAAAGATGCTTAAAACTGAGCTAAGCCTCATGCTTCCTGCTACAAAATATAACTGTCCATTTCCTCCCCTCCCAAACATACCACTGATCTCAGATTCAGTTCTCACCAATCTCAAAACGCAGGCACCTTCTCCCTGCATTTCTCAATGCCTAAGATGTAACAGAGGCCCCCACCCATGTGTACATCCAGCACTGCTGTTCACAGGTCTCACGAGGATTTCAATTTCTACCTATATAGAAGCTGCTCCCGTATTAAAACCTTGTGGTTTTACTTCTGAGGGAGAAAATTTACAGATTGGCAAGCCACAAAGCTCTTGCTCGTGGCTAATAAAAGCAGGTAAATAAAATATTCCATAGGAAGAGAAAATATGAGCAATGGGAACTATTAAAGTCACTGCCCATTCCTGGAAGCTGCTGACCACAAGGACCAATTTCCAGTCTTCCTTCCTCCTGTGCTGTTATGCAATGGAGACATTTAATAAACTTTTCACAGCCAAAACAGTCCTCGTCTCCTGATTCATTGTCTTCCTCTCTGCAGCACTGAGAATGTGGTGAGTCAGGAATCCCAGCAGTGGGAAGCTGTAGATTTACAATAATACATTCATGGCTTGAGAATACATTATGATTTAACCAACACAGAATTTTCCCTGTTTTTATCACCTAGAGGATGCAGACACGACTCCTGACATTCCCAGACTTCTTCACTATGGGGAATTTTGGAAAAACTCACCCAGCTTCACAGACATTGCCTTCAGACAGAACAGACTTGGGCTGAATAATAACAATGACAACAACAAGACCTAGATGGACTAGAAACTCCAAAGTAAACAAAACTTAAGGTAAAAGCAACTGGAAAAAATCTGAAAGATAAATGAATATAAAACCAATGATAGGAAAAAAAATGCTGAGAGCATGAACGCAACTAACCTTCAGCCACAGATACCCATTTTATTATGATATTATAATCTCTTTATAGAGAGAAATCTTTGGAGGTTGGATTTAAAGATAAAATGAGAACAAGATAAAAACCTTTAATAATTCTTATCGACACCACATCTCACCAGACTTACAACTTAGGTTTGTTGTTATTCAGTCATGTTAACAAGCTGTGTGATGAAACAGAAATCACTGAGAATGTTCAGAAAGGTCACCAAGTGTCCTTACAAACTGCAAGGGGGATTTACTGAAAACAAGAGCTTTTGGGTTTGCTTTTCATGATAAAACACAGCACAAACTCATGTATTAATCTAAACACTTCTATTGAACTTTTAAATAAAAAACTTCCCAAGCTGTTTATATTTCTCTAAAAGAATCAAGTGATTGAATTCAAGTGTCACCAGTACTTATTAACTTCATGTAAGATGTTTTAATACAACACACGTCCTATGCATAAAAACACATACTATTGTTGGGAAAAAATACAAAAAAATTTTTAAATCTTATACTTTTTTTTTTTAACCTATGTAACACATTTGAAGACTTCAGATGGTCAGTGATCCCAGAGTTCTCCAATGAGAGTACAAAAATCTCTAGGGCATTTCAGAGCTGAAAACTTGCTCTTTTGTAGTTGCTGAGCTTAACAGAAAATCAGCCTTTGTCAGCAGGAGGGACATACAGATCTGTGCTTGGCCTGAGAGTCACCTTCTACTAGCATTTATTGATCTGTATGTACATTATCTTCCAAACACCCACTGTGCATTTGGTGACAAAGCTTTCCCTGAAAATAGTATGGAAGCTTCAGGGGGGAGAATGGGCCTCATCAAACTCATTTAGACAGCAAACCCTTCTAGAGTATCAGTGAGATACGATCCTGAAAGCCCCACAGTCAGAGTTGTTTCTGAAATCCCACAGATGGCCCTGGCCTGTGTGATTAATGCTCAAACCCTGGAGAAAGCAGTCATCCAAAGTGTGGTGAAGACCTGAAGGTAAATGAAGGTGAACCAACAGTATTTTTCTGCAAAGCAGGAAGGAAAAGCAGATACCTTCACCCTGGCAGGTAAATCAGTAGTGTCCCATCGTGATTCACAGTTGTGGAAAAGTTCAAAAAAAAAAAACATTTATCTCAGATGCAGGCTGTTGTCATGTGCACTAAACTTTGGACATGGTAACAGGTGGGGACAACAACCCTGTCCTTCAAGGCCTTGCTATCACATCAACCAACTTCTAGCACACAGGAAAGGAGGGAAGGTAGTGCTCTTCCTCACAGTATATTCACTACTTCCTCTTTTGTCTCAGCAGTACCCAGGGCTCACTGCAGCTTCCATATACTCTGCTGAAGTTAACATGGAAATCAAGAGATAAAAACAATTTTTCTTCTGAAAAAGCATCTTTTCTAATAAGGGCACAGAAGGAAGCAAGGGGGACAAAGCAAGAGGGAAGAGGCTGCTGACTTCCCACTTGTGAATCACACTGTATTTCTCACCATCTGGAGAAAAACTCTCAGTGATGAGACAAGAAAAGGCAGAAAAACCTCTCCAGGGCACTCCAGGATTTAAAAAAACCTGTCATGTTTTTCAGTAATGGTATCAGGACCTAGTTAAGCACAGTCTTACCTGGATCTGTCCTTTTCCCATTATGCGATCTGTGCTCTCTCCATCCTCTTTGGTGAGCTTCATTTTGTTGTAGCACTTTTCATAGCACAAAATCCGCAGAGTTTGTGAACCTTCCAACTCAATCTCAAACTCCTGCAGGGCACCAGAAAAGGA
Source organism: Odontophorus gujanensis (assembly GCA_013399175.1). NCBI lineage: Eukaryota > Metazoa > Chordata > Aves > Galliformes > Odontophoridae > Odontophorus > Odontophorus gujanensis. The sequence continues at coordinate 609,303 of VXAB01011900.1, forward strand.
CAGAGCAATGAGTACACCACAGCAGGACTTTCAGTCTCTTAATAATTGGGATATTATCCTTAAATCCCTTCAGGAAGGAGCACTTCAGATCTGGTGAAGATCTCCTCCCTGATGAAAATGGTCTGAAAATAAACTGGAGCTGTAGTTTGTATATATAACGTGGCCAAACTAAGAGAGTTGTCTCTTTAGCCAGGTTTCACTGACATTCAGCAAAGCATCATTTAAAGAAACAAACTCGCCTACGTTCATCTAATTTTGTTCTCCAGCAGGTTTGCAAGTTGGCTGTAAGCAGGCATATGTCTAATTCTCCTTATAACAAATAAAAACATCTCCAAAAAAATCCCCCTTCAGTATATTTTCATGGATGTCTTTAAAAAAAACAATCAAGCACATCTGTTTAGATGATGAAATGCTGAAAAATGCAAGAGTCATTTTGTACTGAAAAATGTACCCAGACCAAGAGAAAAATCTGTGACAAGGAATCAGAGCCAGGTGGATCTGCCATTAAAGTGACTGCTGAAAGGCAGCACAGGCAGCACAAATCCAAAGCATGCAGCATGAGCTTCAGACAAAATGTTTTCATTTGCAGTTTTTCTACCCATCGTGCACTGATGTCACAGGGAACACACCACATCAAGAACAATCCAGCCTACCTCATTCCAGTTGGGCTCCGTGGTGTCTCTGTACACTCTGGTTTTAGCCTTGTTCACGAAATAGCCAAAAGAATCGACCTCTAACGTGCAATACAAATCTGAGGAAGGGGAGACAGACTCAGGAACTTCATAAAAATTTCTAGAACCTCCTATCTTACATTAATCACATTTAGAATGTTTCTTCATTTATATCTTCTCTGAGTTAGTACCAGTAACATTAGACAAGGCAAAGTTTGTAATCTGGACTAGCAGAGTTGCTATTTTGAAGCTGAATTACCAGAACAGTGGCATAAATAGCCACAGCACAGACAAACCTTCCATCTATATTGTGAGCCTGGTGTGTGCTATTAACTAGTATGTCCCATATCAAGCCACAATGAGCAGACGGTGTACACCAATCTGAAATGAAACTTCCCTAGATACTGGATCCCATTAGCACATTGGTGCTGATTTCACTGACAACAGCATCTGCATAACATTCCTCAGAGACTAGTTTAGGGCCGAGTCATCAAAACCCCATTATCTCCACAGCCTTTAATTATGTGGTATCTATTGTTTTTGAAAAATGAGTAACAAACTGCAGACATTGCCCCTATTTTTATGTTTTAAGTTACGTTAGCCAGTACCATTGCATTCTCTAAATTTATAACAATGTCCCAATTTCACTTCCAGTTCTCCAAATCACCACTCCTCCTCATCATCAATCCTCACCCAGCTGTCAGCAGCACCTGAATTATCTCACCCCTGCTATATAACCTCCACCAACAGCTCCGTGTTACCGAGCTACAACTCACTTGAACTTTGCTTGAATCCTGTGGCAGAGTGGACAATGACATTCAGGAATCCATAGAGACCTGGAGATTCATCATCTGTACAACAAAGCAAAGAATACTGTTCAATTCACAGAGAAGCCAAGAGAGAAAAACAGAGTGATGAGTTAATTTTGCAGAAGTTTATATCCCTAAAATGGTCTAGCAGGAGCACGTATTCCAGCCATTTGTAACTTCTGGCAGTTTTGGGCTTTTACAATACCACTGCTAGGGTCAGCAAGACAGCACTGAAGAAATACAAAGGACAAAAGTAAAATATAGACACAAAGCCTATGCCAGCAGGCTAAAAAGCAACATAGGATGGTCTCTGACGCAGTGTCCTAGATTTGGAAATCATCACCAGATTGAAGCTGTAGCAGGAACAAATATTAAGAGTAGCTCTAGGGGAAATGCACAAAGGCAGGCAGAAACAGGCTTTCACTGCAGCTACACCATATGAAAGCATAAACTATAAGTCTTACCTTCTTTATTGATAGTGAGGGGAATGTTGTGGACTGTCTGGAGCTTCACACAGGAGTTTGTCAGCATCTGGAGCTCCACTGATGTGAGTGAGAAGCTTTTAAAGCCTGCCACAGAAATTCAAAGGAGCAATTAAAATTCAAAGCAAAAACTGGATGCACATTCCCTTTCTGGGCATACTCAGCACAGCTGCTCCCTGGGCAGTGCTCAGCAACAGTACCATAGCATTCAGGTCTGTACTACTGCTGCAACCTGTCTCTGTTTAGGGCATATTCAGTTACTCTTCGGAGTAATATGTCTCAAAATGGTTAACAGCAATCAAAGGGCACCCATATTCTTGCAGAGCCAAAGAACACCCATGCCAAAACAGAAGTTTATTTAGTGTAAGGGTACAGTTGCTTCCTCTACCTGGAACTACACATCCCCACCTGCAAGGTAAATGAGAGAAACTACTCCCACACATTCCTTACATGGGATGAGAAATAAAATTCCCCCAGACAGGCTCAGATGTGCAGACACAGAAGATTTTCAAATTGCTCCATGAATTCCAATGTGTGGTTCTCTTTTCTCAGGAAACCCTGCCCTGTACCTTATCCTCTGGATTCAGTTTCATAGATCACACCACTTGTGCCAATAACCAGCTGAGGGTGACTCACATTTCTTCTGCTGCTCCCGGATGTTCTCCCTCCACTCTGCCCTTTCATAGTCCGACGAAATGAGGAATGTGTAACTCTATCCAAAAAGACAGAAGAACATGGGGTAAGCATTAGTGTGACCCATCACTGAGAGCTGGCCTGCCTCCAGTATTTTCTCCAGCAGAAATTCTTGGATGCACCACTCTTCTGGTACTCCTCCCGCTGCCCCACATCACAGTTTTGTCAATGACAGGCAGGACTGTGGCACTGTGCCATGTCAGCAGTGTGTGAGCAGTACCAACACACAGACTCCTGCAGTCAGAGCCTTCACAGGGCTCTGCCCTGCAAACAGCAGCTGTGGCCCTGGCAGCATGAGGTCCCACAATAGCTCTGCACAACTCCTTATGATGGTTGCACCATGAAACACAAAAGCCTCTACCTCAGGCCAAGACACCGATGCAAGCTGAGGAAGCAGTGAACAGCTTCTGAATTTTGTGTGGCTTGTAACAGAATCTTGTGACACTCCTTTGCCTTATGTGTAGTAAGGCCACTGTGCCAGAGCAGGTGATACCTCTGGCACACTGAGAGTCCCATGAAGGAGATCATTCTCAGTATCCCTGGTGCCAAGTGCAGCACACAGCTCTGAGAAGACAGCCTTGAACTGAATGGGAGACCGAAAGGGAGTAGCTGCAGAGCTTCTTCTTAGGTGAAGAGGGCAGTTCCTATTGCTCTGACAGAACTTGTCCAACCAAAGACAGGTGCTGAGCTAATAGCTCATTTATATATTTAGTACTTCTTTTAATGCCGATGTCAAATTCAAATTAGTCACAGTATTGCAAGACATTATCATAACCTTCAGTGTAGAAAGAGTTACGTGTCTGCTCCTTGGAAAGTGCTTTTAGGACAGACAGAGGAAAATAGGCTCTCCTTATGCAACACACATGCAAACACACAGAGTCTGTTAACATCTGTCTGGTACACCAAACCTGAGACAGGCTGAAATTGCTGCTCACCTTGCCATTGCGATTGTGCACTCGGAATGCCATGTTGGGAGACATCAGCAGAAGGAGTGATTCCTGTTCAGAGAGCTTCTTTTTCAACCTCTCAATGACCTTGCTGCCCTTATTGGCCCTCTGAATGGTGGGGGAGAGAGACAGAGAGCATGCACATCATTCTCCTACACTTGCCCGCATGTACACAAACACATTTTCAGAGCCACAGTCCCTTCTCTCTAAAGGAAATGAAATGGCCCCAGGCAGAAGAAATGCTGCCAACAGGATCCACAGGCTCCCAGTTGCTAAGGAAAATATTTCTTGCAATATCTCTGCAGTCAGACCGGACTCTGTGCCATTCCAGCTACCCCAGACAAAGGTGCAGAGGAGGAAGGTTGCATTCCCTCTACTTCTACTATGCCCTGTATTTTCTGTTCCACAGGTCACAGCAGCATCACACTGCTGGGCACCCATAGCACTGCTAAGTCCTCCACAAGCATCCCTAGTTAAGGAGAGTGTAAGCAACTTCTCTAAAAGCTGCTCAGAACTCTGTCATCAAAATTTTCTCCCATGTGCCATTCATCATTGCATTTTCAACAGAAGCCACCTAAAAACAAGGCTTGTCTTGGATAAAACTCAGTCCAAAATCCAGCCATGTATGACGTTATACACTGATGCACCAAAGCACACATCTTAAGACACCTGTATCTTCTAATTAAAAAGCTTCCACGTGGTGTCCCTCCCAGTACTTTACATTTTCCAGGAAAACCTCCCTGAAAGCCAGCCATGGCAGAGTAGATTGTCTTCTCATTGTACAAGAAAAATTAATATCCAGTTCTACAAACCAGCAGGTTTACAGTTTTCAAAGTCCTGAGAAGCGTAACTGAGCCTGCAAAGTGCACTGCTTCTGATCAAAATCACTTGCAGGATCATACTCAGACAGTCAGAAGCCAGGCTTTCCAAATATTAGTATGCTACACTCCCAGTCCTTCTCATGTCTACAGCGTAGGAGCTCCACTTTCAATGTATAAATTGATACAATCACAGGCAGTTCCATGTACGAAGGGGAACAATACAGCATTTTTTGTTGTTTCTGCATCCTTAAAGGAGGCCATCAAACGAGCAGTGCACTAGGATGAGCAACAACGAGCTGTGCAGCAGTCTAGATATCACTGCTAACTGAGCTGTACCACAAATCCTGCTGAACAGCCTGCTCTAGCAGGATTCTCCATGCTGTGCAGCTCTGGGAACGTTGCTTCTATCAGCATCTCAGCAGAACTACTGAGTCTGTTCTGTATGTGGGATGGAGTGCTCAACCCCTTTTTACCTTTTCACGCTGGATATCGTTCTTGATCTGCGATATCTTGATCTTCATGGCATCCAGTTCCTCATCAGGTACCAGTGGGATGTTGGGCACCGCCTCGGACTCATCCACCATTTGGAAACTAAGGTCAGTGAGTGGGATGTACCACTTGCAGTCATACTGCTGGCTTTTTCTGAAAGACAGCAGGTCCAAACCTTTACTGCTTACTGGTGCTTGGCAACACTCGCTCCCTCTTCCCACAAGTCTTTCCTCATTATAGCTCATGAGATACAGAAGCAGGGACAGCTTTTTTTTTTCCTACACGGAAGTCACAAAACCTGGTAAAAGGCTGCTTTCCAGTGAGAAAGCCAAGTACAGTGCACAACAAAGCAAACTGTTCTATAACCTAGATCTTTCTGTCCTAAAAAGAAAAAAAAACCAGAAAAACAAAACAGAAAAACCTTTTGCACACCCTCTCAGTCTTGTGCTCCACCTCTTCAAAGCCTCTGCAGAGGCAGAGTTTGAAAGCAAAGCCATGTGTACAAATGGTGGCTGCCTGTGGTCTAAGCTCGGGTCTCTCTTGCCTGAGCTAGGATGGTCAAGTGGGATAGAACTGTCAGAGTACAAACTTACATGTAACCCAACCAGGACAAACTACATCTTGTGACTGCCATTCTGTAGTGCTTTCACCAGAACAGTTAGCTCACTTTTTTTCTTTTTTTTTTTTTTAATGTTTCATGCTATTTACTCCCTTCCCATCCCTTCTGCCAGTAACATACACTCTTGGGAAAGTCCCACTGTTTTTAAAATTACTTCTCTGGAATCACATGCTTCAGAAGGGGCATGAGCAACTTGTTGCTTGAAGAGAGCAAACAGAAAAGTTTCTCAGAGCAGAACATTTATCAAATGAAGAGAAGCCCTGAGACAGGTATGTTGGTAAAGGTTCCTCCCTAATTCAGCTGTGAAAAATTTCAACAACACTTTATAACTGCACTTTGGGGTCAATGAGAAACTTAGTCTCCCTTATTGTATATTCTCTATTTTTATGCAAAACTGTTAACTGGCTGTAGCTACAATATCAAAATGAATAACCTCAATAGCAAAAGAAAGTGAGGGATTACACCTATAAGGGAGAGGTAGGGAAATGAATGACAGTTGTCCAGAATAGCAGATGCTACAGCACATCCTATTTCCTAGAAAAGCTCTTAGGTAAAAATAAAAAGAAATTAAAAATTAAAAATCAGCCTTCCCTGATGGATCAGAGCTTAGACAAGGTCTCATATGGTGGACAGTACTTGCTGACCACACTCTGTCCAACTACATCTTATAGATTACAGTTACTCAGGACTGGAGTATTCATATTCATCTACTGTTGCTGACTAAACCCAGGACTCTGCTGAAGCTGAGATACAAAGCACGTTGCCCAGAAGGGAAACCTCACCCTCCAATCTGCTTCTTGAGCTTGGCACACAGGAACAGATCAGTGAAAAGAAAGACATGACGTAGTTTGCGAGCCCCCTCAACAAGCTCCACCATGAAACTGTCCTTCAGGAGCTGCCGGTGCTGCAGAAAAACAGAAAATGTTTTAGTTAGTGAAGAAAAGGCCCCCGTTAAGGTACTGAGCCTCCCTCAGCAACACACTCCTTATGCTTGACTCTTACCAGAGCCAATTCAATAAACTGTTCCAATTCAGGGAAGGAAAAATAAAGTTGTTATACACTCCTTGCTGTGAGCTCTGCTCCCTGCAGCTGCTGCCTTCTTTCTCGGGGGCAAAAATGGCCTTACTCAGGTCAGAGCTGAGGTTTATTTCCATCACCTGTCTCTGAGACCAAGTGTTACTTACGGTGAGTCATTGCCTGGCTTTAAGTACCTGAGTGCCACCATCACGACATCCCTCTTACAGACAGCAGAGAGCAGCAAACACCACTTTTCCATCCAGATTTCCGCTATCGTTCAGCTGTGAATTCAGCTTGAGCTACCCCCACTCCCCATATACTAGATACAAAATGTGCATCTATAGCTAACTTCACTGTAGTCCCTTATCTGCTTGCTTGGGTTTAAACACGACCATCTGAATATGCCCCCACCCTGCAACTATTAAAAGAGTTAAAAATAAATAAATGAATAACATAGATCAAATATTCCCCAAACACAGATGATACAGAGGAATTGCATAACCTCGATGCCTTTACTCCTATTTCTAGTTCCTGGGAGACTTAAAACCTCCTAAAATAAGAGGCATACATTGGAGGGCAGAAGCATCTTTTTCCTTCTTCCCCTACAGGGACTCCATGGCTGACAAACAAAAAGGCTGGAGCTCTGGCACCGAGACAGATGGGTCTGTGCTGTCACCAGTGACCAACACAGGAGTTTCAAGCCCTCCTCTATGCCCAGGCCTTCTGTTCTGATGTCAGGATCAATAGGAGTCCAAGTGCACATCATAAAGAATAGAAATCTCCCAATGATTTTCAAACAGAAGTCAAGGGTATGTCACTTCAGCAAATGTTATTCCCACAAATATGTATAACTGTCAGTGTTAGTTTGCTTCACAGTCAGTACAAGCATGCACCATCAGCTTCTGCACGCAGATCTCCTAAGATTGCTTTTTCCTCACCCATAATACTTCTACCTGTTACTCCAGCTAAGAGGATGCTCTACTGACACCAATGAGTGACACGTTACACAGACTCTACATGCCAAGACAGCACCATGGATGTACATAGGAGAGATCTGCTCACACTGCTCAGTGCTAACCAACAACACCCCCTTCTGCTCTGTCACTGTCAGCCTTCTCCAGGCCCACGCACGACTTGTCAGCAGGACAAGCATCTCCGCAGGAAACTCATATGCAAAATCTGTCCTTTGCCAAGAGGCAGCCCTGCTTAGCTGTGCAGCAGTGTGCAACAGGAAAGCAGTTAACCTCAGCAAGGTCAAGACATCCAAACCAGAATTTGGGCCCCAGTTTCTCAGGGTTATGCCTCACAGGTTTTAATTGCTGCATGACTTAATGAACCTCGAGCACATTTACTGCAGAGGGTGTGGGAGTGCAAACCCCTGTGCTCCCCTCTCATTCCTCCTACCATCCCTCCCATCCTGGTTCTCCAAAATGAAAACAAACCACATCAGCCCTAACCCCAGTAGGCAGTGTGGCAGGAAACATAAGGGAGAGAAATGTCCTTGCAGTCACAGTTCTTGTTTCTAGTCTGTTCTAGAGTGCCCTAAACTTCCTGACACAGACTGAGTCTGCACTTTCCTGCCTGCAGCTTGCAACCACACGCTACTACAACACAGCATGTCAGCTTCTCACCTTGGGACTGCCTGCCACTACACAAAGCTGCACCTTTCCCATAGTGCCAGAAAGTTAATGCTGCTCCCTAGCAGATGAGACTGTTGTACCATCTCTCTGCGAATGAGCCTGTGAAGATGCAGCATCCAGCAGTGATTCAGGCTCTGGAAGGCCCATACATACATTAATTTTATTTTTTAGGCGAGTGTGATCCTCCTGGCTTCTTCTTCTCTTCTTCTGGAGGCAAGGCCTGCATGCACTGATGTCTGCTGCTGATGTGCACTTGCACATGGCTCCCCACTCCTGCCTGATGAACAAATCCCAGGTAGGCAGGAAACTCAAAACATCCAGCTTTGAAAATAAATAAATAAAAAGGAGGATGTATGCTGGCAGTAGCAAAAACACTCTCCACACCTGCAAAGAGTTTCTTTTGGGAGCAGTAATGAAGCACGGAAAGAGATTTTCTGAACAAGCCCAAAACCTGATCTTGGGCTGCTACATCTGATGCATATTAATTATGCTGCAACTCAGCTCTGCTCATCTCCTCTGTGGCAATGAGGATAGCTTCTCGTTGCCTGCCCAACCTCTGCTCATTGTTCATCTACCTAAACCACACTATTTTGAAGGTAAGCATTTCCTCTAATGAAGGGAACAGTAACTGCAGACCTTCATGCCAAGCCTCCACAAAGTAAGAAGAGTCCATCAGCAATCTGTGCAGCAAGGCTGCACATGGCTTTCCCAGTCCACACAGGTGATCCCTCTTTTTGCCTTCTAAATTTGCATTTTACTGCACAGCCCTTGGCTGCCATCATCCAGGCAAACTTTCTCTAAGCAGTCATTCTCTGTCCCATATCTCCCTAAAATCCAAGCAGAAAGATCAGCTATACAATGCCAAAACAGGGGTGTGATCTAAAAGCCTTTGTATTTCCCACATGGGACTAAGGTACCACTTGTTTGCACTGCGTTTACTTTGGTTGGCACTCTGGGGTACAAATACCCAGATTGACAAGACACAGTGCTTCCATCAGGCAGCAAAAGATTTTGGCACCAGGTTCTCTCAGAAACAGAGCTGGGTGGAAAGACAACAAGGGTATATTTCCTTGCTTGGAACAAAAGAGGTGAAAAGGATGTACGCTAGTCAGCCACTCAGAGGAAAATACTAAGCTTCCCAGAGCTTTCATTCTTCATTTCTTCTCACTCAGGAACTAGTTTAGAAAGTCTCCCCTATGGAGCAAAGGAATATTACTACAATGAGCAACCACAGATCGAGTGAGGAGAGGACAGGAAAAAGAGTTTGTGAATCAAGTCAGGAAGCGTCACCTCACAAGGGCGTGGAGCTTGATATTAGGTCTAACTATCAGCTTCTCTGGGAAAACAGGACTTTTCATTAGGGTTGGCCACAGCAGGCGTGCACCAGGCAGCTCAGCATCAGAGGAGCAGAGGAGGAGCACTTCCAGCGAAGGGTCACATCCTTTGTTGCAAATGAGTCAACTTGCCAGGAGGGTTCAGCAGGTCAGAGAAAAACAACATAAGGATTTCCCAACTGGCTTACCAGATCCCTGCCAAGCCCCATAGCAAGGGAGCACAAGGCACCTTTCTGACCTCCTGCATCAGACAGCCCATCCTACCCCACACCCTGGGAAAGCAAGGGGTCTCCATAGGCAGCACTTGTGCCTGTCAGGTGCCCATGCCACCTCAGTTCCACAGGTCATATCTAGCATTTCTTCTCTCACCCATTTCTGTGTCCCAGACAGAACAGCTCTCCCTTTATGTCCTTCAGTGCTTGAATATCCTCTTTAGGATTGCTTGTTGCTGTCCTCCTTCTCTTCCCTCTGCCAGTGAGCATCTCTCCATTCTCTGCTAGCAGCATGCTCATCTATTCACTCTGCAGTGTTTTTGTGCTATTTGGATGTGATAAATCCTACTGCTGTCACGTACTGTTTAACTCCAAGAAGTGTGACAGAAGATGTCTGAGACACATTACAAAAAGTGGCATTTAAAGCACAGCTGTACAAAGGGCCATCTCCTCACGTGACTCCCAAGGAAAGAGCTCACCCGATGCAGTGACAGCAGTGGCCTGCAGCATGTGTGGGTGAGAGCCCCTGGAAGGACTGCAACATGTGTGATGCAGGAGGAGAAGGGTAAAAGCAGAAGATGGGTATTGGCATATGTCAGCAAGGAAGAGGTGGTTTGGTTTTCTGCAGAGCGTAGGAAGAAAATGATTCCTTGTGTGTGTGTGTCTTTCAAGACCAGCATTGCAGAATTAAGGGCTCCTACGTCTGGAGAGATAAACTGGCTGCTTTTTGCATATTTAATAGCTTTTTTCTTTACTTTGTTTCCCCAAGCTTCTGTCACCAGGAGCTCTCTGACTCCAGCTGTGAGGCAGCGTGAAGCATCCAAGAGTATTTTTTAGTGTTCTTCTGTCAACACCTGCCCAAGAGCTCCAGGAGAATTAGGTACCAGGTCTTGAGCTGTGCATGCCTGCCTGCCTGCATCTAGCCTTAGTCCTCAACTTTTTGAAGGCTTTAGTTTGCACATCTGCTCTCTTGCAAACCTTCTTTCCTACTCTAAGTCAAATGGAAGCCCAAAGCAACAATATCCAGCCTCTTGCCTGCAGTTACAAGCTTCGTTTAGATATGTTAGAGCAGTCTGCCAACAACCTCTTCTCTCCAGGGCAGGAGGAGAAGGTCCACAGCAGCATAAGCTGATCCAAAATGTGATTTGGTGGCTTGTTTCCAGAAGGAACAGCCTGTCTGCTCTCTGCATAAAGACTGGTGCTGGATAACAGACACTAAGCTACTCAGCCAGTAGAATGACCCAAAACTGAAAAATGGCTTAAGTGTTCAGGTGGCTCCATCCCTCCATAGCACTGTGGGATCACATAAATCCCAGTGCTAACACTTCAAAGAGTGTGGGAACGTGTGGCCATAAGCTAGGCAGAATGGCAGCCACTACCACTCAGATTAGTTTGAACTACCATGAAACAACACCCTGCAAAGAGTACAAGATGAGCTGCTGTCAGGGAAGGGACACACGTCTCCCAAATGAACTCTGCAGTTTTATTAACCTCCGCTTTACAGGAATGGGCTGAATTAGCTGGAAGCACAAATCCTGGCAGGGAAAGATGACACACTCTCCAACAGTCGTTTGCATCTAGGTTCAGTTGAGAAGAAACATGCAATCCACAGAGCTCATTTGTTAATAAGTCTGGAAGGGCTATAATTCTCTCCCTTCTGGCATACAATATTTGTACATCATCTCAAAGCACTTATTTTCCTGCTTCTCTAGGGGACGACCCCCTGCAAAACCTTAAATAGGCTTCCTATTAAAGATGAAAGAACAGAAGAGAAGGGTCAGCAGTGAGCAAATAAGAGGCCTGCTCCACTATCTTAAAGGGTGCAAGATTCTCCACATCCCCATTCTGAGCCAGAGGGTACTGTGTTACTCAGACCCCCTCTTCCCTCCCTTTATGAAACTGATTATTTAGAGTTGGTGAGTGGATATCTGCAGATAAAACATAAAAAATGTAAAAAAGTAAAACTTCAAAAGTAGTAAGCTGGGAAGAAAAGGAGCAGCAAGGGGATGGTACGGATCAGGCTGAGGGGGACACAGGTTCAAAAGTCTGGGAAAAGCCTCCAGTAAATCCCTCCCGGCTCCCTTTGTGCTGCCATCTACAAACAGCTCAAACCATTCCTGAGAGGTACAGACGGAGCTGGGGCTGAAATTCTCCAGGCAAGACCAGAACAGCCATCAAAAATTGCAAGCCTTTACTCCTCTCCACACTTCCCCCTTTCCTTTGAGCCTTACTATGAAGACATATCCAAACCCTTCTGCAGATCGTGGAGGAACATAATGTAATCTCCTCCTCAGCACAGGGCTCCCATGCTCTGATAGCCAAATTCAGCCTGCTGCCTTCCCAAACACCAAGCAAGTACATTGAGCAACCACTCACAAACCAAACAGGATGGAGCTGGTGCTACCCTGACTCCTTTGTACCATCTGCCCCCTACAAACCACAAAACAAAGAAGTCTAGTTATTGTTAGCCCAACCAGCAGCAAGGGCCAAACTATGTGCAGTATTCCCTCAGTCCTGGCTTGTAGGCTTAGCCCACTTTTCCTCCCTTTTCTGCTGCAGCCCTTCCTTGTCTCCACAGTGAATGGTTTTACTCCCTTTGCATTCATCTCCTTGCACTAACTGAAATACTCATTCAGCCCCAGCAGATTAAGTCACGTTCATGCATCACAGAAAACTTCCAGTTTACATGCATAAATCCAGAATTAGAAAAAAAAAAAAAGCCTGCCATGACAAGCAGGACTTGGGCACTCGTCTGCAGGAATGACATCTGGCATCATGCAGGAAGGCAGCAGGCAGGTCAGTGTGAGCCAGAGCTCACAGAGCAGGGAACCACCTTTTGTGGAAGAGATGAAGACTGCCTGTACAATGTTCTGACCTGCACTCTTCCTAGCAGCCTGTCACCAGGGAGATTAGCCACTCGCTGCTTTCCCCAGTTCAAAGAGATCCTGAAAAAAAGAGCTGAAGAAAAGGAGATTTAACTCCTCCCCATGATGCACCCCAAGGAGGAAACATACTCTGCATAAAAGGCAAGGACTGGGGGAAAAAGATAACTGAGATCAACACCTAAGCAATGCATTAGGGGAAAATGCCATTTTCCCTCCTTCTCTTCCACCAAGAAAATTTCAAAGGGGAATAAGACAAACAATGGGGAAAAAAAAAAAAAAAGCTATCAAAGCAAGCTGGTGATTCATTAAAATAAAAAAATGCATTATGTATAGAGAGTAGTCAATTAAGAAATGCAAACTGCACACAGTCCTGTCACCCCAGGGGAAGCATAAGCAAAGGGAGTGGGAGGAAAGGAAAAACAGAAAAGGAAAAATGTACAGGCATAAACAAAACCCAGCCATGACCCCAAGGTGAGTAGTATGTAGAAAGCAACAACTATCACTAACCCACACAGAGTGGCTGGAAGCGTGCTTCTGTCTCTGGATTATTGTGCAAAGAATGAACATAAATACTCTCCAGATAATTACTTATTTGAAAGAAAGTGGAATACTCGTGTTAAACAACTGGAGAAAGTATCCACATTCAGCTTCCTGGAGGGGAAGGCAAACTCTGGGAAGCATCAGAAGCAAGTTCTTTTCTTCCGTGGGCTCAGTACAAGCAGTGTGTGGAAAGGCAGAACACAAAGGGTTCCAGTTTCCTCCAGCACACCTACAGCCCTCTCCTTGGATATGTTCTCTTTCTCCCTCTATCATACACAAAATCACTAGAGGACCACTGAAACTGTGAACAGGCCTGCAGAGCACAATTCCGACAGGCCTCCCCCTTCCTGCTCTGTAAGATCTGACAAACATATTGCTCCAAAAAGAGATCATCAGGATTATCCTCCTGAGCCAGACCTGCTGCCTGCGCTCTGGCACTTCATTAGGATTCTGCATGACACTTTCCAAAGCCTGCATCCCTCATTGAGATGCTGACAGACAACCGGAGAACAGTGCTCCCTCCCCTGCAAGGGGACACTCCAGCCTGCAATTTCTGCTGTGACTCAATCAGCATCCACTTTAAGGAGGCTATCTACTATCTCCAGACCCTGGTGAGTGATGTTTGAGTTTCCATCTCAGCCTTCAATTGCTCAGTCCCATCTCTTCTCAGCTGCAGTCTTCCTCAGTTAAATGAGAATAGGAACAAGAGTTGCAGATGATCAGTACACCCTATTTTCAGTACTGTAGCTTCTAGCTGATCTTTGTCAGCTGATAATCAGTTTAACAGCTAAAAGCAAGCATATTTAGCTGACAGGATTTGGGAATACATCTTGAAGGTGTGTGGTATGTTAACAATCTCCTGGGCTTCGTAGGAGATGTTTTTGTACAGGGTAATTTGGGTCACTTTTGATCAGCCAGTGTTTTTGGCATGCTATCACAATTCCTCTTACAAATTTATTCTCTGAGTTTGACCTCTCTTTTGCCCAATCTTCTACATCCTCCTGTTTCTTAGTACTTCTGTCAGTCCTGCTGTATCCTCATCAGGAAGGACTGAATTACTGTCTAATGAAATTACAAGGCATATGAATCAAGCCCACTGAGGCACACAGAGGTTTACTGCTGTGTAGGTTTATGCCTTCCATGCACAGCATGACACACAAGTAAGGGAACTCCACATCTTAGAGCTTCTTGAGCATATTCAAACTCATAGCAGAGTTGAAAAGAACTGTATCACACCTGTAGGATTTAAACATCTCCCTTTGCTTTCCCAGCCCATTTCATTTGTTTTGCTTCCTATCCCATTTAGAATATAGTTCTTTAGAAATGAGGATGCAAAAAAAAAAAAAAAAGAGATTTATGGCATGAAATAACATTCTAGAACATAGCTTTTCCTAACCTGTTATGATTTCTGATATTTCCTTGCCTTTTCCTCTTTCTAGGCTTCCTGTCTGGCTTGTATTTGCAGGTGAAATACAAATCCATTCAGTGCATAACTGTGCATCTTAGAAATTATGTATGACAAATTATTAGAACAGTGCTAAGGACAAAACTCTAATCATTCTTTTCCTCTGGGTTTCCAAACTGTTTTCCTAGCAGAAAACAGAGAAGCTGTACAATATCCTTTAGAAAACAAGGACACTGCATAAACTGTTTCTTAGCAACAAACAAATGAATAGCTCAGGTTCCCAGTCTGCTCCACAAAGGCACAACCAGTATTTAGGAACTGAGAAAATAACGGAAGCAGGAAGACTCACCTCCCCCTTCTTTACAGTCATGGACTGACGACGAGGAGTGATCTCCTCATTGATGCTGGAAAGGAAGTTCTGTGAGATCCGCAGGGCATCCTGCAGGAGTGGATGATCAGGGTGGCTCACTGGAGTGTGCTTGAGTAAATCCTGCCACCAAGAACACAAGCAAAGAACAGAATCATGAGCAGCACTGGAAAGCAGTGCACCCAGAGCTAAGTCCTTAACTGAAGCCATCAGAGAAGACACTCCTTGGCTTCTTATAGACTAGAGTAACTACAAAGGAAGAGAATGACAACTCTGCACTTTGTAACAGCACTGGAGAGCTACCAGGGTACCATAGGCTCCCTTTCAGTGTAAAGAGAACAGGTTCCTATGCAGCACAGCAGCTTAATTTTTGCAGTCCTGCAGCTCATTGGAAAATATGAGGGGAAAAGAAAATAGGAAAATAGGAGAAAAAATCGTAAACTGCCCTTTGGATACTTACATGCAGTACAAGTGTGCTGCGAGTCACTCGATCCACCGGCTTGTACAGCAGAGCTGTGAAAAAAAATGCAGCAGGAACATAAAAAAGAGGTGCCTAAATACAGCCCCTACAGAACAACTTGTCCAATGCCACTGAATGCACAGGCACAGGTTTATTAACTGATGAGGTACTAGAAACTCTTCTCCAAGGTTAACGCGCTACACAGCCAGTAAAATACACATGAACACACAGAGGAAATAAACATGCTCTACAGCAAACAAATACCCACTTGTGAGCATACTCTATCACACAGTGGATGAAGAGCACACAAAGTGGTACAGAACAACTGCAAACAGCATGGCACACTTGCAACAATTCCCTGGCAACCTGCCTGGTCCCATAGGTCAGAATCGGGCCTTGCACTCTTTAAAGTTGCCAAGGAGGTCCCTGAAAGGTTGGCAGTGCATCCCTCCTTCTGGAGTTCAGCATGACTCTGTTGAGAGCTTCCAAACCCTGATAATCGGCCAAAAGAGGAAGGGGATTGGCTTTTATATTAATCGTTTTGGAAGCTTCATATAACATAGCTTATCTTCTACTACGTGTACATATAAAGGCAAGCACAATGAGAACAGAGCTTGACCAAGCCCTCTAGAGAAGGAAAAAAATAATAAAAAATAGAGCTTCTAGGCTGACACTGGTGCTAAAATGGGGTAGTAGGTATTTTCTTAAGAACACAGCAGTCCTTTGGTTAGCCTGGTTATGCCCAAAGGGACTCATCAGGTTTAAGCTGGGCAGGAGTTCACCCATGCACGCATGCAATTTACTATGCAGAAGCTCTACTACTTAGCAAGAGGGAACTGATTCCCCATGTAAAGCCAACAGAGACTCCACAACCTTCCAACATTTAAAAAGAAGTAGTGAGAGTGAAGGCTTGGCAACAGCCCCCACGCAGTCCTGACAAACCAGTATCCTCTGCATGGATCACTCACTTTCCAAGGAATTTTTCGTCGTCTGATCTTTAGATTCCTTTGTGCTTCTAGCTTTTAGATTCTAAAAGAAAAAGAAAACCCACGTAGCAGACAGTCAATCACCTTGAAATATCACATGGGAATGTAAGAGACTATCTGCTCCTCCAAAGAAGGGCCTAAGAATGACTGGAGGACAGCCCTGTCACAGTTCAAATCAGTGAAGGAAAAATATGCTTGCTTGCTTGATAACTTCACCATTGCCATGACACAGGCACCTACACATCTCAAATGACAGTCAGAGGACTCTTAGGAGTTCACATCAATAGAGGAGGAACAAAAAAGGGAACCACCTACATCAATATAGGGATGGTAGAATTTTTAATCACCTGCAAGAGAAAGGCATGTCCATAACAATGCAGCCACTGTCAAAGCACGTACGTACCACCGAAAAATAAAGTACAGGATTGGGGTTTAGCACCCCCTGATTATACTCCTTTATATCTATGCCCAGAGCTAGGTGACCTTGGAGAAGTCAGTTGTCTTTCACAACAGAAAAGGAACAGTGCCTGTGACTTTTATTTTTTGCTACTTTTAATAAACGGGAAATTCCATGGAATGTATTTTAGTACTGAAAGAAGAGTAAGCACAGAGGAGTCTACTCTGCTCATAAGGTGACACCACTGGAGGACAGGAGTGGTCAGACAAAGGATCAGAACCCAACGGAAACCCTCAGTAAAGGAGGGAACAGCAGAACTTGCTCTCTGATGAGTAGTACATCAGATCCCAGCAGGCAAGACTTGCTTCCCTTGTTTCGCAGAGGGAATGTTTCATTTTACCTCTATCATAAAAATCTAAAGGAGCATGCAATATTGAATGTACTCAAAAGCTTTTTCAGAGCAATAAACACCCATCAATATTATTCAGCTCTGAATATTTATTTGCTTGTTTTTAAGGACACAGATACGATGTTCACATTTTCTTGGCAACTGAGTTCTTCAAGATATGATCAATGCAATGCAAACACTTAAGGGGACCATGCACTGCAGGCAAAGCTGGTGGCCTGGGAAGCCTAGAAAAAGTCTTCAAAACGTTCTGACACAAAGTACTCCCCTTAAAGGAAATCAGAGCAGCTGGTAAATAATCTAGATTACGCTTGACGCACTTGCCATTTTAAACAGAATTTTCTCTAAACCAGCGAAGCCTGCAATTCCACTAACAGACATAACACGAGCCATTAAAGATAGTTATGCATGCAGTCAGCATCATCATTAGGAATAGCAATATTTGAGAAGCTCAAATAACAACCTTCCCCTCTAGAAATACATGCAGGTGGCACAGAGCTGAAAAGCTCACAGGAACATCAGTTGTTATGACAAGATTTCCTGGGTAGGGACAGCACATAAAGGCAGTCCATAGGATAACCTCTAGTAGCCCAAAATATAAATCGTTGTGAGAATGCAAGCTGAAGCAGTGAGTCTAATGGAGCTCATAACTCCTCCAGAAGTCAGGGCTGCAAAGATTCTTGGAGAATAGATAAGTGACATCGCAGGGTATTAGTCAGATTCAGATGGCTTATGTGTCTGAATACCGTGACATTACCTCAGAGATTTCAGCAAACTGAGCATTGGCTTGGCAGCATTTCTCCGCTGTCTCCATAGCAACTTCATAGTTATCCACAAAGGCCCGGTACACTCCCAGCTGGCTGGCCTGCAGGAAGCAAAACAAAATCAAATAAATGCTGAGGAAGACGAGTTCAGGATGGCCAGCCTGAGTATCTAATGATCAGCTCATGTTTCTTCACAACAAAGAATCATGGGGAATACTGAGCAGGCCCAGAAAGATCTCTCTAAGCTGTTAAAAGCTTAACCAGGGCAAGTCTTTCATACACCCAGCTCCAAATATTCTGAACAGATTCACTTACTGGCCTGTGAGGATGACACATCTTTATTACTGTCATCTATTTTCCCTTCTCAACTGCCAGATTAGTATCTATTAATATTTTAGCCCATTGATGTAACTGGAACTGCTGGATGTTTGCCACAAAATATGAATCAGACAGGAATGATTCAGCCAAACAGCACAAATGTGACCCCAGTAAGCTACTAGCCTGGGCTTCTGCACACACGCTGGTCACACTAAAACAAACTCAGATATTAAACAATATATGCATCAGCAAACACTGTTATAAGAGCAGAAGTGCACTGAAAATATAGAAGAAATCCAGAGCACAATCTGTTTGGAAGGCAGTGACTGCAGCACTTAGGTCCAGATGAAGATGGAGCAGAGTCCAGTAATAAGCCATTATCTTCACTGAGCCCTAGCACTGAGCCCATTTTCTGACTTATTAACTGCAGCCACATTTGTGCCAGAGAACAAAAGATCCAGCTCAGGAAATCCCTGGGCAGTTTCCAAGCCTGTCTGGATCGCAGAGCAGTTTTTATGTTGTGGAGCTGCACAGGCTGTGCTGTAAACACCTCAGCAGCTTGAATGTGCTTTCAAATTCATGGTGAGTAGTGAGCCAAGAGGTGGGGTGCTGTAAAAGACTCCATTTAAAAGAAATTGGTTACCAGAAAAGCTTGCACTTACCCTATCACTTCTGCACCTCCCCTGACACCTCTGCCCAAGAGCTACAACAGGCAGAGCAGAAAACTCTCATAGTGTTTTTTTCCTCTCTCTCTCCCATAACTAGTGTTCTCCATTCTCTCTGAAGCTTTATGCAGGAGATGATGGAGGAAAAAGGCACTGTCTGGAGAACATTCGCTGCACCAAACATTAGCTTGAGCTAACAGAGACTATTTTCTATGGCAAATTTTACTGTAGGACCAAGTACCAGTCTAAACTCTCGTACCATAAAACGTGCTTAATGAGTGAAGCTGAAAGAGACTGTGCCCTATTTGAAGAGGTGACCCAGCCCCAGCTGCCAGTGTGACACAATTCCCTGAAGAAGTAGCTGTCAGAATTACTGCTCATCTGCAGGGCTTATGGCACTCAGCTTTGGATGATGCCAGACGACAAGGCAGAGCTTCAGAGTTTCTCCATTACTGTGTGGCTTTTTCATTTTCTACTACTCCTGAACAGGCTCTATAAGCTTTTGGTTTTCTCCTCTACAGATGCTGTCATTGAAACATCTTTTCCATTAAAAACCGATCTTCTGATCAAATCAATAATGCTCCCAAAATTTTCATGCTTAAGTTTTCCCTTTTTCAATGAAAAAGAGCATAATGAAAACTAAATAAACTTTGGCAAAACAGATTGTTTTTTGGTGAGAAGTTTTCCATTCTTGAAAACTATTTGAGCAAATATTTGCTAAATATTTATTTCTAGAAATTGTACAAAATAGTCCACAAACATGAGAAGCATATTTCTCTCCCATATGTGCTTGATGGCTTTGTTGTTGTTGTTGTTGTTGTTGTTTTTCCCCCACCTTTTTTCCTTAGTTTCAACAGGAAAACTCGTCCAACGACAGGACAAGAGGCAGTGGGCAGTAACTGGAATGAGGGAGGTTCTGCCTGAGTATCAGGAAGCACTTCTTTACTGTGCAGGTGACTGAGCACTGAACAAGATGCCCAGTGAGGTCGTGCAGCTTCCACCCTTGGAGATATGCCAAAGCCTCTTGGACACAGTCCTTGGCAAGCTGCTCTAGGCAGCTTTGCTGGCCTTCCTTGAGCAGGGAGGTTGGAACAGATGACCTTCTGAGGTCCCTTCTGATCTCAACCATTCTGTAATTCTGTGAGAAAGGCAGAATAACAGCCACTGACATCGCAAACGGATCACGAGTTGTGCCAGACCACATGAAATTCTAGAACTCGTAGCATGCAGTGTCTATAACTTCAACCTACAGTGCTTTGTTTTAAAAGATACTAAAGAAAATTTACATCCACAGAGACCTCAGGATAATAGCAAGGATTCCAGCGTTTATCAACAAATAGCATAATACAACCACAACTAAACAATCTATTCCAAAAGATTTTATGTATATCCTGTAAAGATATCTTCTAATGTCTGATGATCTCGCTGTCTCTTCCATCTGCCAAAAATGATCAGCTTTACTTCACCCAGCAAAGAGCTCACAGTTCCTACTGACTGTGTATCAAACCACCAGAATCCAAAACCGCTAAGCTAGTTCACTTGCCACACTAGGTCAGTTTGTTTCTTTGCTTCCAATACTAACCCAACAAAACCTCCAACTCCATTACAGACCCACAAGAACCGAGGGAAGATAAAAATGAGAATGCCACAGAAGGGCCCGTGACCACCACCAGCAAGAAATGGTCTTAAAGGCCTAAATAACTGCATGGGAGTCAAAGCTTGTCCGACAGACAGCAGTGGTAAAGAATATATTCAACATTTGTTTAATTAATGCAGTGTTCATTACTGCACTACAGTTTCAGTGCAGTCCATAAGGCATCTACTTTCAGCAACTTTCTACATGGGCTGCTCTGAAAGTAATGCCTCCTCTTTTATTATGTTGGCTCATGACATCAGAGCACCAGAGGTGAATGCTGATGGGATGGCAGTAGAGGTTGAACTTTCCCAGCAATATTCCATTACATGCTGCTGCTGTGCAACAAATGACATCAGAGAGGTACTCTAACAGGCAGTGTATATGAAGCAAAGGTGTGGAATTGAATTCCTCCATGCAGAAAAAGTGGCATCCACTGACGTTCAAAAATGCTTGTTGAATGTTTTTGTTGACCAGACAGCGGATGTGAGCACAGTGAGGTGCTGGGTGGTACATTTCTGCAGTGGCAACAACGACGTGAAAGACGAGCCATGTTCCAGACTGCCATGCACAGCTGTCACACCATGAAATGAAGATCGTCTAAGTAAGCTCACCTGTGTGAATCAGCTAACTATGTTGAAAAATACTGTTTTGTAGCTAAGAATTTGCTCTACCAAACAATGTTACTGTGCTTTTTGTGTCTGTTGTAGTTTTCATGGAAAGAAACAAGAGGCACTAGTTTTGGAACAACCTATCTATATCTTTGCTTCAGCAACCAGAAGCAATTGGTTTTGTCTTCTTAAACCAGATGCTTAAACTGCATGTGCAGAGCTACTGACCAAGATATCAACTTGACCCCTTCTGGCTAAAACATGCCAGCAGTGAAAAGCAGATTCCCATATTTTCATCTTGAGCTGCCAGCATGCATGGAAAACATCTTCTTCCATGCCCTTCTCACCCTTCTCTGTAGGCAATGGCTCTGGTACTGGGCTACACAGCTGCTAACCATTGAGTGACCCTGGTAAAGAGCACTCCTCATCCAATAAACCCCTCACTGGAATGTCGCTCCTACCCTGAGAATCAGAGGCACCTCAGGAATGCAGAGACTCTTTTCTTTTCTAAAAGGAAAAAACAGACCTTTTAATCGTTTGCTCTCTGCACGTGCTAGGGGAGAGGCAAAAGAGGCCAAAGGAATCTCCTAGAATGCAAACAATTTTTCATCTGACTCAGAAACTCAGCAATTTTATATCAGCCTTAGGAATACTCATTATATGACTTTAGCCTGCTCTGCACTCAGAATTTTGTAGAAGTTATGTAGAAAAGTCTCAGCATCAGACTGACTGCATCATCTCAGCTACAAGGGGAATATCAAAGCCAGTATAGTGCTAGAAAAGAAAACCTAAAGGCAACCACCAGAAAAAAGCAGCTCATAAAAAAGAACCACAGAGAATGGAAATACATGTGAGGGAGCAACAAGGAGAAACACTTAACTTTTGGTGCTAAAAGACTTTTATTTTTTATTTTTTTTTAGAGAGAACAAACACTGCCATTCTTCACTCTTTCTGTAAAGTAAATTATTTGATGACTTTGCAGACAACCTGGAGATCCAATGTTTCTGTAAAACTGTTATTTGTATTAGCATCATAGCTTGTTGGAGTCTTTCATGAACAGCAATATGAGAGCCACTTTTTCCACAGTGAGGCAAAGCTAGAAGTCTGTCATTCACTCCAGAGACAAATTTCCATCCCTTTATTCTATGCATAGTCACCAGAAGAAGCTGTAGCAGCACATGTGAAACGAAAGAGAAACTCTGGTGACTGCAGCCAACTCACCAGCTTTTGGAAGAGGTCTCCCACACGTTGTTGGTGACTCCACTGCTGCACTCGGGGAAAGAGTCCATCATAGAATTCTTTGTGGATCTCATAGAGCTCAGGCACTTTGAAGAATATTGTCTCAATCTGCTGACTAGTCAGCACAGGCTGAGAGGTGGTGGCAGCTGCTTTCAAAGGTTTCATAGGCTGAAACAAGAAATAAATGAAACCATTACCATGCAAAGCAAGTACATTCATCCTCACCCCATTGCAAAACATACTTGCAAAGGGTTGTTTTACATCCTATTAGCGATATCTTTTTCACACAACTACTGAAAGCTAGGCATTAACAAATTCTCTCATGGAGATTAGCCACCTTTGGTATGTGGATATTCCCAGGATATTAATAGTGTGATTAAAATCACTTTGCACTCAGTTTCTTCAATCTCTGTCCAACTGTAGAGAAATATGTCCAATAATCAGCACTGAATACTGACAGATGCTGCTCCTGCATGCTATCAGATTAATACCTCCTGGGCTGTGCCATATACAGTCCATTCTTTAGGCTTCTCTTTCTCAGCTGGAGAAGAGGGTTAACAGGCACTTTTTGCACTGAGCAACTGACAGTCAAGGTATGTGAAGTTCTAGGAAATTTTGGATGGAAGTAGCAGCAAATAGGCAAGTACTGGTGCTGGAAAAGTAGCTGTGCTTACCAGCAGCAGAGCCTCCAGGTGGCTCAGGTAGGTTTCCTCACTGGCCAGGATTCCTGACAGGACCCATTTTCTCATCTCCAGGCCTTTCTCCAGATCTGGCTCACTCTATTGAAAAGTTGTTAAGGGAGGACAGGGGTGGAGGAAGAATGAGGATGGAGGGGGTAACAAGAAGGATTTCATTTAGTTACAGGATGATTTAAAAAAACAAGCAAACAAACACTTGTGCTTAGTCTCAAGTTTCTAGAAATAGAAAGACCAAAGAAAATTTCTATTTACCAGAAACCGATGCCACTTATTTATAGATGTTAGCTTAGACATCTACCTTTGGTGCCTGGGTTTCTTCACATAAACCTGAACTTAAAACTTTATAATTCAAAATCTATTCTTCTCAACAAACTGTAGAGCTCCTGGTTATGTGCAATTCACTCTCTGCTCCCATGAGAGTTCTCTATGATTTTATTCCAATGCCATGTGTTTCTCTACACAGACAGGATCACTTCCCCCGTTTCTACACAGATGTACATGAATATAGAGCAGTTTCAGCCTGACATTGCTGTTAAGATGGCTGTTCTTTCTCCCACTGTTTACTATTCACTAAGTTATTTTCACTGCCAGCTTGTACAAGGTCTATTTTTAGTTAGAAGACTGAATAATCAGCACTGCTTGGATTGCACATGCTGATTTTCTTATTGGAATTCCATAAAGCAGTTCTTAACCAAAACAACTGGGAAAAAAAGAGAAGAATAAATACATTCATGGGCAAACACCGAGGTTAGATTAACATCAAGTTTTAAGAGGAGTAATCATGTCTTTTCTGCATTTCAATTCTCCTTCTTCTCAAAACTGAAGAATGTTTAACCTGATAAAACAGAATGGAGTATTCCCATAAATTCTGAAGGGGGGGAAAAAAAAAGGAAAACCAAACAATTGAGATTATAAGTAACGACACACCACCACCAGCACTTTTTATGGAATCTTATTTTCAACTTTTTATTTCTATGAATTACTGCTATTTAAAACAAAACAAAACAAAACAAAAACAACACCAAAAGCCACAACTATTTTTGCACTCATGTTGTTAGAAAAGTCCAAGAGTGGATACAATACTTAGATCTGAAAAAGTAGTTAAGCAAATGCTTCCAAGGGCTTTGGATAGATTGTTAGGGACTCCATCCTACTCCTGTTAATACCTACAGAAATCTTTGGGTATTGATTTCAGCAGGAGAAGGATTAGGAAACATTAACATTATGTACCACTCTAATGACTGAACATAAAGCCCATCTACAGCTGATTTTAAAAAGCTCTGCTTGGAGTCCTACGCTCCGAACACTGCACACGTGAATATGATGTTCATTATGGAGAGATGGAACCTTGGTTACAGGTAAGCTTACAGCAGCTATCACACTGAGTGCAACTCGAAGCCCACGCACCGTGCTAAGAAAGAAATGGATCCTCACACTCCCAGATATTTTTGGATTCAGCATCATCAATAACAACCCTGATTTCTGAGTGCTTTCATTACATTTCATAAGCTATTTTCTAGGCTAAAAGACTTCACAGCAACTACTTTATAAAAATTTTGTGAGGTGTCAAATACCACTAACACCTCTTAAATGAAAGTGACAGACAGAGCTGNCCAATGCCATGTGTTTCTCTACACAGACAGGATCACTTCCCCCGTTTCTACACAGATGTACATGAATATAGAGCAGTTTCAGCCTGACATTGCTGTTAAGATGGCTGTTCTTTCTCCCACTGTTTACTATTCACTAAGTTATTTTCACTGCCAGCTTGTACAAGGTCTATTTTTAGTTAGAAGACTGAATAATCAGCACTGCTTGGATTGCACATGCTGATTTTCTTATTGGAATTCCATAAAGCAGTTCTTAACCAAAACAACTGGGAAAAAAAGAGAAGAATAAATACATTCATGGGCAAACACCGAGGTTAGATTAACATCAAGTTTTAAGAGGAGTAATCATGTCTTTTCTGCATTTCAATTCTCCTTCTTCTCAAAACTGAAGAATGTTTAACCTGATAAAACAGAATGGAGTATTCCCATAAATTCTGAAGGGGGGGAAAAAAAAAGGAAAACCAAACAATTGAGATTATAAGTAACGACACACCACCACCAGCACTTTTTATGGAATCTCATTTTTCAACTTTTTATTTCTATGATGCTATTTAATTTAAAACAAAACAAAACAAAAACAACACCAAAAGCCACAACTATTTTTGCACTCATGTTGTTAGAAAAGTCCAAGAGTGGATACAATACTTAGATCTGAAAAAGTAGTTAAGCAAATGCTTCCAAGGGCTTTGGATAGATTGTTAGGGACTCCATCCTACTCCTGTTAATACCTACAGAAATCTTTGGGTATTGATTTCAGCAGGAGAAGGATTAGGAAACATTAACATTATGTACCACTCTAATGACTGAACATAAAGCCCATCTACAGCTGATTTTAAAAAGCTCTGCTTGGAGTCCTACGCTCCGAACACTGCACACGTGAATATGATGTTCATTATGGAGAGATGGAACCTTGGTTACAGGTAAGCTTACAGCAGCTATCACACTGAGTGCAACTCGAAGCCCACGCACCGTGCTAAGAAAGAAATGGATCCTCACACTCCCAGATATTTTTGGATTCAGCATCATCAATAACAACCCTGATTTCTGAGTGCTTTCATTACATTTCATAAGCTATTTTCTAGGCTAAAAGACTTCACAGCAACTACTTTATAAAAATTTTGTGAGGTGTCAAATACCACTAACACCTCTTAAATGAAAGTGACAGACAGAGCTGCTCTAAGGATAAAACATACAGGCACTTCATGTATGACATGGAAAAAAAGCCTGTCTTTGCATCCCACCTTTCAGCGAGGTTCAGCAAGAGCCACGGTGCCTTTGAATGCAGCAGTCACATTCAGAAGATTTAAGAAAAACACTGGTGACAAACTAACTACATGGTGAAAGGAGCAATGGAACACTGCAACAGATTTCTGTGCAGCATTTGCTACAGCTCAATCAGAGACCTGTAACATTATGACTGCTCCTTACGGTTTCTTTATAGTTAGCACCAGGATATCCTCTCAGGCCTCATTGTTCAGCATGGTACATACATGTAACCCAGAAGGACAGCACCAAGATGTTTAATGAAGATTTCTTTCACCTAGCTGCCTGCATGAAGCTCCTGGGAGACCTGCTGCAACAGCACTGATCCCTTGGTTTCCAAAGATTTCTTACCACATTTACAGAAGAAGAAGTATCAAAAAACAATTCACAGTGCTCCAAGGTTCCCACTGCCAGGCATGAAGTAACTGGTCAATATTGATGCAGCAGTGTGATTATGTCTAGCAGGCTCTCTTGGAGGAGGTGGGGGTTTAAAAACCAGCTGGGCATGTTTGTAACATCTGTGAAGAGCACCACACGATGACAAGTAGTTTAAATGATTCAAACTTCCCCATCACAACTGTGACACAACAGTTTTCATTTTAACACTGAAAACAGCTTTCCCCTTCACAAATAAGAGCTTTAATTTATAAGCCAGTTCTTGGTGAGCATCATCAGCTGACAGACAGCACTTTCTGCCTGAATGTTAATTTCTTCTCAAAAAGATTTGCTTTCAGGGAGACAAGCATCTCCCAGAACACACTACAGGCTCTCCTTCCTGGCCATTACCACAGGGTCACATTGAGAAGCCTGCAGTATTGTCCTAGCTTTTTTTTACAGGAGCATTTTCCAAGTATGATGCTTACAAAACAACAGCCTCAGATCCAGCCAGCCAGAACAGGGCCCAGTTGCTGAGGAAACCCAGGGGATTTTATCCAACAATCGCAGAGCATATAGCAAGTTTCCAATGCAATACCTTCAATTTACACACAGATTCCTCAAATGTGAGAAAATAATCTCCTGCTGTGTCAGGGATCAATATGACACCATGCTGAAGTCTCCATTGTGCTGCTGCTCTGTATTTCCCCCTGAGAAGCAGTGCCATGACATGAGCATCCTGCTGGGTACGGCCTCTTCTGACAATGTCATCTGATGCACCGAGCAGCAGCTCTTGCTGCTAGAACTTCTAGAAACCAGCTTCAGGGTGCCTTTAAGTTATTCTTGTCATGAAACTTATATATTATATTATAACATAACTTATATGTATATTATATGTTATAATATATATAATATAATTATAACATATATTATTTATATACTGAGAAATTCACTAGGAACTAGTGCCAAAATCAAGGAGAAACAAATTTTTTTATTTGGTATCACCACATTTCTTGCTTACAGAATTGGAAACAGGCTCACCTGCTCACTTAAAACAAATGAGAGCAATCAGCAAGCTAAGACACTGCAATGCTGTCCTTCTGCTCTCCCCTTAAAGTGCACAAAAACAAGATGCACTCAGCACCAAGGGCAAGTTCTGCTTTGGTCATATCTGAAGAGAGGGGAACAAAAAACAACCTTGTAACCACAAAGCCTCACTGACTGCTCTGTTTCTGTGCCCCAGGCAGAACAGCAGTTAAGAGAGGGAACATCAGGGCCAAGGAGGCATTGAGCTCCCCAGGCATACACAGTTCCAGGGAGATCTGCCAAGGCTGGGTACTCACTTCCTTACCCTGACAGGAAGTAGGATGAAATCTCAGAGCTGTTTGTGGCAAGGGGAGGAGCTGATCCTACATCCAGCAGATCACGTTAGCTAGGGCAAAATACACTTATTAATCCATGTGCAGATGGGATGTTCCCAGCAGGATGTGGGAGCAGCCCACACTGGCAAACTCTGACCACCAAGCAGAGAACTCCAGGTGGTCAGCAGTCCATCCCAGGCTTCCTATCTGCCTCAGTTAGTCTGTTCTTGACTGCTACTTCAAGACTAACTAGTATTTCATGTTCTGATTCTGTCCTTGCCTTTTTTAAGCAAGCATTTCCCCTTGCCCTTCCACCTTTTCATTGTCTCTCTACCCACAGGTTTAGAAATAAATGTGTTTTATAAAACTCTACTAGGAGAGCAGCCACAGCATTCCTAGGAGCTGTTAAAATCCAACAAGCAGCCAGTTCTGAACAAAGCAAGCTAGAAATCAGTGCTTTGTTACCACCCCTAATGAGATACTAAAATACATATATTTAGGAAAAAAAAAAAAAAAAAGGGAAGATTGAAGACAACATAAAGGAAGTTTCATGGGTATTTCATGTCTATAATGTTTTGCTGTTTTATTCTCAGCTGGGTGGTGCATCTTGCTATTCCAATGATTTAAAAACCAAAAGACTGAGTCACATCCATTAATAAAATTTTGCAACCTGAATCAAGGCCAGTCAGAGCAGATAGAAACATTAAAGATACTAGAGAGTGTGAACATGCTGGCCTGGAGCCATGGCTGTTTTGAATGTGTTTACAGCTTGTCAGCCGAAGTACTCTAGTTTACTAAGCAGGTTGGCACTGCTTGCTGTATTCAATTACAGCAAACCTGAGATTCACCAGCTCCAAGGATTAGACAACTTCAGCTTTTCCCGACTCCTTTTAAAGAGCTCAGAGGTTCGTGGTTGTTATTTAAATTAACAGCAATAATTATTTTATTGCAAATGTTAAAAGAACAGAATTTAAGAATCTACAAACCACCATGTGTAAGATTTGGCCAACTGGTTGCTCCAGGAACAGCTCAGTAAAGAAAATCAGTGCTTCAAAGTGGGCGTATAAAAGGCACTTCAACTCTCAGACCTTCCTTTGGTACAGTGTGTTCATATGCTGCGCAATGAATGTGTTCAAAGGACAGGTTTCCCACAAGGACAACTCAGAATCTCACAGACAAGCTAACACCCTATGAAAGAGAAAAAAAACATTCATTTTAATTTTTACAGTTTAAATATTTTTGAAAGCATCTGCCAAGCAGCCTGGAGGTGTCCTATTGTCTAGGTGATATTAAGCAGGGCAAATTCTGCAATCAATCCAATCGTGCTCCGTGCAGGGGAAGGAGCAGGGACAGGAACCAACATTCTTTATAACATCAGTATTGATGTGCCAGCTCTCCTCAGGAAGAGCTGTACATCCAAGCAGAGCCCTTTAGCAGCACAGAATTGGAGAAGAAAGAGTTGCATCTTACTGATGTAGTCTTCCTCTTGTACTTTCCCAGTTTTTCAGGACTCAATTTCAGTAGGATAAACAGTACACATTCCTCGTATTTTACAAATAAAGTCAGATGAAGCAAAATTTGACTGTTCTGCTCCAGGCAGGTCCTGACAGGAAGCCTATACAGGCATGCTAGTTTTCATTCCTCTCTGTGGTCTGAGGAGCCTGAGCCCTTTCACTCTGCTAAACACAACTGGTGAACAATAGAGCAAACAACATAAGATAGCACACATATGTAGAGTCTATCTTTTAATTAAAGAACAATTTAACACCTCAAAGTATTCAGAGGAGCAGTATTTTAATTTTGTTGAAGCAGTTTAAATCTTGATAAAAAATAAAAAATCAAGGTGCTATGCGTCTTCTTACTAGGAATTTGTTGCTCAGCTTCAGCACTCCTGCCTCTCAGGGAACAATGCACGCAGAAACTGGAAACCCATTTGGGGAAAAAAAAATAACAATAGTAATAATAATCTCTTAAGCTCTAGAAGAGTGAGTGTTATCACTTTCACGTGGGAGGCTGTCCTGCTCCCATCTCCAGAGTCCAACACCCTTAAACCTAACCATGCTTTGAGTCTGGCTTTGTTGGCAAGCAGATCTTTAAAAGGCCTTCTCACCTTTCCCTTCCCATTGCTCTAATCTCTTCCCACATGAGCAGCTGCAATAGGACCCCCATGACCAAAGCTTCCCATACTCTCTCAATGCCTTTAGCCTCAAACAAACTACCTGCCCCAAGCTCTTGGCAATAAACTCTCCTCCAGAGAAGGGTGCCTTCCTCTGCCCTCCTCTAGGTAGCTACACACTGCACTTTTACCCTGACTCTATGAGTAGAATAGAAACATTCTTGCTTTTCCTGCTCTGAATTAATCCTTCTGACACCTTCTGAAGCTACCAATTCTGTCTCTTTTGGCAAACATTTGGTTGGACATTTTCCAAAAGTTTCCAGAATTTTTGGAAAGTTTCAATAATAGCAGTTTAACTGTTTGGGAAAACTACATAACTTTAAAGTTAAATAAACAAACAACTTACATTCATTTTCCCCTTTTTCTTCCCTTTTCATCTTTCCCTTATAGGCTCGCTTCAGAGCAACAAAAGTTTGGCAGAAGCACTGGCTTCATGCCAAGACATGCTTCTAGATCTCAGTGTGACATGGTGGAAGAGCCAGAAGAGGGGGCACCACCTGGATTGCTCAATGCAAACATCTGTTAAGGCCTCCTTACCACAAAAGTGATGAGTTGAGACACTGAGATGCACACTGAAAATGACCTTGTTGTTCATATTCTCTCTCAATGGAAAACAAAACTAAGGCTGGTATCCCTCATCACCCTCCTTGGATAGGAGCAAGTGCTTGAGTGATGGAAACAAAGCAGGTGAAATAGAAATACATAAAATGTAGTTGAATTTGTACAATTTGAATGTAGAGTAGTCACCATCTTTTAGTCAACTTAGGTGATGCAAGTAGAAGAGGGAATCAGAAAACAGATCCCAAGTGGCAAAGATTGAGAAGCTCAGCAACCTTCTAGAAGTCACACTGTGGCCCACACTTGTTGGAACAAAGAACATGAGATGCTGGTATTCTGTCACCTCACCAGCTGAGAGAACGTGAAGTCCCACTACACACAGTCTGGGAGGTATCCCCTCGGTTTCTTTTGGAACAAGACACTGCTTTTGTCATTCTGCATCTTCTCTGTGTTGGCTGGGTAACCAAATGGAGACTAGTCTGACACACTATCCAACCAAAACACTACAGTTGTCAGAAGACAGAATGATTTAGTCAGTTGGTAAATATATAGCAAATGAACAACATTCAGAACACTGCCATGTCTGTGATGCTAACTGCATCAGTCCTAATCACATTAAAAAAATACATCATTGTTTGCATGCTTTTCATCTGGGTGTCTGACTGAAGTGCTGTTAGCCCTTGGTTGCAAATGAAATCAAAGGAACTTCTCTTTGAACGTAAAGAACACATTAAAGTTAGAACCTGGTTGTGTGGAACATCAGGCATCTCACATGAAGGAGCCAAAATTAGCAGATGTGTTTCTTCCTATAATCTCTCTGCCTTCATTACCTGTGATAAGTGGACATTCTATCTTCCTATCTCACAGGAACACAGCAGGGATAATTAAGACCTGTGTAGCATTCCAATAGTACTTGGAATTAATGGTCATGTCTAAAGGAAATGAGTACTTGTGTACTCAGAACTGAGTTTTAATAGTGTCCCACGTACAATTTACTACATGCACTAAATAACACAGAAAGTCTATACAAAAAATAGGACAACTGCGTAATTGAAATTAATTATAAAGACTCAAAGCTATCTGAACCAGGCAGGACTGTACAGTCACTAATTTTTTACTTCTAAACAACCTTACAATTTTAATATTTTGTCAAAATGTTATATATACCACAACTGCTATGTTGTTAGATACAGTAACCATTGATTTCTGGCCATGATTATCTAAGTAACTGCAGGCATGTAAGAAGACAGGACAAGGGAAACCTATAAAAGTAAGCACACAAACAAAAAACGTTTTTTTGCTAATGAGGTGTAGAGAGGAAAAAAAAAAAAAGACTGCATCCTGGTATTTCAGGGTTCTGACCCAAAACAATTTCAGCACACTGTACCGAGCAAAGCATATGACACTTAATTTTGTTACTAATGTCTTTTCCACTACAGCTGAAAACATAATTACAGTAAAACTCACCTAACAACTTGTGACAAAGTTTAACTCGTTTAGGAATTAGCATAACCATTTATAACTTAATCTCTTCCTCCCTGTTGTGGACCTTCCTTCATAAATAGCATAGTCAGTTGTGGACTAATTACAGCCATGATCAGCTGAAGCAGTTGAGGTTCATTAATAAGTTTGATCTGTCTCAGTATCCCTTCTTTTATTTATTTATTTATTTATTTTGAAACAATAAAGAATCTTTTTATAGTCAGAGAGAATAACACAGCCATTTATAAGTAGGTTGTTTTTTTTTTTAAAGGGTAGTCTTCCACCATTGTTAAGACAATATTAAATTATCTACTCTTAAATGCTAATGGGGTGATATTCAAATAAATCAAGAACAAGATGGAACATCTGGCAGTTTCTCTTCCAGGCCTCCAGTCACAAACAATGTGACAAACAGGTCCTTTGACTAGGCCTTATCAAGTCAAATAGTATTTTCCCTTTAACTTAAGACATATAACCTGAAAAATCTCAAGCCAATATCAAATTATTCTTGGAGCTTTTGAAATTTTTAATGATCATTTCTTCATTCGAAAGGCTCGTGCATATCACAGTTGTCTTGCTCAGAGTTAATAGGCTAAAGCAGAAGCAGCTATAGCTAGATTCCATACACCATATTCAAATAAAATAAAGCAAATCCACAATAATGACTTTGATAATGCTTTAAGAGATCTTGAGGAGAAGAACAAGAACACTTTCAAGTAGTCTTTATAATCTAACATTCATCCTGAAAGAAGTAAGGAAACATACGATGTGACACTAACCAATAAAGAATGATAGAAGGATGGATAAAATGAATACTAAATCACAATGGTTTGTGGAACTTGTCAGACTCTTGAAATCATTTTGATATAAAATAAATAAAACTGCCTGATAAAGGTGTTGATTTACATGTATACTGATATCTATAAAATATCCATCATCTTCTCCCATGGCACTTTGATTAATAGGACAGAACAATACAAAGTCAACACCAATTAAATAACTTAAATGACAGACTTCAAAGTGTCATTTGCAAATTGGGAAATCAAGGTTGGTTGGCAGCACTGTCTTAGAAATATAGCAGGAAGCAAGTAAGAATTGTCTTTGTGCTATTAATTATTCTTATGAGTTAACTGGGGAAACCAAAAGTCTGCAGACAACAAAGATTTTCAAAGAAACACCAATTTGGTATTGAAGTTTTCTGCAATTTTGAAAGCAAAAGGATAAAAATGACAGTTGAAAGGCAAACAGATCAATTCAAGTTAAATAAAAGAGACTTTTGAGTGGAGAGAACAGTTGATAGTTATTTACCAAAGCAAGTGGTAGATTCTCTATCAAGACTAAACACACAAACAAAAAAGTAAATTCACCAAGTTCTAAACTATAGCCATGCCACTGAAGTAAAAATAATGCAAGATAGCCTGAATGGCCACACAAAAACCAGAAGTCAAGCTGGTCGGTCAACTTTGATAGATAAAAATCTCAGAAGGGATTATACAGATACACATTTACTAAACAGGACAAGTTTATATGATAAACAGCCATCTCCCACCCAAGTTACTATAGTTCAGAGCTGGCAATGTTAATTCCTCTTATTCCATCATCACAGGGCAAAAGAAATGGATCGTATATTCCAGATGCTTTATCAAAGCCTTTAACATACCTGAAAATAATTAATTTTCTTTGTGTAAGGCAATGACAACCCACATATGCAGATGCACACATTGAACACAACCCCCTAAATACATCTACTCTTTAGGATGTTTTGGTCCAGGATGCCCTTTTCCAAAATATTTGTTACTTAGAGACCTCTTATCATCATTTAAGTATTCCTTTAGTTCAATAAAATTCAGTGTGAAAAAATGAGTTAAAATCAGACACACAACGCTTATTTCTGAAGTTTAGGTTAAACATCAGTGAGAAGTCTCAATTTAAGATTAAATACACAGTACAGTAGTACATGACTGATAATCTATCAAGTAATCTCTTTCCACGCTAGAACCCCCCTCTTAAAGCAGTAGCCCCTCCCCCCTCAAAGCATTTTACCCCTTCCAACTTTACAAGGTTTCAAAAAGGCAGGAAAGGACTCACTGATTTTGTAGATTCCAGAGACCCTGAAGATAGAGTGTCTCGGCTGCCTCGACTCTTGGAACTGAGATGGGGGGAAGATGATGGCGAGTCATCGATATAGGGCATCATATCATGATGTCGCCTCTGTTCTTCAGCACGGTCTGCATCATATGCATAGCTAGGTGGTGTGCCACTGAATGAAGCATCTGTAAAACATGGGAGGAAAATCTGGTCAGAGTCAAACTGGACATGAGACAGGCTGGTCCACCAAGGCACTGATGCTCTCCCAGCTATTTAGTTTACTGATAAGTAATCACAGAGTCAGTGATAGTTAAATATAGATCAAGTGGCAGCATAAATTTAATTAAACTCACATCACCAAACATTCACTTCGATCATTTTAAGTACTAAAAGGCAAAGTCCTTTCCTCCAAGTTTTGCTTCAAAAGTATTAGCGTTAAAATAAGAACTTTTACAGGCTCCATGCACATTAAACATTCTGGGTCTGTGAATGTAGTGAGTTAGAGTAACAGGCTCTTTCTTTTTCTTATTTTTCCATGGAAATGAACAGATGAGATCCCCGACATTTTAGCAATCATCAATAATACATAGCTCAGGAAATGAATGGTTGGACTTGATGATCTTGAAGGTCTTTTCCAATCTAAATGATTCAATGATTCTGTAATTCTCTTCAGACCTCCTAGGAACAAGAGGACTAGGAAAGAAAGGTCTTGCACGTCAAGTGACCAGGCCTGCTGCCAAAAATGAAACTCTAAGAGGTCCTCTTCTATTGGCTGCCTTCCTCCTCTATTCTAATTCCCTAAGCAAATAAACAATCAACCTCCTCCTCTCCAGTACCCAACAACAATAAAAATAAAATAAAATGTTAATCACATTCTTCATACCACAGTTGAATTTTTACGAGATATCAATGAATTTATGCAGGAAAGAAAAGTAGTAAAATTGATTCTGGAATCTTTGGCAGTTGAGACTATTTCTGAAAAAAAAAAACCAACAAAAAAACACCTGTATTGAGGACACACACACTGAACAGAACAGTTCCCTGTGCTATAAATTAAAAGGTCTTTAATCTCTCTGCACAAATATACACAGGATGAACATCTGCTTTCTGCACAGTGGCACAGAATCACATCTGTCTTGCCCAAAGGAGGCTGGAAACAACTCTGCATGTTGTTGATACTTGACATTTTCACCTGTCAAAGTTCAGAAGTGTTAGCAGTGATAGCCATGCCCAGCCCACAGCAGAATTCCTCTGGTGCTTCATTGATTGTCACTCTTCTCCTCAAACTGAAAAATGACTAGAGGCAGACAAGCTAGATCCTCTTCTACTTTTCCACTGTAGCAGGCAAGCCTTATGGAAGACAAAGTCATAAACAAGGACTCTTTATTTATTATTGTCTTAAGAAGTTTAAGGTTTTGCATTAGATTCACACTGGAACACAATTTTTACTTGTAGAACTAGTTTCTACTTGTTTTCACGTATCTAGGTTCTGCAAAAATAATAAGCAGCAGCTGCCAAGCATACTAATAATCCTGTTACACATCACCAAGGCAGGGTGGAGGAGTAACATTTTAAAGCCCACTTTCCTCCTTCACAGTAAACTCAGTTAAAGCATGACTCATTCCAGCAAAGGATGTGAACTTTGTGTAAAACAGAATAAAACTTGATCCATGTGGCTTATTCAGGAGGGAGAGCTGGTCCAGGGAATTTATGCAAACAATATACTGAAAACCAAACAATAAACTCACTGTAGAAGTGAGCCTCTGTCTCAGTTTGAACCAAATACCACCCAGCTAAATAACTGCTGTATATGAGGCCTTCAGGCTGCTGCGTGACCATGGCAATACTATTTTAACAAGCTCAATGAGTTTTCTGTCACCCACCCCCTTACGGCATTACCTTGTGCTCAAGCCCTCAGTTTCTCAAAGGGCTTTCAGACTGCAAGACCACAGGAATGGGGAAGAGGGGGGGGAACAAAAAAAAACAAACAAAGTTGTACATATTATCTGGACTTTAATCAAGATGTTGGAGATTTCCCAGATTTTCTTAGTTGTTTAGAACTCATCCTATTAAGTTAATTTGGTAAACAGAGGCTTGAAATAGAGTTGCTAAAGTAAGGATGATCAGTCACAAACAAAAGAGATTTTAGAGAAGTTGGATAACGCCCACATAGCAGCAAGCCAAACAAATCACAAATCTCATGCTTGAATTGCCAGGAGTCCTTTAGCTGAAAGAATACGGAACAGCAGATATCATGGCCCTCACATTTCACTTCTCTAACAGGTAAGGAAACACTGACAGAAATCAGCAGAAATGACCACCACACTCAGGATGACTGGTCTCCTGTTTGGTCACAAGACAGGTGTAGGGACCATTCTGGCTCCAGAAGTTAGAAAGTTATGTGGGAGACAACCATTCTTCTTCCTTCCTTTTACCTTTACAGTATTTACCGCATATTAATAAATAAATAAAAATGTAACACCAGGCAACTTCATTGGAGAAATGCAGATCTCCATTGAATTTTCCCTTCTGCAGCTTTCTAACCCAAGAAGCATGAGAAATATTGCTGACAATTTAACACTTGCTTTATCCACAGAGGAACATCAGTACAGGGTGCTTATGTCAGCTTCACATCTTTGATCAATGAAAAATTTCTTCAAACTACTATTCTAACCAGTTTCTCCTGCACACATGCAGTAACAAGACCCAGCTGCCATGCAGAAATGAAGGCAAGAATATTTCTTTCACTCCTAGTGCTCACTTTCTAATTTTATAGTTTGCCCCATTCCTGTTAATGGAGGAGTAACTTCCATCTAAAACATATCAGCAGAAAGGCTTGCAGAGAATCACAGTATTTTCACTTTCCTCACTTTCTCCTGCTAAGAAGTAGGTTTAGTATTTCTAATTTCCATAACACATTTTGTCTCCTACTACACAGGGTAATCTTTATCTGAAAGGAAAAAGAAGATGGAAGACATAGGTAGGAAGAAGAGATTTATTCACAGCACTACATAAAGATTCAGTTTACCTTTGCATCATTCACTTTGTCTCTCCATCCATGAAAATGAAAACAAGACCTCTCAGCAAGGAATGAAGAGTGTCAACCTATCAGCATCACAGACTGCCACACGATATGTGCATAGAAAGCTCCACACAGAATTTAAAACTTTAATACCGTATCCATAACACATTCAAAAGCTTAGAAACAGTTAATCCCTCTTCCTCCCATTATTGTTGCATATAACACTGAAATCCACCTATGGAGATTTTTAATTATCTCTGAGGCGGACAGACCTGCTTGCTTTTATTCCACCATTTATTCCAGCAGAAGCAAAGTATTAGTCCAGTGAGATACACTAAGCAAGTCCTAACTCTAATGACAGAGGTAGACTCACATCTCTGTGATTAAGGAGAGCACTGTTGCTAGGGAAACTAGGTTATTTGGATCTCCTACAGTCAGGCACAACTCTGCACAGGCTGTTCTGGCTCTACCTGGCAGCAGAAAGGCTACAGCAAACAGCCTGGAGCCAGGAGCCCACCAGACACTTCAAGCTGCTCTGGGTGACCCTCCTGTAGATGCAAGCAATCTCAAGGAGCAAAGCACCAGTGTTGCTTTGGGCACAGGGACCTGACTTAACCATGTGGCCATTTAACCCTACAGAGGCTTGACCAACTGTGTCTGTCCTCTGCTAGCCAGGTGCCAATGAGCAACACTGAGCTTCCCTCAACTCAGCAGCAGCTCTTCTCTTTTGTCAACTTTTACAAGTTCCCACCCCATAAGGAAGCCTGGCAGCTGTGACTGACCAAAGTGAGCCGTCTCACCACTTAAGAGCAGCTGTTTCTACCATGAGCTCTCAGACATCCCCTTACAGTACCCCTTCTCCTGCACCAGCTTCTTCATGTGTGATTAGATACTTGGGGCTACAAAGGCTTTCCATCAATTTGGCACACTCAGATGGTTACTTCCTCCTTCTGGTTCTGATGACAGCAACCTCCCTGGCCTTACTTTGTTCCAGTTTTAATGAACCTGCCCCACCATCCACTTCTTCAGTTATTACTTCCATCTTCTCACTTCTCCCACCTTTCATTTCAGTTTGTTTTGCTTGAACTCAACATTCCTTTTCTCTATTTTTCTATTCCTTACCTCTTCTAAACGGCTCCCTCACTGCATAAAATTTTTCCAGGCTGGGAAAAAGGAGCAATCTAACAAACCTGCAGTTAGCTACAAATTCCCTGGCACTCAGTGACTGCACAGCAGCACTGTGGCCTTGTCCTGTTGCCTTCTCCCCTCCTGCTGTACATCACATTCATTCTTTGAGAGTATGAGATCAGGACAGACAACTACCTTCCAAGCATAAAGGGAAAAAGAATTTCATTTTAAAGTTAAAAAGAAAGACTAGCTGCATCTAATCCACAGCCACACAACAGTTTAAGTGTCATACTTTCACAGCATCACAACGTCCATAGCTGCTTGAGAGGCTTAACAGCAGCACGCCGAGAAGCTTCGCAGCTAGCTGTGTCCCAGCTAATCCCACTAAAAGAGCAGTGAAGCCACAGCAGCCCAGACATGCCTGCCTAAGTAAATACACAGAATCCTGAAGGGGGTGGGGGAGCCAGCTCATGCCAAAGACCCACATCACTGTGGCTTCATTGTAAGTGGTACCAAGGCTAGCACAGGTTTGCAATGTTTATACTCAACCCAACAACATTCCTGCAGCTTCAGAGCAGAAGAGAGCAAAGACAGTCTGCGTGCTCTGACTGTTCATTTCTATGCCAAGGAATGTCCAAGGCCACAGTTTGATAATGCACTGTCTTGGCAGCAAGAAGGGTTTCCACCACCAAGCCATAAACCATGGCATGACCCTTTCCCTCTTATCCCCTCAGTCATACAGCCCCACAAATGGCTACAGCCCAGATAAAGAACTCAGTCAGCTCGAAGGAAAACATCTTCCCCAATTCCCTTCTAAGCTGGATCAGCTCTCTCATCTAGTTCATGGCACAGAAATCACAACTAGAAGGATACAGGCACAGCAGTTACAGAACAGGCATGTCTAAAGCTTGTACAGCAGCTGAAGACAACGCTCGAATTTCCTTTATGCAGAAGTTTGGTCAATTCCTGGATTCTGGACATGGCTGGTTTGGGGTCAAATAACTTCCATGAATTTATTTTTTTTTTTTAACCTTTTAAGTTACTAACATGCTCTCCCAAGCTGAGCTCCAGCTTTTACATACCACCATTTGCTTGGTGATAAACAATGCAGTTTCATGACATCCTATTTCTTAGTGCTGGCCAGGCTGCCTGGAGAAGGATCAGGGATTCATTCCCAGCACTGAACACACGTAGAAGTACATTTGTGCGGATGGGCTGTGAACGCAGTTGCCTGGAGAATACAGCACATTCTAAAGAATAAAAATGTTAAACCATGGAAGACTGAGCATTTTGCTTATTTTCTTGACATCATCTGAATCATCATCCACAAAACCAGGAGCAGTGCGCAGACACTTCAACACAAAGCTGAGATCCACAAACAATTATACTGTCTACCTATATCAGGAGCTTGTCCCAGAATGAAAACCAGGTATGGAAGGGGGGAGGGAGAGGAAGAAAGCAGCTGCATTTGCCATGTCAAATCCCTATGGCTTTATTCTTAGATTGATGAATAAAAGGCTCCGCTAAGACACTAAACAGATTCAGAGCAAAATGTCCTCTTACACAGGAAGAGATGCAGTGTTGGAACACAGTACACTTGAATATAAAGATGATTAGTGAAACCTAAAGCCCTCGGTGAAATATAAAACCAAGTACATTTAGCAAAAACTATATGCATTTAAGTATATATAAATAAATTCATCAACATTATTTCACAAATCCTTTCTTTAGTATGAGTATATAAACAGGTGAAAAGTAACAAAAGCTAGCTCCAAGTCTGCTTATGGCTTCAAATTGTAGTCCTCTATAAAGTACATAAAGAGAATCCAACTTTCAGTGCTAACTGACTGACTCATATCATGTGCCACAGAAGAATAATATCCACCTAAGATGATCTTCCTTACCACTGCCAAACAACCTGCTGGGGAGCATGGGTTGCAGAAGAACTGTGGTGAAATACGTAATACAGCCCACCCACAGGAAACACCCATCAACACACAGATGAGGCAGTTAAACAAGCAGTTTCATACAACAGAGCCAAGCTGTAGTTTCCCCATCTGCAGGCAGACATTAAATGGGCTCTGGAAGCCTGCTGTGTGTTGATAACTTGCAGTGAAACTCTTTAGGAGATAGGATGCAAGTGGAGAGGTACCCCAGGCTTTCTAAACACGAAGCAGGACACTGGAATGGCAACTTCAGGTTACATCACAACCAAAAGAGTAATTCTGTGAATTCAAAAACTGAGCAGATTTTCCTGAAATCATCATACACAGTCCAAGTTTGTGTCCTCCCCTTTGCCATTTTCTTTGGAGTATAATGGTGTGCATGTGTGCACACAGGTGTGCATGCATGTAGTGATTGAGAATTGCATTTTAATTTTGAAATGGAAGACTGAAAAAGCAATGTACCTTACATATGGAAGCAGTAAAGACAGCTGGTGGTTCTCCCTTCAACCTCCCTCCCTCCCCCAGGGGATCTTGGGCTGTAGACTTTAACCAGCCCCCAAGAAACTTATGTCTGTGCCACAGATGAGCTTTATCCCTATTGCAGACAGTGCCCATAAGTCTTTAGGAGATGAATTAACTGCAGTCTACTTTTAATCTTCTACAAGTGCCAAACTCAGATCATTAAGTCTAAAAAAGAAGACCAGGGATCTGTAATGTGCCCACATGTGGTTCTATAAAGAGTTCAAGCAGAGACTAGAGGATAGGTTTGATCAGTCTGTAACAGTCTATTACTGAGACACACTGTTGTGTTTTGCTCTGATTTAAATTTTCCTGCAGACAGATTTAATGTTTCT
The DNA here is from genome assembly GCA_013399175.1 of Odontophorus gujanensis. Classification (NCBI taxonomy): domain Eukaryota; kingdom Metazoa; phylum Chordata; class Aves; order Galliformes; family Odontophoridae; genus Odontophorus; species Odontophorus gujanensis. The sequence goes on from VXAB01011900.1 coordinate 650,274, forward strand.
CCAGATCTAAAGCCTATATAGACTGAGGATCCACGATCCAGCCATGAACTGTCAGTTGGCACTGCTGAGGCTGTTCTTAATCTCAGGGAAACCTCAAGACATCATCACAAAGGACAGAAAGAATTGCTCACTGAATTTACTGAGATAGTTGCTAGCATGAGAGATAAATTCATAGTGCTAACCCAGTCATCAAGGAGAATCCAGCTTTTCCCAGACAAGACTGCACTGCAGCATGCAAATTCAAAAGATTTTCCTTCTGGCAGCCAGCACAGATTGCTTGCTGCTCATCTTTGTTCCAAGCAACTCTGGCTTAACAACCAGGGAGTGCTACACACTCAGGAGGGCAAATCAAGCTGTCATCCCTGCACTGCACTCAGCCAGCCTTTCAAACAGTGTATGCCACAGAGGTCAGCAAGGGAAAAGTAGCACAGATGTCAATTCCCATCTCTAAGACATCTGACACTTGACCAACTACTATTAGGATGGAAGCACAATCACTGCACACCACTAACCAGGCAGAGGACCTTCAGATGGTTAACAAGCAGGAGGAAATCAGGCTACATATTCTGAAGATATGGCCTTGCAAATACAGGGTGTCTCCATAGCATTTTGTAAAATTTAAGATCCTCTACAAGCAGGCTGTATGTAACGCTGGGAAAGAAAGTTAGCCACAGTTACCACAGGGGGCAGAGCCTGAACGTTTCTGATAACTGACTATGCCTATGGCCTACTGGCTTCCCACCACGGCACTCAGAAGGGTTAAACACCATCAGACGGCTGTCAATAAACACACACAGGTATGATTGAAGTATGCTCACAGAATCACTGGCTACAAATATGCAACCAAAAGAAAAAGACAAATTCTGGCCAAACTGAAATTATATTCCATTCAAGGAAGCGCAAGAGAATACTTAACTTGCAGCTCAGGACACACCCCAGCACAGAGAAACTCCCTCCTCTTGTCTTTTTTCTTTTCCTAGTCTTTCTCCTAAATGTTTAACACTGTCACGTGGTGCAAAGTAACCCCCATAATATGGATGAACTCATGCCTTGGATGCATCAGAAACTGAACATGTTTCCATCCAGAGTCTACATCTTTAGATTCCTCTCCTGTTCTGTTTTCCCAGGCAGGATGGAAACATTTCCATGTTCAGTTCATGCTGGCAGTCAGGCCATTAGATGTTCTTGGCAAAGCAAGTCCCAGAGCAAACCAGAATGCTTTACCAGTTTTCTTTTCCATTCCTTCTTACAGGATTGTGCACAAAGTTTAGCTGCTTTCATTCACTGTAATCCTAGTAGGCAGAAAATACATTTTAGGTCTAGTCCTTCAGAACTGAAGCCTTTTGTCATGACAAAAGTACAAGGACAGGCTGATACATCCACAAGTGAATGCAGGTTTACTTGAAAAGCACCAAAAACTTCAACAGTAACTAGATCAGAAGTGCAAGCTGACTACAGTGAATAAAAGTTTTCCATGAAAAAATAAGGTAAAAAAAACAAAAAACAAAAAACAAAAAAACAGCAAAGAAAAACAAAACTATAAGCTATAAGGTGAAGAGCTGAGAAGTCATATGATTTCCCAACAAAGGCTGGAGCTGCATTAAGGGATGTAGTTTCAGGATTCCAGCAGTCTCCAACTTCTTTGCAGGCTCATACCCACATCTCCCCCATTGTCCCATCATGCCCCATAACAGACCTGTTTGCAGGGAGCATGGCAAACCACAGCAGGAGCCGGTCAGGCTAAAAATAACTGGAGAACGTTATTTTATGACACAAAGTGGTTCCTTATTCCATTTCGCTGATCGTATCCACAAAATGCATCAGCATAAACTGGGCACAGAGGTGGGATGGAACAAATGTGACTGTTCAGGTCAGCATTACTGCTGTGCTCAAAATAAAACCATGGTTTCCTTCTAAAACGAAATCTAGTAACAAAGGCTAAAAGGAAACTGCATGTACTAACTACATTTGGGAGGCTGCTTCTTCCTTGCCTACTGTAGCTCCATCATTTGTCTCATGAATGGATGAAAATCCCAACAACGATCAACATACTATTTGTCATTGTGTCCTCACAGCTGTTTCAGAGTTTTGCAGTCACTTCAAACAACATTTGACAACAGGATACTCCACAGAAATAGAAAGGGTTAGAAAATTAATAGAAACAAAATGGACCAAGTTGCCACAGCAGGATCTGTTAGCAAGAAAACACCCCACAGTGTATATGTTCCATTTCCTGTACTTAACTAGGGCAGACCAAAAGTCCAGCCATGCAGAGAGGAAAGCGCCTGTTAAAACAAGGGCTTAACTGAAGTGACAGGTTTGAGAGGAGAGAAGGGAGAATCAAGCCTAGGCAGTGGGGGATATTTAAAGCCTGTTTGAAAAAAAAGCTGTGAACTATAAGAATACTGTCCTGTTTCCAGGTCTTCAGCCTCAAAGGATGAGTTGCTTTTGTTTCTTTTTCAGATCGTTCTGATCTCTCACTACTGCAGCTAGGACACTCAGAAGCAGACAAAGCTAGCCACTATTTTCCTGTTTACAGTGTAAATCTAGCCATTGACATCTCTCCTGTTACACTGTAAAAAAAAACAACTATTGATTTATCATCTTGGCCTAGAACAAGCAACCCAAGCTAAATGCCTTCCTAGGCAGATGGCTCTGCCTACACCACTAAGGACCTTTTCTGGATGCAGCTGCTGCCCAAGATCAGCATCTTCTCATCACCTGGCAGGAGAAAAAACTGCTTTGGTGTGCCACATATTCATGGCAAGGCAGTTTGAAAAGCTATTATTATTATTTTTAATTGAGGGTACTGTAGGTGAAACACAGCTCCTCTCCAACATTAATAAACACTATCTTCTCTCCATCTCCTTTCCTTCACACCTACTAGATAAGATTAAGATCCATTCTGGGCTAGTAAGATCTCATGTAACATACCACGTCATTTTCTTCCAAATTATTTCTGTAATCTGCAATTTCTGTAACTTTTCTATATCCTGTAGTCACAAGCAAATTTGAAAAACACAACACAAATGCAAGCAGCACAGCAGTGCCAGTCAGAGTTCTCACTGAGGCTGTAGAGCAGATGAGAGGAAAGCCTATGGTGTTGTCCATCATTCACCAACAATGCTGTTTTGCACATCCACATCACTGACTGATTCACTGCTGTTCACATTTTACTAAAACATGGTAGGATAACAGAGAGCTTATTTTGGTAATACAGATACATTACATTACTATTTCATGAAGTCCCCCCATTCGCGAGCATAAATGAGCCAACAAATACCATGACTCTGAAGCCAGACCAAGAGGATGTGCCAGTGAATTTGACCCAAAAGGAAACAGGACCACACCAGCCCCAACAATCTCCAGTTCCAGCAGCTTTCTTCTGTATCATCCAAATTTGTGTATACAACGCAGAGCTCCTGCTTGGACAGTAGTTCTCAAAGCAAACCATCAGAAGTAGCCTTGCTTAGAAGAGTCACAAAGAGGTTTCTCATGGTAACTTTGCACCAGGACTCCCTGTTAACTTCAAGGAGAGCTGGTGGATGTGCCGATGCACACGAATTCTGGCAGTGAGAGCCTAACTGCCTGTGCAGACAGCTGTGTCCACCACATTCAAACTTCAAGGGCACTGAGAAGCTGTAATTTTGATCAGCTGGTGCAGGAGACAAGGGCAAAGCAGGAGAGAAGCTTACCTATAAAAACAGCACTGATGCCAACAAGGTGGCAAAGGATTGTCAACAGCAAGGACTCATTCCCAGAAAAGTCACAGAAGAAAGAGTTTCAGCATATATCTCCACTTTCCTGCTCTAGGTCTTCAATCAATGGTCTTCATCAAACCCTAGTGATGATTGAAGCTGATTAGAGAAACACTCTTACACTGTACAGTATCAAAAACACTAAGTATATTTTCTGCTGTTAATACTTTCATTTCCAAATCTCATTGCTTAATAAAAAGAGGTAACATGCAGCTAGTCCTGAGCATAGAAAAAGCCAGAAATAGAGCCAGAAAACTGGTTTACCCTAGAGGGGCTAATTTAAAGCAACAAATAAAAAACACTATAGAAGCAAGGGAAAAACTTCATGTTGTTTTAAAGTCACTTTCTCCACTTATTTATTAGACAGGCATCTCTCTCCCAAAAGAGGTGGACAATCATTCCCCTATAAGCAGCACTGAAATTTCAGAAGGACTGATAAACACAGTGGTCTGACACTGGCACATAAGGCCTGCTTCTGATTTCAAGCCTGAAAAAAGGAAAATAAATTAATTATGTACCAGAACTACGATCTCAATCTACTTAGTAGATAATAACCTGGGGATATCTTCTCCCCCCCCCTTTTATGAGCAACATTTTGCTAGAGAACAAATCATTAAAAAGGAAAAGAAGTGGGAGTAGCTGGAATAGGAGGCTGTCTTGCACAAGCAGTCCTGTCACACAACTGCTCACGAGCTCAGTGAGATCCACTAACAACTGGATCTGCCCAGAGCAGTTCTCAGCAGGCAGACAGTGATTAGAAGCAGCAGCCATTCTGCCAGGAGCCCATGAGCATCTCACCCCTTTGTTCACTGCAGCAGTCAAACAAAGGGCTGGAAGGCATCTTGGTGGTTCAGCCTAAGCAATGAACCAGGCCTGAATGCCCATGACTGGAGCATGAATAGCAGCCATTGGAACCAAAGTTATTGGATGCTCTGTGTGAATTGACATTAAAACCTGTGCTTTTACAGGTGAAAGAATCTACAATCCAGGAACCTCTATGAGTAGCTCCAAGGGCCATCTATGGCTGCAAGGATTAAAAACCGCCAAATGACACAAAATGTAAGATTTTCAAGTCTCAGACACAGAAAATCCAGAAGCCCTTCGTATGATGCAAGAGATAACCATACTTTGTGCACAAACACACTAAGAATACACCATGATCTCAGCATCCTGACTGCATATCTGAGAAATGATAGAAGTCTTTATGATTGTTTGGCCTCCGTTTTTAAAGTTCACACAGTAGGGAAAATAGAAATTCATGTCCTATTCTAATCCACTGGAAGATGGTTTAACCACACATACTTTCAAACAACAGGTATAGCAGAGGTATCAACCTAAGCTCCTCACATAGCCTGGAGGTATGCAGACAAAGATGTTAGATGAACTAAACCGCTTATTGAAAGGATCACTCGCTTGAAAGCAGAAGAAGTCATCACAGTTATCCTCACCATCAGAGGGAAAGGATCCAGAGCATGCTTTCTGTCTTGACCAAACCAATTGGGGATGGAAAAAGATTACCCAGACACAGATACTCTGAACTGAGAAAACAGTGCACACAGCTAGTCTTTGTGACAGTAACAGAGCACACACCCAGAAGCATGGCTGCACTCCTCCACGCAGCACAGCTGGGGCATAACTGGCTGCATTAAGGCTTAGCTGCCTTGGATCTTCACTCCTTTTTATAGAAAATGTATTTATTTACTTTAATTACTCATCCTTCAAATCATCTTTGCAGGCAAACATTGAGTGAAAGCTTCAGAGAAAAGCTGAACCCTCTTAAAATAGAGTAAACGTAAAACCAGAAGCAAGTAAAACACAACAAGGGAAAAATAAAGGAAGGCTTGTACACCAGCACTATATTTAGATACTGCTTTACTAGGACTTTTACAGAAACTTGGAAGACACGTTGTGTTGATGCTCAGTCCAGCCTTAAAAAGCTTCAAGCAATTCACACAGCCCTGAAATAGGATTCTGACGTTTTGGACTGCAAACTGCACAAACCAGATACTGTTCAACAACACAGTGACTTTTCTGTACAGCTTCATCACACAGCTACGTTTCCTGGATTAACTCACTTTTATTTCCAGTAGCATTTTTAAACAGCAACTACACTGTATGACAGTCTAATACACTTGGATTCTTCAGTTATTTCAAACTGAATAGGACAAGACAAGATTCCTGACAATATTACTACAGCAGAAGAGCACCAATGCTACTCCTAAGTCTCTGTGTGGGACTGAGGCATCAAATACAGTAACCAATTGCTTAAAGTCCCATTCTGGGACCAACTTCTGAAACAAAAGCAAACACACACGTACACAGCACCAGAAAGTTTAACCTGAGATTTGTTTTGCTTCCTCTGAACATACCACAGTACAGATTTATATTGTTCATGAAATGCACCCACCCAGTACTGTGGGCATATATTTGATTGCAAAAGCTGCGTGTGGCAACAAGATTCCTCTTCAGAACATCGCCACCACAAAACAACTACTACTTTCCAGACTTCTATCTCATATACTAAATTTCTCCTCCCAACAACAGAACATTAAAAGTCAGGAGAAAATGAAGGTATCTGGGAAGGTGAAGTGAAAGAGGAGCACTGGTTCAGGACATAAACCCAGGCTATTAATCAAAATAAAACTTAGACTCAAGCTATTCCTGAAAATTTTAGCAGAAATACCTGTCCAAGAAGCTTTAAGTCATAAACAAAGCAGGTGTTACAGATGCTATAGACACAGACAGCAAGTAGCAGCGGAGGAAGCAGTTCACACAAATGAGATGACAAATATCCTTGGGCATTTTCTTCATCTTAATGATCACAACCGTTTAAGTTGTTAGTTTCACATCAGCAAAATAGGGCGTGTGGACCACAAGTGGCTAGATGCAGAAAGAACCACAGGAAGTGAAATGTGCTTCTTTCTCAATATAAAATCAGGCTGAGCTCAGTACCGACTGAACATTTTACGAAGGGCAAGCTGTCTTCTAACAGCAGCTTGGTAAAGATGAAAAGTTATGGAATAGCTTCATTTTTGTTTATGGGTTTGTTCTTAACAGATAGGAAGAGGAGAAAAGAAACAAAACAAGCATAACTCGTTCCAGCTACATGTTATTCCAGAACATAATAGCCAAGGAAAACTGTAAGGACTTCACAAACACCTGCACCAGTGACCCATGCGTATAATTAATCTTAACATGAGGTTTCATAAAACGAAAAGCAGAACTCAGGGAGCAACATGAGACTTTCCTAGGTGAAGCCAGCATACCCTTGTGCCCACCAACTAGCTTTTAAAGTACTCAGATCAGTTTCACGTCAAGCAGATGGGGTCTCACATTCAATCAGGATGCCCCCCTTCAACAGGAGCTTGAAGATCCATGCAGCGCCCAATTCTATTGTAAGATTAGATATGCTTTCTTCTCTGCCTATGATTATTATTGGAAGTTGGCAAACAAAAGGAGGAGAATAATAATAATAGTAATAAAGTACAGCTAACCCTTGTCATAGGGTAACAGCATGATGGCCTAGATATTGCATACACTGGACACAAACCAAAGGACCTGGTTGTGCAACCTTAGTCACTACCCATATTCACTGCCATCAGCTACAGGAACTCAGCAGCCAGGTCCATTCTCCAAAGCCTGCAGGTTTCATCTTAAGCATACAGCTAACCTGAAGTCATGAACATTGGCTGTTTTGCCTCATGGAGGCAGAAATGGCCACAGGAGCACAGGCAGTGAGAATCTCAGAATGCGACGTGCTCATACAAGGCACACTTTGCACTACAAAGCACTCCTGCTGTTGTCTCTTGGCTATGAGGATTCGAGTACAACATGTGATCCTCTTTTCCTCAGCTGCCTGTTCCACAGGGAAGGATGAGCACTGACAGATCCCTAGAGAACAGCAGCCAGTACTTTTTTGTAACTGCTTCCTGGATACCAAGTTCCCCACGGGACCTGGCAAAAGGCCACAGGTGAAAAAAAAAAAAAATTAGTAACAGCAGGATCTGCAGCCCAGCAGTCTCCCACTGCACAGAGTTCTCTAAATGGATTACTGGCCATCAGCCAGCCTGAGGGGGCTCTTTGGATGAGGCTGGCATCTCTCCCAGTAGGCATCAGGGGATGACACAGACACTAGGTAACAGGCATAACAAACCCCGTGTACACGAATGCATCAGTACCTTTTGAGGACTGGAGAAAAGCAGTTCGTGCAACAGGGGAAGGTCTCGCCAGATGACAATATTAACTCTACTGTCACTAGGCATGCACCAAACACTGTAACACAAGAACAGCCCCTAAACAAGTGGGCTTAGGCCTTCTTCCTCCATTTCAGGGTAGGCAAATAGCATAAGCAGAACCAGCACTGACCAGAGACCATCACATGTCTTGGTATCCCTAAGAACTCATTTCTCAAGGGCATTGACTGGTCCTGTTTCTCACAAGATCCATGTAAATGACCAGCAGATGCTAGTGGCACACCAGTCAGGCAATCACACTGTGCCTTACACTGAGGAATAAGGAAAGAGGCACAAGCAGGTATTAAGAAAGTCTGTGCATTCAAAATGCAGGTGCTTAAAACCTACTGGTCATCAGAAACTTGGAATGATCATACTGCAAAATACTAAGCTTCCCTCTGGGTATACAATTTCTTATCCAATCCCATACTTAACTGTCAAGAAAATAAGTCCAGTGAAGACATTTTCTTCCAGTAAAGACATTTTCACTCTAATCTGCCCCCAAGATAGGGCAGGATTGCCTTTCCCCATCGCTTCTCTCTGACCAGAATGTAAAGATTCTTCTTGTCTAATATCCTCCAAGACCTTCAGACCTTTCTTGCTTAGTCCACAAAATCTGTGAAAATTTCCATCCTCAACAAGTTTTTCTATGTGATTATTCCTATTTCACTGTCCCTAATATTTTCTAGAGATAAGAATGCTATGGTCCACAGCCGTCAAAGTGCCAGGATACTTGGCATGCAACCCAGAAAGTTTCTCTATGCAGCTCAGTACAAAATTTTGAGGAGGACATATCCAGTAATGGTTCTTACCTCCTTCAAATTCTGTTAGCCGTTTTTCCTACATTACTGAGATCCCAAGAATGTAGCAGCATGAGAAGTGTACACAGGCTTCCCTCCACATCTGGAGGTCTGCATCAAAAGGCTGCCAGGAAGCTTCAGGCACCATGCAGTCAGCTCAGCTAGTTTTGTGGTTCAGTGTCTAACTGCAGAACACCACATTGCCATTTGAACCTACCAAACACAGCTCAACTAATGGACCCAAATGCTGAGTGTAATATATATATATACACACACACACACACATATTTAAGGAAAAAGAAAAAGGGGAAAAAAAGCCTTGAGTAGAAGTCTTTATGTCAGGAGTTATCCCCCATCTGGTTGTTGCGTGTTTTAGATCTCTCCACTGCCCATAGTTATTGAACTTAATACAAGGGAAGGATGGGCCCACCTTGTACATGCCTCTCGTGCTTAGCTCCTTTAAATGATAAGAGGTTCCATTTAGTTTCACCACTTGTAACTGAAAACTAGCATAATCTACCATTACAGCTAGTAATTTTAAAATATTTAATTACTTACATGGCAAAAGTATCCCCTGCTCCCAGTGCTCGTCTTTCCTGTTCTCATGCTGGATACAAGAACTATATATAAATGACATCTAAAGCCAAAAACTCTTCAATTGCTTAAATAACAGAGTGCACAAAAGTGATCCTACAGAAGAACAAGGTTCTCAGTCAGTGTTGAGAAGAATTTGCACACAGAAAAAGAAGTGATATTTCTTGGGATGTCATTACTTGCAAGAAATGGAGAACAGACATCCTGTAGTACTATCCAGAAGAAACAGAAGAAAAATTTGAAGGCTTGAAATCACAGTTATAAACAAACAGTTGCTATAAAGGGAAACCCATCAAACAAGTTTTTCTGCACAAACAAAACAATCTCAGTGATTTCTGAATGTTCTTTCAGTATTCCATCCAAAGGGTCAGGAATTCATAGCTACAGAGACTTACTGCAGTAGAGGAATTGAAACCTTTCTCCTGCTTTCATGGTGAACACATCAATGTCAGATGTGTAATAGATCATGCATGCGAGTTAATGCCTCTCCTGGCAGGAGTTAATGGATGATCCTGCTAACAAAAGAATTATAGAAAAATTCCACAGTAAAGGATAAAAGTAACTTGCATGAAAATAGCAAATTAGGACTAAACCTTTACTTAGATAAGATACTCTCTGCAAAGGTAGGGGAAAAAAAACAGTCAAGAGCAGAAGAGCTGTTCATAAACAGAATTCAAACCGAAGAGGCGGGATCGTAAAGAAAAGGTGGCTTCTCTGAGGATGACAGCTGGAGAAAAGAAGCCCTGGCATGCAGGAAATCCAAAGCAGAAAGCACTTTCCATGCCTCCATGACTGTTGGAAATTAGGAGTATTCCAGTAACTTAAGCTCGGTTGCTTGTAACATTACAGCTCTCTGTATGCATTCAGACTGCTCTGAAAACTGGCAAAATGTACAAGGCCTTCAAATGTCACTTGGGCAGTTCATTATTTGTGAGAAGGCAGCACTAACTTGCAGTTCTCTGTACCTTGCACATGCTCAAAGTCTGGCTAAAAAAGTAACAGCCAGTGATTCACTGCAATAACTGGAAAAGTCTCAAGGAAACTCTTTTGCAAGGTTTGACAGCATGGCATCATGGTTACTAAAACAATACAAGGCTCAAAATCCTGCTGTATATCTAATCTCTTTGTGTTTAACCATCTGGGACAATAATTCCTTTAAAGTAACAGGGATGAGCACAAGTATTTAAGAAATATGGTTGTGATATATTAAAAGTAACCCTAACTTAGGCTAGCCACTTGCCAGAAAGCATGTGCACAACAAATCCATTTCCCAAGAGAAGAGTGTTTGGAAAGCAAATTAGGACAGTCTATGTAACTGAGAACTGAATTATACAATTGCAAAGAGGGTAAATTTTGAAACATCATTCAGGAACAGTTGTTTAGAGATAAGTTAAGCATTTTTACATTAACATAGGTACAACCAATACACATCACCACACACAACAGTAGGAATTTGGAACTGCGTACATCCCAGACCTCCAAAATCTGCACACATTCCCAGCATCACCAAGCCAAAAGTCACTGTTTTGCAAAGAAGATCTAATGGACACAATACTTTACTCCCCTTTTATCTTTTCTGCTACCATCCTTCATCTTGTGTCCATGCTAAGGAAAAGATAGCTAACAAAATAAAATCAAAGCTTTTACAAAGGCATGTAGGAAAAACTACATTGGTCACTAATCCATAAGGTCTATGTTTTTACCCCTACGCACTCCCTTGAGCTGTGATTTCACAGATGCCAGCCCCAGTAGATAGTCCTGGGACAGGCTCATGCAGTAATTGACTTGGCATCTTCTCAAATGCTTCCATGTTATTACTTCAGAGCTTACAGGCACGAAGATCACTGTATGAGGGCACCTCACTCTCTCACACATCCTCCACTTCTTTTAAAATCACACTGTCATCGAGCATCACATCCACTGCCAGTGGTGCTGCTGCACAAGGAAGCTCGACAAAGACAAAGCAAGCTTCTGTACGTACCCCTCCACCACCCCTCCACTTGCAGACAGGTCAAATAAAAGCCATCTTCTGGCGTCTCACTGTCTACACAGCTGCAACCTGCTATGCATGCTTCCACAGAATGACACTTCAATAAGTAAGTAATTAAAAGAAATCTGTAGGATCTGTGTGCCCTGACCTCCAGGACATATAGCCAGACTGCTCACTCAGCCTGAGCGGGTTCTACTGCTCAGGGAGCCCTGTATTTGTAGTGGGAATGCAGCTGGGTCACTGTCATACCTCGGCAGACCACAAATACAGCTTTAGTAGCCACTTGACATCAATTATTTGGTGTCCCTTTATGTTTGTTTGTTTTATTATCTCCAATCAATCATTCCCTTTAAATCAAACTCTGGCTTTTCCTGTTGTTAAGAACAGGGATTCACTGCTTCAGCCTGGCTTCCTCTAGGACACGTGGGGAGGAGAGATAAGCCCTCTCTTTCGGTCAGTGCTGCCTACAGATAAGCACAAGGGCTTTATTATTTTTCACCTGGTCTCTACTAGTAGAACATTAGTAAGGATAATCTGCAAACTTGGAAGGTTGAGGCACTGAAAAAACAAATGCTTCTCTAGTGAGTCTCAGCTCACTAACGTGGCCCAAGCAACAGGGCACATTATTTTAGGCTCAGGAAGTAACCAAATCTTAAAATTCCACAGGAAAGAAAATTACTTCTCCTCCCAAGCAAAACTGAGAACAAACAGCTGACCGCAATCACCATTCTTTGGAGAGCACCAAGTACCGCCAAAGCTTTTTAAGCCTGTATTTAGCAACATTAATTCCCTTTAATGCAAAGGAATCTGCAGACCACAGTCACACAGATGAGGAAGCTTTCCCATCTCATCCTTTGCTGAGGAAGCACAGGTAGCAAACACTCTGAAATGTCAGAGGGGCACAGGGGCATTTAAAAATACCCTGTAGTTCTGGTGCTTCAACAAATGCCAGGAAATTCCAAGTCCTGCCTCCTATTTTGTCCCAAAGTACAATGGTATAATTTATGAAGGGTGCGTGCAAAGTTATTTGGTGCACCTTCACTAAATACAGTTGCCCACTGGTAGAGAAACCACATTCCACATAGCACAGCAGCCTAAGCCTTTGATTTGTTATTACCTAAACCTATATTGAAACATACACCATTTTAAATTTTGATTTTGTTTTCTACCTCATCTCTATGCTGTGTTGTAGCTCTTGATAAAGATTTTCCCCAGAATGTATTTTAAAAAAAGACCATTATGAGAAATGTGTGAGCAGATTAATTGAATTCCAACAGCCATTTCAGCAACTGTGCTTCTCATTTGTGCTCATGCTCTGCATTCTCCCATGCTTTTATGTTTATTGCCACATTCCTACAGGCAGCTATCAGCATGGCAATTGCCATTATAAGACTGGATTCCCTCTTTAGACTTACGATGAAAAAGTCTCAGAAATGAGATTCAAGAAGACAAGCCAGTACTATCAAACATTTGGAAATTCTTAGTCAAACAGCTGAGACAACGTTTCCGCACTGGAAGAATGTGCTCTGTTCATCAAAATGCTGCCTAGCACTTTATGTGGATATAGCATTCCCCTCTGTGCCAACACTTCCAAGCTGGTTTCTCCAGCTAAATCAAGTCCTGTATGGAAGCTCTTCAGCACTGATCTAGCAGCTAGTTTGCATTTCATAGCCATTTCTAATCTGAACACACCAAAACACTTACTGTGGAATTATACATTCACAGGCCTGGTCTCTCCTTCAGAAATTCTTTTTTTCCTAATGAAGGCTTCGAGACATTTTTAGGCTGGGACAAAGAAATAGCATAAAGAAATGTTCAATTAAAAAAATAAAGACTTTTTGCAATTTGAGACAGGGTTTTTTTATTTTTTTTTTTGGAAGCCATTGGGACTGTGTTTCAGAACATAGAAGAAACACAGAAAGGGCTACTACTCTGGTAGTAGCATGTGCCCTTAAAAGATATGAAAGTCATTTGCAAAATAATCCAATTTAAAACATAATCAGACCACTCCTTCAGAAACACAAACACACAAAGCAGGATGCTCTCAGTATGCATACACAGGCAATGCTAGAATCTGCCCATAATTTGACTTAATTTGATTCCTTATAATGTTTATGTAAAAGAAGGCAGTTAGATAAGCAAATCCAAATATTTTGTTTAATCAACAGCCCTCCAAGAGTGCAATACAAGACCGCCTGTCAATTTAGGAAAAAACAGTAAAAGATACAGCATTTCATTTAAAATAGAATGAAGAAACACTCATAATTAAAATAAGCAGGGAAGTACCCTTCAGTAAGAAAAAGGAGCAACCCTGGGGCAAGTCATTGAGAGCTGGTTTAGAGTTGACAAATAGCACAGTAAGCTTAGGGGCTACACAAGCAGTAAACTGTGCAGTATACACAGACAGGGAAGACCACGCAGCACATGTATCAATGGATAGCCTACAACGTGCAATTAAATATTTAGTGAAATTAGGGCCTGCATGAAACTCTGAAGGAGCTCTTGCTTCCTTACAGTGTGACTGTGGAAGAGAAGGAATACATTAATTAGTTTTTGCACAGACTCTGCACTCAGTAAGGACAGCTTCCATCTTACAGACATTTTCATGGATAGTAGTGGCAGAGGAAGATGTGGTGTTCCAGGTGGCCAAACAGTTCCACAGCAGCCTTGCAGAGTTAGCACGCAGGGAAAAGTTAGATGGTCCCAAAAGCTTAAAGGGTCAGATTCTTACACTGACTAGACAATCAAATCTGCATTAGATACACATGGACATCACTGAATGCCAAAACATCAGCACATCAGTAAATTAGAGTGTCCATATCTTCCTGAAACAAGAGCTTTGAAGGAACTCACACACTATGTATGGCATAAAAGTGAGAAGGAAGGGTCTTAATGCTGAACCACAGAAAGATCTTACACACTGGGATATAAAAATAAAGATGTCAAGCATTTTAAATGACCGACAGTGTTCATTTGTGCATGGCAAACCACATTATCAAAACTGCACCTTTCATAACACAGGTGAAGGAGTATGTCTGTCTCGTTCTTAGGTCACTACAAAAAGAGATTTCCTTGAGAAGGAGCCTCTCAACATTGCTACAGCAAAGCAAGTAAAACCAGACTGCAACAACTACCCCATGAATACAGTAAGGAAATCATTCATGCACGAAAATGGTGTGGGCCATCAACTTGTACATGCATTTGTCTGCAATTATAGGTTCATATTCAACAAATTCTGAAGACATTAGCCTCCTGGAGAGTATAAAATAGTTTCTAGCCCCAGAAGAACCAGCTGTCTGAGGACTGCTGCATAGACAAAAGCCTTTTTCCTCCCTCTGTATCCCCTTACAGAGGCAATAAGAACACCAAGCTGCATGAAAAATAAATTAAAAAAAAAAAGACACACATTTGAGTTGACATTTATGGAATGGGAGGGACGCACAGAGGTGATTCAGAAGACAGTTACCCCAGAGACAGCACAGACCAAAGAGGATGAATGCCAGACTGAATGAAGAGTCCTGCCACATGATAGGTCCCTAGGTATTGCAGGTTGCACGTCACCACAGGAAAGAAAGTGGCAACACTCCATGCCTCATATGCTGCCTCTCTGACACATGCAAGTAGGAGGTTCTGTAGGTATGTCTACAGCCTGAGTTCTGACCACAGCAGAACTACATTCCCAGAGAGAAGGCTGGACACCAAAGGCAGGAAGGCACAGCTCCAAGGA
Organism: Odontophorus gujanensis; assembly: GCA_013399175.1. Classification (NCBI taxonomy): domain Eukaryota; kingdom Metazoa; phylum Chordata; class Aves; order Galliformes; family Odontophoridae; genus Odontophorus; species Odontophorus gujanensis. The sequence goes on from VXAB01011900.1 coordinate 665,375, forward strand.
GGGGTCACAGCTTGCCAGTTCAGTTTAATAACACTGTGGGAATACACACACATTACTTCTAATCTGCTGCACCAGCTCAAGGAGTCTGACTGGCCACTAGCTCTGAGCCTAGTCACATTACTGAGGCCTTCCCAAAGTTAACTCATTTATTAAGTCACCCTCATCCCATACCAGTTTTCAGCTTCACCATTAAAGGTCAATCACCATGATCCTGACGAGCTGTAAGATCAGGCTGGAAAAGAAATTCTACAGAAAGGTGAACCAGAAGACACAGCTTTTCCACACAGTTATTTCATTAATTTTCATTTTGAAGCCAGGTTTTCTTGCTAGAAGAGGACATGCTCTCCCATGGAAAGGGAATCTCTAATTAACCATCATCATTAAGGAAGATATGATTCAGTTGCAACAGTTTAGCTTTAAAACATTCTGTAATCAAATGTAAATGGTGTCATAGTCTGCAGAGCAACTTCTTTTGAGCAAAAAAAAAAAATTCTTTTTCCCTTATGTTCACACATGCAGATCAACACATGAGATTATCAGTGTTTCAGAGCTCTTACTATGAGGCTTTTCTAAATCTCCGAGTTTCACCCAGGCAATGATTCAGTACTCCAAACATACAGCTTTGAAGAACCTCTTCTCAGGATTTCACAGGTTTACATGACAGATTTAGATTTTCAAGGTTGTACCGCACTTCCAGACACTTCAACTCACACAAAAAAAAGTACTTCCAAATCAAGTTTGTTGGCACTTCCTGGCCTGCATTTCAGCACGCTGCCATTAAACCAAAGGCAAGAAATACCCAATGCAAGAACCACTTTCTGTTTTGGCAACAAGGTGGAAGCAAAACTAAAATCAAACCAGAAAAATATTATAACGGATTCAAAGTGTCATCTTAAAAGGCACTGATTTCAGATGCGTAAAAGTTATATAACTGATTGTGCACCAGAAGAAAATAAGCCATCCTTCTACTCCCACCGACTAGTACTTTCTTGTCAGATCACGCAAAGATGTTCAGGAGGAACATAAGTGCAATAAAAGAATAATCATTTTTGTTTCATCTTCAGAGTTTTCAATGAAGGTCCAAGCAGTTACTTTACCAAGCTTTATAAATCCAAACTATATCAAAGCAATAAAGTAACATTTTTTCTTCCTAAAACAAGCAGAACTATGGTATCCTTAGCTCACCCCTCCGTAACCTGAGATAGCACACACTGCAGTGCTTGAACACAAGGACTACAGACAGAAAGCCTGTGCTTTCCAGAATGGTTGCTCCTTTACACTGGTCTTTACCAAAAGAGCTCCTTTGCACCCCAGTCAAAAATACTATTCTGTCTTCTCTACTTCTTTTCTCTGCTTCTTCTCACCATACTCCAGCCCTCCTATCTGAACAAAAACTGAAGAACAAAGTTTGCCCACACACTTACCCATACAGCAGATTCTAAACTGACCCAAGAGGCTGACTTTTTTTCCCCACAGAACAGTATAGAATAAATTCACAGCATTGTTGGTCGTCAGGATGTGAAATTAGAAAACGTATGTATTTCCAGGGTAAGCTTCTCAAGAGATGCTCAGAACTAATCCCTTTGAAAGTGATGAAAACTTTTGAGTGATAGAATACCACCAAGACAACGCACAGAACTTTTCAAAAGCTGACCGGACCCCAAAATCCTACCCTTAAAAATAAATAAGCCTTATTCCAGACATGTAGATTAACAAGTGCTGTTGTTAAGATCATTGCACACTAAAGGTCAATCTACAGTACTACCCAGAATAGCTGGCAGAGGAATTCCCATCCTGCTGAGCTAGGGATAAAACCTGAGGTGTCGAGGGCTTCATATAGGGGGGGTAGAAACCCCTTCAGTTGCTCTTCTCTGTAGTGGAAAAAACCAAACAACAAATTCTACCCAGACCCAAAGAAAACAGCACCAGAGCATTCACACACACATCCCCCGACCACCACCTCTCCTCCCCCCCAAGCACCTGCAGCAGCAGCACAAGTTCCTGAACTACTGCTGAGCTGTCAGCTGTGCCCAGAAAGCAACCAGACAGACATCTTTTGTGCATCTCTCACTTGGCAGCTGCAGGAGAGAGGTGTGGGGGCAGGAGGAGGGTGTTCTCCCCGACACACCCAGGGGAGAGCATCAGCAAGCATGGAAAAAAGGACTCAATAAATCAGGGGAGGTTAATAGAACAAGCACACGTGCCCATGCACTGACATTCTCTCCTTCCGTTCAGTTTGCAGTTACTTATTCCAAGGGCTATATTTTCAAATGTTAGAGGAAATTCCAAGTCCACCTCAGACTGGAGAACATAAATAAAAGAAAAGCACAATACAACCTTGTCTGTTTGCAGCCTTTCTGGGATAAGGAGGAGAAAAGCCCTTGGAGAAAGCATCTTAGTCAGCCGCAATAACCCATAGCTTGCACCACTGGTCTTCAGCAAGATGCAGATGATGAGTGAGTGGGACAAGCCTGAAGAGCCACGGAGCACCCTGCAAGCAGTGGCATGTTGCCATAGGACCTCAGTCCTGCCCCACAGCCTGGCAGCCAGCAAGCAGATACCATAATGGGGTGTGCAACAGGCTTCCATACCACAGACAACAGGTGGATCAGCACAAATGGCAAGTTAAAAACCCAGAGGGAGGAAGCCCAGAAAAGCAGGTGGCAAACTCAGCTGACCCAAACTGAAACTGAACTCAGCAAGTTACCAGGATGGTGGCAGCATTAAATCATCTAGGCAGCAAGGAAAGCTACAGCCTTCCCCAGAGCTAAGTCCCCTGACTCCGGTCCTTCAAACACAGAATCACCAAGGTTGAAAAAGACCTCCAAGGTCATCTAGTCCAGATGATCATCTTTCCAGAGCCTGAGCACTCTTTTGGAGAAGACATTTTTTTCCTAATATCCAACCTGAACCTTCCCTATCACAACTTGAGGCCATTCCCTCAAGGTCCCATGAAATAGCAAACTAGCAAAGAAACAGTGTGAGTGACAAGAGAATGTAACATGCTTAAATGACATTTACCAATTTCTGCAAAGAAAGTGGGTTCCCTTTTCAAAGTTTTTCTGCATCTTCCCCTAGTTCTCTAAACAGCTACTATCCTTCTGAACCTCAGTGAGCAGTGAAACTCAAATGTGTACATAGCACACTCAGGCACTGGCCCATCCTGCAATTTTCAAGCTATATAGTTACACTCTATAGCACAATTTGGTTAATTAACACCAGATCAGCTTTGACAGCACCTTCTGTTTTTTAATGATGTCAGCTGGCCTACCAGCTGTTTTCTGCAAGTATGCTTGCACAGTAAAGACGTAGGTCAGGAAACAGAAGTTCGGGCACTAAACTCTGGGATTAACAGGGGTTAGATGGGACAAATACGTAGGCAACAGTACTTTGAGAAAGTCAAGAATGGAAGCAGAGCTACACAGAAGCCAAAGTCCAAGAATCACTCAACCAGCAAGAATTCATGAAGTACAACATTCACAAGCAACAGATAACTAGTGTCTGAAACAGGCAGAAACTCCCTAAAGAATTCACACAGGCACACTTCTCCATCACTGTACTCATTACAGTTAATGAAACACTACAATAAATCCATACTCCACCAACCTAAACCTCAAGAAATAAGCAGACATTCAATTTTTCACATGCTCTTCTTGGTTTGTTTTATCAAGCCCAAACTCCACAGCATCCAAACTACTGCCACATTCCACTCAACAATCAACCACCAGTCTTCATGTTAATGTATGCAGGTGTGAGATCACTTCTATTAATATAGATTCCAGTTTAGAACAAAAGGCTTAAATGTTCTGATCCATATAACTTGTTTCCTCCCCCTGGCTAGTACCCAGCTGCTGGAGTTCCTGTATCCATGTTCCTGTATGCATGTGCCATGCCCAACATAACTGAGGAACAACATCCAAAATGAATATAACTGTAACCAGTGAACCCAGCCACAGCTCTGCAGCACTTCTGTCCATTCCTAGTGACAAGAAGTGCCCTGAAGAGGAGTTTAGACACAAAGGCAGCACTGCATGGACTTGTTCTCCCTGTGTGTTAAGTGTAAATTGCTTTCAACCTTTAAAACAGAAATAATCATCTTCCACAAGAAGACAGACATGTAAAGAGGCAAAGCACACTGTCTCTAACAGTCCCACCTTTTTCCATCGTACCGTGCTATACTAAGAGGATCCCATTCAATTCAGGGCTTCTTGTATTTCAGTCCAACAGGACTCAGCAGTCAGAAGACAAATGCCAATTTATCATCCACACTGAGGTGACCAAGCAGCTGAGGAAGGCTGGACTGCAGCATGCTTTAGAAGATCAGTTTACCAGTTCTGGGTGAGCAGGCTTCACTACTCCAACAGCTATTCATTCAGCACTTCTTTTTCACAGACAGCAAGAGGAGTCTGAAGACATTCTGACACTTCATTTTCATTCACCCTCATGAACACCCTCTGTAGAGACTCCATGCAATACACACCAAAAGTCATGGTATGGAAGGAATTACAGTATAAACCACCTGAACTGGAAGGATGGCTCTCCCTTTCCACCACACATTATCCAGTTTTCTGGTGCCTCTGAGCGTTTAACATTCCCAACCAGCAATGTGATGCCTTCCGAAATACTCCTGTGTCCATCATAACTTCCTGCCCCTCCCCCGCAAAAAGTAACTCAGATAGCGTGTTCTCAAGTGACTAGAAGACAATACATAAGGAACACTCTGCCCAGGGGTTCCCTTATTTACAGTTTCTTCCCTTCCTTTCACGCCAGTTATTTCTAAGGGATTACGCTTCCTGTTTTCACTGCTCTGCCTCCATTTGTCATTCATCACAGCCATTAGAGTAGGAGGGAAGCGCAGGAGAGCAGACCAACACAAAGCAAACCTTTACAGTTCAGCAAGCAAGGGATTAAATATCATCCCTTCCCCCTTCAACCTCACTCTCTCTCACAACCCCTCCGAGATGTTATGTGAACACTATTTATCCTCCGGCATACACCCAGGCTGTGACAGCTTTTGCAGGTCAGAGATTTCAGGCTGGATCAAACAGGCAGCCTATTCATCCTGGCTTGGAACAGCTATTTACTCTCCCTCGGGCTGGTCCAGTTCGCATCAAGAACAGCTCGTTCCTGAAAACCCCTGCCTATTTCTTGTAGCTAGAAATGACAGCACAGCAGTTTTCTGTGATGAAAGCAGAGAAATAAAACTGGATAGCCTTATTTGTCATGCTGCTGACCTAAAGACATTCCCTCCCCCTCTCCCCCCTTTTTTTCTTCTTCCAAGAAAAGCACAGTTAAAAATAAAAATAATTAACAAATATATATCTGTAACAATCTAAAAGGATGCAATCCACAGGACTCTCATCTTCTTCCTCACATCTTCATTTATACCTTCCTCAACAGCAGTCTTACAAACTACCTTGGTGAAAGCTGTACGCTCAGACAGTAACTCACTTCCTTCTCAGTACACTTGCAGCAATTCTGCAACTACAGAAATACAGTCTCAGGGATCATAAGCACATGGGACATCAAAAGTTAAGGGCAGCAGAACAACTGGTTTAGAGCAGATAAAGGGTATTTTAACTGTTTTAACACTGTCTCAGGTATCTCCAGCTATCTACTCTCTCTTCATATACTCTTTATCGTAGTCCTGTTCCTGGTCAGTCACCTGAGACTCCCAAACAAACATGCTATCCATGAAAAACAACAATAGCCCTTTTAGCCCAAGTGGAGCTAGAAGCATGCCTCCCAAGTCCATTAGTCCCCTCTCCCAGTTTACCAGCTCCTATTCATACAACACAGTTTCCCCAAGGCAGCTGCTACAGATGCAGTCTTCTTCCCTGTGCTCTTGATCACACTGCAGAGCTGTCCTGGAGGCAATAATGCACTGCATCAGCAGTGGGTGATGGCCAAGGGATGGATGGAAAGACAAGGCTAAAAAGCAAACTGAGAAATAAAGAGCATTTAGTTTTTTGAAAATAGCTGAAGATACATGGCTGAGCTAGTCTGAGTAAGTGTGCATTTGTGCTGCAGCAAATAATACACAAAGAATTCTTACCCAGGGATCAGATAGCAATTAGGGGATTTAATTAGGCTCAGGATAGAGCGGTCATCACCAAAGATGAAACTAAACTCATGAAACTGAACCATGGACAGCATGTACAGACAGGATACCAATGGAGACTGGGATGGTATTGAGTACTGAGAAGAGAGAAAACCACCACAATCAACCCTCAAAGAGGCCAGTTAGAGACTGCAGCCACCTCCAAGACAAATACATTTCTGTTCCCAAGCGTGGGGCACAAGCAAACAAACTCATGGACCTACAAAAAAATGAATGTATTTCAGTAGCCAATGAAAGAGCAACTAAAATCATAGCAAAGAACAGGGAATGGTTTAGACTCGGTATCTGACAGGTCAGGTTGCACATCTGGGAAAGAACAAGACTAACAGTGAAAATAAAATCAATTTCCCAGTGCAAAAAGTCAAGTTTTCCCCTCCACTGCATTAACAAGCAGAGGAATTGTACCAGCACCAGTTCAAAATAGGCATAAACTCCACTCTGCTGATCTATGCCATTTTGGAAGGCTACCACAAGCCTGTAACCCATGATGCCTGTTAATACAGAATCATAGAATCATTAAAGTTGGAAAAGACCACTTAGATCATCTAGTCCAACCACCAAATCATCACCACCATGCCCGCTAACCACGTCCCTCACTTCCACATCTTCCCTTCTCTTGAAAACCTCCAGGGATGGAGACACCACCACCACCCTGGTCAGTGGGGTGGATGACAGCAGGGGGATACAACTGCAGAGTTACTCAAGAGAAAGCCAAGAGCTGTGAAAGTATTGTTCCACTCAGATGGTACGTTCCTGAGAGCTGGGTATTTCTTTTTCCTTTGAACGTTACAACCTTATTGGTAGTACTGTAAACAGGCTCATCACAAAGGCTCATGGAGCTGCTGAATCAGAGTAGTGAGGATTATGAAACCTTCCTTAAGAGGTAAAACAAGCAAGGGGCCCAAAAAAGGAACTTTAGAGAAAAGAAAAAAAATAATAGGGGGAAAAAAAAAACATACTCAGGAACAAGTTATACAAACAGACCACCAGACAGCAAAAACCTGGGCAAAACCACTGCAAGGAAGATAATGAGAATATCTAGGCACCAGCTGCATTCCTTTGCTGAGTAAGTACACCAGGTTCTCCCACTGATCTTAAGAATGTTAATGAGACTTAACTGGAAGGCTTTAAAGTTTAGGGCAGTACTGTTCCAGCAGGAACTTACTGGCTAGTAAGTCAATCTGAAACACAAATGACCTTTGCCATGAATGTACCTTTCCAAGAGAGGAAAAAACCACACACACCAAAACCCCATGGACATCCCATCCCTAAAAGACCAACATGCAGATCTGCATTTGGAGGAATCCACGTAAGAAAATCTTGTTAGTCTGGAAGTCAATCCTGTAGCACATGAACACTAGAATTTGTATAATTTCTGTCTCCTTTCTTGTTGCCACCTAGACATTGGTTTGATTTCTTAAGCAAACTCTACTGTGAAATACACCAGACTTCCCTGAAATATTCTCCTGCGAATAATTTATTTATTACAAAGATATCATTCACTTAAGCAGAAAAGTGTTGTTTCCACTGTTCTAAGTGAGAGAAAATCAAAAGCCTGAATTGCCTGAATTCTGCTCTGCTAGGTGCCATAGGAATGTTTGGAGAGAAAGACAAAGACCCAAGATCTTCATAGTAAGGAGTCTGGAACTAGTACATAAATCTACCATATAGTTTCAGTCCATTTACATCCATTTGTACTTAAAAATAGTTGTTGGGTGGGTTACATAAAAGAAGCTGTGGTTACCAGTATGGTTCTTTATCAATTAATTATCTGTGGAACAGGACAATAAAAAGCACCAGTAACGGAAAGTCAATATGGTTTGTGGATTTAACTAGCTTTCCCCTTTAGCTAGCTACTGCAGAACTCCAGCAGAACTGGATAAAACAAAGGTTAAACCATACTTATCTAACAAGCACAGATGGAGATGAGCCAGGATAAAGCTTATTCGGCATCTGTGTTGCCATGTCACTTGCAGATGAGACATACAGACTGTCTCAGAGACCAGGTTCTAGATTTCACAACAAAAGCTCAGGGTCCACATCCCAGACTTATCACATGTAGATGATCATCCGTGACTCAGTTTACCCAGGTGAACAGGGCTTTTGGTAGCTTCCCTTCGCCATGTTCCTGAAACATCTGCAGATCCAGTGAGCAGATGAACTATCATTATGAGATCACTAGCAATTAAGCTGGAAATTAAAAGCCAATTTTAATAGCACATATCCTTCTTCTTTTGTACAGATAATCATAGATTTTTCTCCTCCTCACTCTCTAGGCAGGCATAGGATGCTTATATGTATTTTTAAAACCCTAACTCCAAAGCAGTATTTTGTAATGTTAGAATGACAAGTTATTCTTCTTAAGCTGGGCAAATAAATGAGCCTACTTAGAAGTCTCACACAGATTTTACTATAATTAAAGTATATTACAATATATTTAAGAAAACAAAACCAACCAAGATTAAAAGTAAAGGCAAAGTAAAGGCTTCCAGTGTCTTAAACAATGTTCCTTTCTACAGGCTTCATCTGAAAAAACATTCACCCATCCAATTTTTGCCTTATCAGGAACCTGCTACATTCCAAAGAGCTGTGCTCAAGGTTGTAATGTTCTTTTCCAGGCATTTTTGCTGACTATTTCATTGCCAAATATGGTCTTTTGCAGGATGCACTTGTTTGTAAGAATTCAAAACCTGAGACATTAAAACAAGGCTGCACAGTATGCTGATGGAAAGAAGCAGGCTCCTGTTTACTTCAATCAAAGGGAAAAAGCATCTTGCCTCATGTATTTTTAAAACCAAAAATTGATAACTGACATTTGTCTTCACAGAATCCTTTGATCCAAAAGCAAAACAAAGGGATACATACAGAAGCACACATGTCCTTGGGGTGGGCCACTAGACAGCTTCCTACTGTGCCAGGTAGAAAAGAGAGGACAGAAAGAAGAGCACAACTTTGCCCTTGAAAAAGAGAATTAACATCTCACAAGTCATGTCAGAGTAACCAGGCTTTGAGTATTACCTGAGACACCAAGTTGTAGAAGGCACAAAAGTAAACAACATAAGTAGTTTGCTACTCTAGAATTCCCCCATAAATAGCAAGCCAAGCCCACTGCCTACAGCACTGCTTGACATCTCCCAGGCACACTCTGCACGCATACAGCAATATGACAAAATTTGACAGCAACAGGTTTCACTTGGAGCCATCTTCAAGGACATACTAAACTATGCAGTTAAATCCACTTAAACACTCAACTCAGTATCAGAATAAACCTGTTGGAGGGATTATTATATTAGTTGATTACTACAACAGTTGTATTTGTTGCAAAAGCTCTTTAAATGATTCAGAGATAAGGAAATCACCTTGGGCCAGAGGCCTGATAGAGCATGCAGATAGGATTCATGGGCCTGAGAGAAGAAAACAGCTGTTTTAAAAAGAGGTTTGGCAGAAAGGAACCAGATCCATCCATGCTGAGTTGTTCAAACTGGCTCAGATATTACTCCTATTTCAGGAATATAAGGAGTGCTCTGGGCACAGTGAGTCAGCAGGGTGGGGATTCTTTTCCATGTTTGTGGGCTGAGCAGGAACAGAAAAAAAAAAGAAAAAAAGCTGGAAGCCAGAAATGTAGCACCTGGCTGCTACAGACACAGGAATCCAGCAAGCTTTGTCAGAAGAGCTCACAAATCTGTGGAGATCCAGTACTCGCAAGTAAAAGCTGATCTGTAAATCAAGTAATCATAAATAAAACAGAAGATGTAAACATATTTCAGTGGTATAAGCTACTTCCATTTTTCCTAATTACCATTTCTCTCTCCTTATTCTAGACAAAGCTTTTAAAGCCAACTGCACTATTTTACACAAGTTTTATTTGCAGTCAGACTAGGAGAACAATTATTTTTTATTTCCAAACAAACAAGTTGTAAGAAGGCCTAGAACTTCCCTTCTCCAAAGCACTCATCAAGGGAAAATATTCACATACTACAGTTATGAGACAATATTGTAGATGTCTTGTTATAGTAAATATATCATAAAAATCAAATCTTGCCCATGACCACTCAGATGCTCCTTGAAACCATATGCAAGTTACCCAAGGTGATGTGATTCAGTCTCCTCTAAAAACTATGCTAATCTGTCAGAGTCCTCCTTCCAGATAATTTACAACCCGAGCAAACTTTCAACAGAAGCCAGAGACTTTTTTAGTCTTCATTAAAAGGAATAATTGTATCTTCTTCATTTTCTTCTGGCCACAAACAGTCAGTATAGTTGATGATGCAGTGATTAAGAATATGAAGTGCTTACATAGGCAGCTGAAGGGAGAGTCAGTCACACAGACAAGGACATCATCTGGTCTGTTTTGCAAACAGTGACTGAAAATAGCACATTTTCAGTTCTAATACTCAGCGTGTGTTTTGTAGTAGAAAAGTATTTAAAACATCAGCAACCCCTTAGGCAGCCTTCTCCCGGCCTTCAATTGTGGAAACAAAGCATGTGACTAAGGAAATACATACTCTGCTCAAAGGATACCCCAGATCTCTTTGTGAAATCCCAAAGCAGTTGGCTAATCAGAAGTAAAAATTATGAAGTTAAACATGACTTCTCAACAGTAATGTTTCCATTGTTATCTGAATTACCAGCCTGCAATCCCAGCAGACTGGGATTTAGGCATACATTGTCTTCCACAGCATCATGCTCTCCCCCCTCCATCACCAACCAATCAGCTGCGGCTGCAACACAAATATCTGCAGCAAAGATGGATGGGATCCATGGCGAGAAGGGTTTGTGTTATGCTTTGGGGAGGGGGAGTGATTTTTGTTTGGTTTTGGCTTGGGGAAAACAAACAAACAACAAAAGAAAAAAAACAACAGATGAATTCCCTGATCCAGTTCTCAGTGCAAACTTACAAATGAACAGTTGTTGGCACAACTGACAGGGCAGCATGCCACAGCATGAAGCACTATCACCAAAGAGTTTAAATCAAGACAGCCTCAAGGGGCATAATACAAAAATACTGGAAGGCACATAGAAATGTAGTTGGGAAGTCAAGGCACCTCTTGCTTCAAATCTTAAAAGCACTACAGAGTAGGAGAAATAAGAGATCTAAATATAAGCAAAATGAGACACAGTCATATGTAGGCAAATGCAACCCAGATTTTGAACTTAATTACTTAGAGTACAGTACAATTACACTTACCTGTACAATTTGAGCACAGAAGAAAGAAATAAGAAAGAAACACTTGAAGAAGAATATAATCTTTGAAATCAGTAGAAGGGGAAACCTCCAGCTCAATAATTGTCTTTTTTTTTTAAACAGTATTTTCCTTTAAATTTATATATGGATTTAAACTAATTTCTAACCATGTACATGCAAGGAGTATTAACCTATTTTTCCAGCTAAAAGTAGCATGATACTTCCTCGTTAAAACACCTGGAAATGCATTTATGCAAATCACTACACAAGATAAAAGCCTTCTATAAACACAAGGTGGCTTTTCTTTTAAAGTTCACTTTTCATCGTTTCTATGTGTTTGAACACTATTTGCAAAGGACTGTTTTCCTGCCATTGACAAAACAAAACAACTACCAAGTGCTATTAAAGAAGCCTGTTTGCAACATGAATCAGCTGTAAGAGGCAAATGCTCATTAATGGAAAAACAGAATGTTTCCTTCACCAGTTGTTGATTTAAACAAAAAGAAAAGTTAATTTGTCACAAAGCTTAGGTGGAACTTCATAAGAGTACTTGGTATTCTTGCATCAGTACATATTTGCACATATATTGAAGCCACACTGAAACATCTGCATGCAGAATAAAAGACTTGAGATTAAAAAAAATATCTTCCTTTTCCAATCTTTCCTAAGCACAGGTATATACAGAATACATTTACAGATCATGTCTCCTCCCTCACTTTGAGTGGGGATGCTGGGATTTTATACAGCACCTGCTCTTCATTTCAGTAGCTAACTGTGGAGAGATGTACTCCCCTGCATCTGCAGCAAAATTCTTGTTATATTTGAATACTGAGTGCAAAACAAAGAAGCCCCCAAACCATATTAGCACATATTTTAGTTTGACCAGGCGGTGAGTCCACAACAAATTATGTATAGGTCAGTGCTCAAGCCTGAATAAATTTGGGGTAGTCAAGGTCAGGGCTAGGGCATGTTTGCTGAACACTAATATGGCAGCTCAGTCACATCTAACAGCTCCCATCACATCACAGTGCAACAGAACTTATGTTTGTTACAGACAATTGCCCAGCTGAGTGGATGGCACCTTGTTCTGTTGTCACAGATGCCCTAAATATGTAATAGACATTGTCCTCTCTCTAACCAAAATGCATTTTGACAGCCCTATCTCTAAGGACTGGACAAACTGAAAAAAGTCGATCTGATTTTTTGATGCAAACACTGTTTCGTCACTTTCTCTTCTCCTTTTGCTTTTTAAGACACCAGAAGCAGAGCAGCACAGAAAAAAAAACATCAAAGTAAACATACTTTCCAAACTGCATTAGTGTTTCCATAGCACCCATCCAGGAGGCACTGTATGTTACACATACAGATAAAGTTTTATTTACCTTCTAGAAAACAGCATTAAATCAGAACTGCTTTTGAATGGCCTGCCCAGTGCAGCTCTTGACCACATCTGCAGTACTGCTACAGCAATTTGGCAGCATGTGCTGCATGCATACAACAGCTTTCAAACATTTATAACCTAGGCCTGTGAAAACCCTATTCATTCTTTGAAATTAGAGATCAAGCCTACAGTTCAAAAAATAAAATAAAAAAATAAAATAAAAAATCAAAGTATCTTGGAAAATTCTGGTTCAAGTAGCTCTGCAGAAATATGTAGCTAGTGCTGCTAGTGTTTCAGTCAAAGCAAAATAGTAGAAGCTCCCTGACCCCAGCAAGGCCTGGATCAAGCCCTCCACGAGATAGTGTTTTATCTCTCTGATAGCAGCCATTGGTATGTCTATCTCTTAAGTGCAACAAAAACAATAATGGACCAAGAAAAAAAAGAAGGAAAAAAAATAATTCATGAAGCTCTCTCATTCCTTCCTTGCCTGTTATTCAGAACTTAACCTCTTTTCTATTAGGATAGTATCTTTTCCTGATGGGAATCCTCACCCTTTTAGCAAAACAGGAGAACACTGGAAAATGCAACTGACTTCAGTCCTGGGACTGCATGTGAGAACTCATGCTTTCAAGTGGATTTCTACTGGAGGCGTCCACCAGTGGCCCAACCCCCTGCAGACACTCAAGAAGTGCCTGATGAAGTTGTTAGGTGCTCTAGTTACTGCCTGCCTCAGGTATGGGAACGCACTGCTACTGGGCACAGACAGTTCTTAGTTTACTTTAGGGAGCGCTGGTTTTTTCTCCCTAGCATTATTTCAGAATTATCTCACCCGTTCCCCTCTCTGGTGGAACATTTTAGTATAGAGCAGGATTTCTCACTCCTGTTAGACTCTGAACACAAACAAAAGTATAAAGATGAAATCAATCTCAAATAGAATAGACTGTCAGGGAGCTCTCAAGCCGATAGTTGAAGTAAGACAAACATCATGATGCTATCACCCATTGCAATATTAAGATGTTTCCACAAGAAGACATTAGAAATTTTTAGTTAATATCTCTCTACCAAAGTTCTGCTGAGATAAGACTGCCTGGGAGTTACCCCTCCCTCTGAGGTGCAAGTGGCAACAGGTCCTTCTGTCTCCCACACCTTCCTGCCTGTTCCCCTACACTGATACTGTCTCTTCCCAAGACTTACAGCTCTGTTCCACGGCACTCCCTCACACTGTACCCCCACCCTCCATACAAAAGACAAAGGCAGCAACTGGAGAAGCAGCAAATCATCTTCTGTAATACTGCAGCAGACAAAAATCAGCATGAACTTTCTTGTCGATGCTGGTTACAAAATTTCTGGTTAGTTTTTGAGTAGCAAATACCTGAACCCCCCCACTCCTATAGCTCCAAATCTTTAGCTTAATTTAGCCATCAGCGATAAACTCACTTTCTCAGTATATTATTTTCTGAAACTTCCACTGTTAAGTGTGCTGGCTATTATAAATACTTCCATCAGCAGAGCTAGGCTAGCAGGAAACAAAACAATGAAGACTGCTACTGAGACAGCTGGATGTTACTGGTCACAGAAACATGCTTTTCTGTGTCTTGACTATACTAAGCACCATAATCTATTCTCCTTTGGGAAGCCCTGAGCCCAGCCAGGCTGACAGGCCATTACTGTCTCCCTGGGCAAGATCACACACTGCTATGTAATTGTAGACAGCACCAGATACAGTGCTTTGTTTGCATGCTACACCTCACCAGTGACAATAGACCATCACGTTTACTATTCAGCAGCTCAGACATGTTTAAAGCTTGAAGCTCTGGGGAATTTGATATTTTTCCTTAAAACATATTGTTCTAGGAAGCTTCTGTTCCTTTTTAAAAGGACACACAGATGCAGTTGTAGGTAACTGAGGGATTCTGGTTTGTTTTCAAAAATAATAATAATCAAAAAAACCACCAATAAATCAATCACCTGTCCTAACAATTATAGCTCACTTCAGCCTCTCCCACATTATGGGTTGAAAATGGGCACTCCCTGCCTAGCTTTGCAGCCAATGAAGTATACAGTTTCTGATAACACAGTAGGTGGCACGTATCCCATCAGAGAAGTAGCTGCTTTTCAGTGTCAAGAGCAGAATATTCTGAAGTCCTTAAGAAAAGGTAAACAGATGTAGTGAGCCAAGGCTGCAAGTGTACTTTTCCACACATCAAGGAGAGATCACAAGCACGGAAGAGCTGCCAAGTCCATACACTTGAATTGTTCACTACTAAGTAGCTACTGCAAAAGCCTTTTTTTTACATTTCAGATTCACAGCACAGTCTGTGACAGTTGTTAATAGTCTGTTGTCACAGACCAATCTGCAGATAATTTGGGGTCTCCAGACACCTCTGTGCAACAAATACAGTTCTCTGTTCACATGTTCCACCTCTCGAACTCGTGCAGAAGCTCCAAAAGAGGTGTTCTGGGGCATTTTTACTTTTCATTATTATTAAAGAAGGTTGTGGTGGGTTTACTCTCCCTAATGAAAAGAAGTCCTCCCTGCACAGTATATAAAAACAAACAAATAGAAGCCAGAATTAGAGGTGAAATGGCTGTAAATAAGAGAAGCGGGTGATGCTAACTAGCCAAAGGGCCTACAATACCAACAAGCACAATTCAGCAGCACAAACCAACTGAATGAACTTTACCAATTACTCTTCCTACAGGGCAACCATTGTGGATTCTCACACACACACTCCTCACGTACTCACGTAGCCAAGAGCAACTAACTCAGCTCCAGCTGCCACATTTGGGCAGAGCTTTCTCTGAAACAGAGATCCCAATTACATTTGCAATAATTTTATTACTACATCAGCCATAACCTGGTTAAGAAAGGGTCTGATGGATGCCATTCTGGCAGCTGGGAATAAGATAAAGGGGAGACGTGTTTTTGTTATTTTAGTAACTAGGAAGATTTCCAAATAACAGTCAGAATCTGTGACCGAAATACAGCCTGTGCAGGCCAGTTTTACTGTTTAAAATACACCCAGTACAACTCAGGATGAGTTTAAAGAAGTTACAGACTTGTAAAACTCCCTCACCTGTGAGACAGACCAACATGAGATTTACTTACATTTACGGATTGCTTTCACATAATATACAATTTAAAGATAATGACCAGGGAAGCAATCAATTTCATTATCAGTGAGTTGATTAAAACCTGCTTTTCAACTTCAGACACTCAAATTGTTACTCTGGAAGTATTCCATTCACATGCAGCTCACCAGAACTAACTAATCTCTGTCAGCATTTCTGTTTTCACTTGCTGTCTATCTCCCTATCTAAACAGCAAAGTTTCCAATTTAACCTGTACCAGAACACCATTTATTTTCCTTCATGTGCAAGCAAGAAATTGCTAGGTCAATGATATTTCACCAGGGATAGAACAGAATCAGGACCTTATTGTTCTCTCCACACTTATCTGGCAAAACAAATCAAAAAGGAGACAGTCAAACAACCTGCTAGCCTTGGTTTCTCTGGGGACAAGCCAGCCCCAGATACGCTGTGCCTCAAATCAACAGCCTGAGTTTCATGAACAACAGTGTGCTTCCCTACGGTAAATGAAATGGAGCAATTCTCCTTAAACAGCTTGCTAAACCTCACCTCATTAACCTTTTATGGACTGACCTCCAAAATTCCTTGAAGCTGAAATATAAATCTTGTCTCTGCACTGTAACTGTTTATTCCTAGCAAGCTGAGGAATGAGGAAGCGCATTAGGGAGAGAACTGCCTAACATGCTAGGACTGGATGGGAGGGACCTGTTTGCAGGCTACTGCTGGGCACCAAACTCTTGCTGGCTTCTTCTGTCAGCGTCGCTGATGCATCATTCAGACAAAGCCAACATGCAAAGCCAAACATGGATTACAAATCATTCTCTGCTCCCCTCAACACTTCTTTCAAGAGTCAGTATTACGAGCTGTAGCATACTGCCCAGTATTCAAGTTAGCATTTCCTAACCCACACTTTGGTGTTTATGGTTAAATTCCCAAATCTGCTATTTTCTTCCCTCTTTCAAGTCTGTCACTTAGGATGCCAACTCTACTCTTTATTAGATGTTCCAAGACTGCATGTTTTTCTGCTCCCTCTTTTTCTTATTTTGCCTTCAGCCTCCCAGAAAGAAGCCTCCATCTCAGAGGAGGTAGTACAGTGCAGCAGACTGTCAGGCCATAGATGCTACTGGCTCTCCCTGCCAACTCTCAGGGCAGGACCAATATTTTGTGCCAAACAAACATCTCTGTGTTTTTCATCCAAAAGCACTAGGACAGAGGCTGACAACAGTGAAGCAGAATGGATGCACAGTATGAACACATCTGTCAGTTGAACCACTTTGGCCATAAACCAGTGCTGAACAACAAGGACTATAGGAGCAGCTCACTCAGCCACAGACTTAATATTCTGGCTCCACTTGCCTACGCATTTTCTGCTCAAATCAAAGGCATTATCATCTTGTTTTGTGGCACTCACTGCAATGATTCAGGTCTCTAGGCCCTGGCACAGTGAAATAGCTGGGCTGAAAATACTTAGCTTTAATTGCTTTGGCATACAGAAAAGTATTGTGGTCCATGGTCATCACAGTATGGAAGTTGCATGGATGCCCATACTGCTCTGTTGCCACTTGGTCTAAGTCTTATGCTCCTAGAATGCTCCCAAAATTTAGGCACACTCCGGTATTATATTCATTTTACCCAGCTACAGTTCACTACCTGGGAGGCCCTCGTGCAGCTACAGCAGCTGCAGAAAGTGGACTCATCTCTACTGCTACATGGGCCACTTTAAACTGCTGGTAATAAACAGGGATGACAAGCTTCTTTACACCTAATCCATTACTTCCAGACCCACCACTGTCAGAATTCATAACTCTTGATCTGCTCTATTCATGGGAAAACAAGTTCCATTTTAGTATCTCTGTTACGGACCACAACAGATCAGGTGACATCTCTACTTTTTAGTAGTTAGCTGATACAGGGAAGTCCTATCTAGGTTAGCTTACCCTCTTATTTCAAAAGCAGTTGCTTTGTGACTCCAGAAGAAGCTAAAGGCTGTGGTGGGAGGTGTTCTGTGATTTAGGGTGACCCTAAGAAAAACAAAAATAAGATCCGTCTGCATGTCATTATTGATAGAGGGCCTGATGTAAGTAAGGGTCAGTAACAATTTGTGGAATAAACAAAACAAATCACAACAAAACAAAAAAAGGACTGGAGAGTTCACTACAGTCACTGGAGACATCAAGTGGAAGCTTCACAGATTTCCTTAAACTCAGCTGAAGTGAGAGAGAAATCCGGCAGAAAAAGAGAGAGAGGGAAATCTTCATTTAGAAAGCTATGAAGAGGGGAGTGGTAGGACAAGCAGCCAGACAATCTCAAAAGCCACTAAATCTCTGGAAAGAACTGTGTGGGGGGGGGGGTTGGGAGGGGGCAAGTCAGAAAAGCACTTAAACAACATCTTGTCATCAGTACTCCTAGGAAATTAGGAAATCCACTGACAACCACAGCATAAATCTCATTCCTGACCCTGACATGTCACTGACTGAGAGTGGGATCTGTAGCCAGTAGCCCTTTATGGGAGTAAGTAAGCTGCACATGATGGAAGTTCCTATGCTTCAGGTCTTCAGAAGGAAGAATTACCACATGGGGGACTAAGATCCACCTCTTTCTTAAAGAGAAGTGCTGCTTATAAACAGAAGCAATAGCACTGCCATTGACTCCAGTGAGTTGTCTTTATACTGCTGAAAGATCACAGAGCACTTTTCAAACTGTACCTAGTAAAACCCACAGAAGACAACACTGGGTGGAAGAAGTGCATAATTAAGAAACTCATCCAAAATGCAGAACATGCAAATAAGAACAGAACACTCGCCGGGAGTGGTACAGAGCAGCACACTTTTCTGAAGATTCAAAACTAAACAGTGGAAGAATTACCTTAAAAGCAGGAAATTCAGATGCATGACTATGTGGTTAGGCATTTAAGGCATACAAACCTGAAGAATCTATGGATCTAAGCAATTACGTGCTTTAAAATGATTCTGCTCAGCTGAAGTAACAGGAGTTTTGAGTTTTACAGTTCACACACAAATTCCAGTACCCGTTCCACCAGCCACATCAAACTCACTGAAAGCACAGAAGACTCCATGCTCTTCAGAAAGGGACATTCAGCACTCCCACACTTAACAGGCTAAAATAAGTAAAAAGTCACTTTCAATGAAATGAAATTACACACATCCCCAAGCTGACTTTACACTGAGCACTACGGTTGTTGGCATCTTTCTATAGAGACAGCCTGACAAAGCCTCTGAGAGCACCAGTTCAAGTGGACAGAAGCCACTGTCGGGGAGCCTGCAATATTTACCTGTAAAGCTGCTTCCTTATCTATGAGGACTCCACACAGTTCACACGATGTGATGCAGACAGATACAAATCCTTTCACACACAGACCTGTGAGAGAGCATGCACTAGTTTTACGATGCAAACTATAACGTCAAGCAGTGATCAACTCTAATCAGCTCTCATTTAATAGATTTTTATTAGCAACTGAGGCCACTGTGATGCCCCTTCACTACTACATAACAGCACACTAACTCTGTTCTCAATAACGGACAGAGAAGCATGATAGGTAGGTTCTTATTTCTATGTCTACAACTGCCATTTAACAGCGGACAGACTTTCACGTATATGTATATACACACACATTGCTCTCCCTCTACAATCACAGTAAAAACATGCAAGTTTAATGCAGAATAAAGACTAGATTTTCTCTATTCCCACTGCTGGAAATTAGTGCTACATAATTCATTCTAACATAAATATACTTGCCAAGACTCCATTAAGTACATTTAACAAAAAGTACAATTATTATCAAATCTCACCCCTCAAGTGCTCCTTTTTTTCTTTGAAATAAAGCAAAAGCCTGCTACCCCATCTCATTTAAGGTTTTTGATATAACCTATCTCCAAGAACCCAAATACAAGTACCAACTTAGATCTCTTTCATTTGAGAGGTGGGTGACCTCCTCCTAAGCTTTTCATTGGTGGTGGTGGTGTGTGTGTGTAATACGGAGGCAACAAACCATCACTTGAGTGTGAATTCAATCAAGAATTAAAATATCATGTGCTAGCCAGCCAAGCTAAACAGACGATGGTAGGGTAGATTCAGACAGAAAGTTCACTTTGCACCTGCCACACTAAATTCACCGTTATTACGGGCAGAGACTTGAAAGGCTAAACCAAGAAGCATACAAAAATCTGAATACACAAAGAAACCAAATACTGTTGAACAAATCCCACTTGATGCTGATTAATAGTAAGGCTGGCCAGAACCTGCTGTGATTTAAACTTGCACTCTGTTCATGCACAACTTCAGGGAAGACTGACAGAACTAGTAGCTGAGCCACAGGTGCAGGAGAAGCTGGCTGGATCCCTGAATTGCCTTCATGTCATGCAGTGATGTAGAACAGTCTGCATCAGTGCATGGTTGTTGGGAACAGTAGCCAACCAGCTAATCACACAGTGATCACTCACGTCTTTTGTTTGTTTTATGGAGAGAAAAAAAAAAAGTTTTACCAATTAGATTCAGATAAAACTTCTTTTAATCAGGAAAGAATATATATATTTATGAATGATGCTCAGTTAGAACCACAGTAAACCAAGAAGGCTTGTGACTTCAGGAGAAGTAGAAAGTTGCCACCAGCTAACATGCAAGACAGTAACCATGAGCCATCTGGCGAAGGTTCCTGTTAAGCTTGCCATAACCCCCTATGCTGAGGAAAGCAGAAGGGGAATCAGTTACATTCTGTCCTTGCCTGCAATTGTGTGGCCAAGCCTAGGAACAAACATTAAGTTTTCTAGCACAACCAGAAATTTTAACTAATTTTCAGAGTTTTCGGCAGCCCGTTTTACTCTTACTGCAACCCACAAAGCATGAGCTAAACTATTTAAAATAAAACTGATCTATTCAATTTCTGAAAGCTGAATTTATCCTCAAGCTTTATCGACCTTTGTTGTTGTTGTTTTTTTTTCCCCTTTGTTTCCTTCTGCACAAACTGCAACTGCCAGGAGGCTTCCCAGTCATCTAAAGAGCATCAGTAAACAAGAGCAGAGACAGATGGCTGCAGCTCAGTTTAAAACAACGCTACACCCAGTCTCTCTCCTGCACTGCTAGTGCTCCCTGAAAGATACAAACACGTGCATAAGACCAAACAAGAATGCAGTAGTCCCAGATAGAAAGTCAAGTACATATCTGTAATCAGATAAGGAAGAAGTCACTGTGAGGACAGGATGTTGAGGTTCTACGTACAATCAAATTCATTTCTACTGTACGGTCTTTTCTAATCAAATAATTGGTTGCAAGGATGGCAGAGGGTGAGAGGATTTCTCCTGTTATTGCTCCCAGAAGTACTGCTGGCAAAACAAACAAGTGGAAAATCAGCAGGGAAAGTAAAACCAAGAATCTCCTTTCAGCAGTTACCTTACACCAAACTTACAGAGGCTGAGAAAGTAACATCTCTGATAGACCTCTCATTCATCTGCCTCTTCAAGAATTTAATCACATTAACAAATAGGTTACCTCCTTATTAAAAGAACAGATTTAAAGAATACAAGGCAACTCATAGATTTAGAATGACCAAAGTCTATCAAAACAACCACACCACTCTTCTGTTCCTGGATTTGATTGCTTCTTCATTTACTGCATAGAAGACCAACAGCAATGTTAACACAAGATACTGTCTACAATAATGTACAATTACGTATTTTGCCTTGCTAAAAAGATTGAGATGTCCACATACATTCAACGTTTCCTTGAATCAACACAGATCACTTCTTCTACCACCTCAAAATCCACTGCATTTTCACAGACGTTTGCATGCCTGAATGTTTTACACAAGCATGAATTCAAACATGGCCCATTATTCCCCAAACTGAACTTCTAATTCTCCTAAAATTAAATTAGGAGCACTCCCTCAGGGCTTCCTGATACTCATAGTTATTCCCTCACTTAGTGACAGCAGAAAGCTTCAGCAGGGTTGCACAATCATCACTTCCAATCAGCTATAATTGAAGAATGACAGAATGATAATCTGGTGCACCAATTAATACAGGCAGGAAAAAAACAAGACTGTGGAAAGAGTATGATTATTGGTAAAGCTCCAGCAAAACCCTCAGGCTGTAGCATGTTGACATGCTACCACCTCCGAGGCAGAGTTTGACTCCTCAGTGAAAGAGTAAGAGGAAAGGAGTGATCTGTTTATGAATACTGAACAGTTCTGGCCCCCTTTTACCTCAGCAATCACACTAAATCTTAAGAGAGCTGACAAACATTGGACCCAGCTGATCCTCTCGAGAAGACTGAAGAGCAGACTGAGGGGTACTGCTGCAGGACTTCTGAAACAGAACAACTACAGGGTAAACAAATTTTTCATATTAAACAGTTTCCCCTCTCTGAGTGATTCAACCAGGTTCATCTAGAAAACTGCTCCTGTGAATGCCTATGACGCCACTTCCTGCTCCGTACGTTTAAAATAAAATAAAAAGCTGGTACACACCTGCATCTCCATGGAAGAGGCTGTCTTGGTGACATCTCCCAGAAGGCAAATCTCCATCGCTTGGCCAGATCTGTCCCGTTTTTCGTACTCCCACAATAGTAGCCTCAGATACAATGACCTGCTGCTGCCTGTGCCGTTTCTGAGACTGGGGAGTTGGCGGGCTACTGCTATCAAAGGACTGCTGAGAGTTCTGGGAGGGAGAACGGCTTTTATCCCGATACATGCGGTAAGTGGTGGGACTGGGGGAGACGTGGCTGGACTGTCCTGAAGAGAAATCTTCCTCACTGGAGGTAAGGTTCTCATTAGAACTACAATCAGGAGTATATCCTCCTCCAATGTCTTCAAAACTCCTGGGAGAATAAGATCTTCTGGGCCAAGTGAGATGTTTCTCCTGGTCTGTTGTACCCTGATTTCTCAGGATAGGTCCTTTCCCTTCTGTGTCCCCCATCATTCCACCAACGTAGATACTTTGATAGGGTTGAAAGTCCATGGGCTGCCAAGGTGAGCGGTTACTGCCATTGGCATTTATCAGATTATCTTTGAGAAATCTGGGGTTCAGTTCAGCATCTTCATATTCTCCATCGTAGCCAAAACTGCTCTCTGAGGACCTTCCCCTGTAAGCAGGCCTCTGGAAATCGCTGAAGCTGGGTACCACGTTTGAAGGAAGGGAGTGTAAGGACTTTTTGCGTTCCATTTGCATGGCTTGACTACCAAGAGAGCTTATTTTATCAGAAACATCTTTATCGTTGACTTTCACTAGACCCTTCTCATGATGGTACTCCATGTTTACATAGAAGGGTTTTTCAGCAACATCCTTGTTATCTCCAGAGTGATGTGAATTGCCCTTTTTAATCCTCTCAAAATTGGACCTTAGGGCTGCCACACTCGTGCTGTTCCCCCTGTCCTTCGAAATAGGCTCAAACAATCCCTCCTTCTCAGCAGACCCCACAAGCCTGCGAGTGGAAGATGATCTGTGTTTTGAAGGAGACCCATCTGCATCACAGCGACTTTCTGGATCTTCTACAACTCTCTTCAGTTTCTCTTCACCATAGTACTTACATCTGTCCTGTTCTCCCTCTCCATGATGGGGACTGTCCAAAGGTGACAGGTCTGACCCATCGCTCTGCGTAGACAGCTTCCGCAGAGAAGGTATCCTGGGCTTGAACTTTTCCTCCCCATGGTGTGACTTGCTTTTTTCATGTTCATCTTGGTCAGCAGACTGGTGATGAGGCAGGTCTTGGATCTGCTGGTCAGCACCTCCTTCAGGCAACTGAGAAGCACGTTTAAAGCCCCACCTCTGTCTATCATAGCTTTTTTTCTCCTTTGCCAGAAGAGTCTGCAGGTAAATCATGCGGAACCTCTCCTTGTTGACCTCCATCTCCAGTCTCCGGATAGATGCTTTGCACATCTCCAGCTCCTGTTCAATGTCTCCTACAGATTTCAGCTCCATTTTAGGAGGCTCAGAGTCCGCAAATTGTGCTTTCCAAGCCTCTACAAACCCCACAGGGTCCACCATTTTGCATACAGGAGTAAGTGGAGAATAAGGGAAGGAAGCTGGAGAGAGATAGGTGGAGAGAATAAACCAACCGGATCTCACATGTAGAAGCAGAAACAGCTCCGACAGGGTCAACTCAACGCGTTTCTTTCACGGTTCACGAAGAGAAACTGGGAGGCAAACGGCGATCCTCGGAACAATCTCTCTTCGTCTCCTCCACCTCTTGCCTTCCTCAGCCCCCGTAGGCTTGCTACTCTCCCCCCGTCATAACCGATCTTTTGCTAGCGAACAACAATGCTCCCACCCCGGCGACTCCATAGCACTTCAAAGAGGGGTGGACAAAGGAGCAGGCTCGGGGCGGGGGAGAAAAGGTAAATATCGCCTCCCACCCATCCACCCACCTCCTGCCGCCGCCGTCCCGGCCACGGTCCTCAGCGCTGCCGCGCTCGGGAGCCCTCCGCTCCGTCCTCCCCTCGCCGGCCCNGGCTGCCCCCGGCTGCCCATCGCGCGGCCCGGCTCTGGCGGCGGCACCCCGAATCGCAGCGCTGCGGAAGGGGAGGAGAGGGAAGGAGCCGGGCGCGGCGATTGACACGGCGCTGGGGCCTCTCTTAAAGGGGCAGCCCGGGCCGGCGGAGGGAGGCCGTGCCCGCGGGACCCCGCCGGGTTTGGGGGAGCCGGCCCGGAGCCGTTCGCGCCGGCACGCTCGGAGGCGGCTGCGAGGGAGACAAAGGCGTCGGTTTGCACAACGTGTAATGCCCGTCAGCTCGCGCTTGCGGCCACGGACATGAGCACCACGCGAGACAGGCGCGAGTGGACCTAAGCTCGGACAAGGCACGTCCCTGCGTGCACGTGTACCGCTCCTACATCCACGCCCTCGTGTACCGCGTATAAACAGCAGCACGGCTCTGCGCTCTCACTCGTGCTCGGAGCAGCACTCCCCTCAGGCGCAGAGGCAGCTCACCTTCAGAGGTCACGTTTGCTCCCACAACTGCAAATGCTATTTATGAGTAGGCACTTCATTCACTCAAGCCTTCGTTCACGATCAGGTATATCAATAAATGACAAGCTGGTACTCAAAATCGTGGTGATACTGGTAACCAAGCCCGCTTTGTTCCATTATTAGTCACACTTCTGCCCTATATATCATGCTAGCCAAAACAGTTCAGAGCACCGCTCTCCAGCTCTGGGTGAAGGGTGCAGAGCTGTGAACAGAAGTCTGGCTGCTTACTGTACTACTGCTTCTCAAACCATGGTACATAGCCTTGCTCAAGCCCTTTCCACACACTAATTCAGCCTCTGAAAAAGTGGAATTACAGGTATATTTATTACCAGCCTTCCTTATTAGACAATGAGAGAAAAGTGAAACACTGCACATCTCAGTATCCCTCATAAGCCTGGTCCTTTTGTGTCTGATGGGACGAGCCACCAAAGTGACATAATCTTGTCTCATATATTGTATGAGAAAAGATGGTGCAGTACAGCCCCAGCCGTAACTCATACAGTTCCTTAAGAACAAGAAGCACAAGTCCAGAGGAGCAGATCTCTTACCTTCAAAACATGCAATGCTTCAAAATCTGCTAAACCATTTTCCTCTTGTGTTCTAATACGACACAAAGTATTTCAGCCACCACAGCTCATCGTGTGCTCAGCTTCAAATCGCTCATCCCCTTGCAGTTTCTTTCCTGGCCTCAACCTCTTTTCCTGCAGTCGTTTTCTCAGCTTTTAACACACTGGTTGATCTACATGGAGAACAGATTATAATCAAAATCACAATAAAATCTGTATACCTAATCGATAGCTACACAAGGCTTCCAAGAAACCTCAGTGTTTCACAGAGAGCCAGTGACTGGCTCTTTGCTGTTGCTGCTGTTTGCTGTTTGCTTGCCCTCGTGCCAGTTCAACCACTGCCATTCTGACGTGCAGTGTATTTCTGGTGAGGTTAAAATTAAGATAGTACTACCGTGGCTGTAATATTGNTCCCGGCTATTGTGCTGTCCTCCGGGCGCACACGCTCTCCGGAGCGTCGGCGCGTCCCGCGGCGGGCCGTGCCGCTACCCCTCAGTGCCCGAGCGCCCCGCGGCCCCGCGGGAGCCCCCTCGGCGCGGCTGTGGCGGCGGCTGGCGGCGCGGCTCCGGCGGCTGCCCCCGGCTGCCCATCGCGCGGCCCGGCTCTGGCGGCGGCACCCCGAATCGCAGCGCTGCGGAAGGGGAGGAGAGGGAAGGAGCCGGGCGCGGCGATTGACACGGCGCTGGGGCCTCTCTTAAAGGGGCAGCCCGGGCCGGCGGAGGGAGGCCGTGCCCGCGGGACCCCGCCGGGTTTGGGGGAGCCGGCCCGGAGCCGTTCGCGCCGGCACGCTCGGAGGCGGCTGCGAGGGAGACAAAGGCGTCGGTTTGCACAACGTGTAATGCCCGTCAGCTCGCGCTTGCGGCCACGGACATGAGCACCACGCGAGACAGGCGCGAGTGGACCTAAGCTCGGACAAGGCACGTCCCTGCGTGCACGTGTACCGCTCCTACATCCACGCCCTCGTGTACCGCGTATAAACAGCAGCACGGCTCTGCGCTCTCACTCGTGCTCGGAGCAGCACTCCCCTCAGGCGCAGAGGCAGCTCACCTTCAGAGGTCACGTTTGCTCCCACAACTGCAAATGCTATTTATGAGTAGGCACTTCATTCACTCAAGCCTTCGTTCACGATCAGGTATATCAATAAATGACAAGCTGGTACTCAAAATCGTGGTGATACTGGTAACCAAGCCCGCTTTGTTCCATTATTAGTCACACTTCTGCCCTGTATATCATGCTAGCCAAAACAGTTCAGAGCACCGCTCTCCAGCTCTGGGTGAAGGGTGCAGAGCTGTGAACAGAAGTCTGGCTGCTTACTGTACTACTGCTTCTCAAACCATGGTACATAGCCTTGCTCAAGCCCTTTCCACACACTAATTCAGCCTCTGAAAAAGTGGAATTACAGGTATATTTATTACCAGCCTTCCTTATTAGACAATGAGAGAAAAGTGAAACACTGCACATCTCAGTATCCCTCATAAGCCTGGTCCTTTTGTGTCTGATGGGACGAGCCACCAAAGTGACGTAATCTTGTCTCATATATTGTATGAGAAAAGATGGTGCAGTACAGCCCCAGCCGTAACTCATACAGTTCCTTAAGAACAAGAAGCACAAGTCCAGAGGAGCAGATCTCTTACCTTCAAAACATGCAATGCTTCAAAATCTGCTAAACCATTTTCCTCTTGTGTTCTAATACGACACAAAGTATTTCAGCCACCACAGCTCATCGTGTGCTCAGCTTCAAATCGCTCATCCCCTTGCAGTTTCTTTCCTGGCCTCAACCTCTTTTCCTGCAGTCGTTTTCTCAGCTTTTAACACACTGGTTGATCTACATGGAGAACAGATTATAATCAAAATCACAATAAAATCTGTATACCTAATCGATAGCTACACAAGGCTTCCAAGAAACCTCAGTGTTTCACAGAGAGCCAGTGACTGGCTCTTTGCTGTTGCTGCTGTTTGCTGTTTGCTTGCCCTCGTGCCAGTTCAACCACTGCCATTCTGACGTGCAGTGTATTTCTGGTGAGGTTAAAATTAAGATAGTACTACCGTGGCTGTAATATTGGCGGACGTATCACATCACAGGGATCTGTTATGAACCTGGACACTACTTTTAATACGGTACCATTGGTTTTGCTGTTGTTGTTGTTGGTTTTTTTTGTTTGTTTTTTTTTGTTAATTATTTCTGGAGTGTTTTCTATTTGAGCTCACTTTTCTCACATCTGTGCCATTTCCAGGTGCAGCAAGAATTCTAGTGAACCACAGGAGGCATTTCTGTGTGCACAATTAACTTGTGGTAAGTACAACTGCACCCTCTGTATTTATTGAGGGACTACAGCAGAAATTCCAGTGGCCATTCAAGTGATCCTTTATGCACTCATTTTAAGAGGGTACAAAATTTCATTAAGGCCACAGCGTCAGACACAGATACGTGGTTTGTAACGGAGAATTGCTGTGCTGAGGCTTAACAACAAGCGTACCCAGCACACACACCCTCTGCTGGCTCGCCCGGCCTTTCCAGCAGCAGCAAAGCGAGCACCGAACTGACCGCGGAGCTCCCTCCTGTGGGAAAAAGAGCCGGTGCACTTGGCGTTTAGAGCGCTGGAGCTTCTCAGTGGTTTTGGTTTTGTTTTTTCCTTCCTTTTTTCTTTCTTTCTTTCTTTCTTTTTTTTTTTTAAAATCATCATGACCCAGCACGAGAGAATCAGGAGTTTTTGTAAGAAAAAAAAACAAAAAACAAACAAACAAACAAACAAAAAAAAAACCAAGCACATAAATGGAGGCTTTTTAAGGAGAAATAAATCCTGATTTCTGATTAATATGTGGTTGAAATTAAGGAACTATCTTTGTAGAGTAAGGCAGCACTCACTTTTGTGGTAGTTTGACATGACCTAAGTCCTGTCCAGCATAAATTATACTATGATATCAGGAACAAGGAACTCTCTTCCTTAGGAGTCAGAGAATGGCAGTGAGATGAGGCTGACTTGGGGACCAAAAGGGAAGATAGGAATCACACAAGAATATGAAAGAAACCATCCCAAGTGTCACATAATCACTCAAAAGGAAGAAATAATATCACTAAAGGTGAAAACAAGAGGTTCTTACAGTGAAAATGACTCTTGACTGTTTTTTGATTTGTTATCAGTGTTTTTTCCTTAGAGAGATGCATTCTTATTTAAATAGAAACTCATTAACTGATCAGCCTGTATTTAAAAAAGGCAAGAAACAGCATAACAGAAGTACTTCTTTGGGGAGATAATTACACCTGCTTTTTAACTCTGCTTCAGACTCATCATGAATTCTACATTGTGCAGTTTCTTATCTGCAAATTCCACAAGGAAAGGGTACTGAAATTGGTGCCATGAACACTATGAAGGCTGCACCTGGTAAAAAAAAAATTATGTTTTAGCTTGCCTCCATTCAGAGTTAACAGAATTAGTCTGACATTGCTTCCCACATTACGAAGGCTTTCCAAAGCAAATGAAATTGCTGATGGAATGGATCAATAAAGCATAGATGCAACACAGACAAGATAAAAATATTTAAGAACTTGCAATCTGATATTTGTTTTCCCTCCCAAGGTTAGATTTCCTTTGTGCTTTCCTAAGCAACCCATCAATTGTAAGATCTAAGATTCATTTTCGATGATCAATTATTTATACTTTGCAGGGGCAGCCTCACAGGGGCTTAAAAAAAAAGTCTGAAAGCATTCATCATAGCTTGGAGGGAATCAGGCCATCTCCAGAGGACAGTCACTAACAGACAAATGTAGCTTTGCATAAGTTTTTGGAACTACAGAAGATACAAACCAATAATGACACCAAGCAATGTACTTAGCCATTAGAAAAACCGTCCCAGTTGGTTTTCAAAACAGCACAACTACTTTGCTGAAGAGATTTGATCTCTGGTTTTGTATGAGAACTGTGATCAGCAACAAAAGTCTGAGATTTATTTTATTTATTTCAAGAAAAAAATAATTGAAATCCTAAGTTTTATACCTATTTTTTTATTTACTTCTGATTCATTTTGCAGTTGTATAAACTGACACTGTGTCTGCCTTGAGACCTAGCACCTACAGAGCACAGACAGGAATAAATCCTCCAAAACCTGCCTTTTAACCTCCAGCACCATTATCAATGCTCCTAGGAAGGAGACAGACCAGTTTGTCTGCTCAGTACCAGTCATGCAAACCCACAGGAACGCACTACAGGTATAGATAATACTCAGCTGAAGGACTGCTGCTGCAGCCACACTGAACTTGTCCACCCTACAAGTACATTACTGTCCTTCAAATGACAGGAACTCTTACTGTGTCCAAGTTTTCTTCTCTGACACACTTAAGGAGTGCTCAAACTGCATAACAAGACATCTGCTTATGTCCAAAAAGTAGAGATGCAAGGAAAATTTGGTCAGAAGTCCAGGGTCAGGCCTGTTCATCACAGGTAGCTATAGCCTTGAAACACATCTTTAGAATAATAACTATTAAGGGATTATTTCCTCTTACAAGAAAGTCTTTAACAAAGAAACAAACTGAGAATAAATCGATGGTAACACAAAATTCTGACTTTCAGATTAGTTCATAGAACATTTTCCATATGAAAATGAAGGATTGAAATACTATTTCTAAGACCTTCTACCAGTAATCTGAGGTTAGCAGTACCCATACACACACAGCACAGTTTGAAACAATGGTTATGTGGCTCTACTGGGCTTGTAAAATTGATTCTGAAAAACATTACACAAATGCACTGTTTTGTATACATACATAATACACAGCAGTAGAGTGAAACATCTTTTTCTGCTCTCGTTCAATCTCAGTAAGCACAAAGATCATGGCTATGGTGCCCACTCAGTATAAGGCATGGTACAAGTGGAGTGTGTATTCATCATCTTGTGAAAGAGATGAAGGTCAGAATAATACACATTCAGATAAATAACTCCTTACGTATCCACACATATTCATCTTCTCCACCAACTGCTACACTTTTGTCCTTGCCAACAGAATCAATTGCCAAAAAAAAGATTGACTTAAACAAGCAAACAAAAATCCTAGATCTCTATTACATTACTTCAAAATGCTCTAGTTTACATCATAAAACATGGAAAAAATGAAAGTAATTAAAAGGATGTAAGCTATCTTTCCTCCCACTTTTTCTTAGGAAACAATTTCTGAGAAAAAGTCTGGCTAAGAATCTAGAATATTTTTAGCTTAGAATCATATACTCATTTAAATTGGACTAGATGACATTTAAAGGTCTCTTCCAATGCCTCTGTAATGAACAGGGACATCTACAAGTCAGATTATGTTGCTCAGAGCCCTGCCCAGCCCTGAATGTCTGCAGGGCTGGGGCACCACCACCTCTGGGCAACCTATGCCAGTGCCTCACCGCCCTCATTGTTAAAAACATCTTCCTTCCTTACATCCAATCTAAACCTTTTCTCTTTAAGTTTGAAACCATTTCCCCTTGTCCAGTCACAACAGACATGCTAAAGGGTCTGCCCACTTCTTTCCCATACTCCCTCTTTAGATTCTGAAGGGCAGCTCTCAACAATCCCTGAATCCTTCTCTTCTCCAGGCTGCACAGCCCCATCTCCCATCCTGTCCTCATAGCAGAGGTGTTCCATCCCTTGGATCATGTTTGTGTTCTTTCACTGGGTGCACTCCAACAGGCCCATGTCTCTCCTGTGCTGAGGACTCCACATCTGGACTTCACACTGTATGCCAGGTGAAGTCTCACCAGCACTGAGGAGCAGGTTCCCTTCCCTTGACCTGCTGTCCATGCTGGATATATAGATTATCAAATGCCTATCTTTATTTTCTGTTTTCCAGGTATTGGACTTTCTGTAATGACTGAACAAACATCTTCAGAAACTGTAACCTATAACTAGTTATAGATTTTCTTATCTCTTGCCAGTTGCAGTATGAAATTTAGAACATTACAGAACATGTTCCATGCTTTCCTATGTAGCATAGTATGTGATGCTGGATTAGAGTATTAGAATTAAAAAGCTATAAGCTGCTAATACAGAGTTTTCTAGAGGAGCAGTCTTTCTATTCAGCAAGATACACTAATTTCATTCCTCTATAATTTTTATGTATTTCCTTTTAACTTTTGTACTTTTGCAATTGCAATCTAATTACCAAAAATCAATCATACTAACACAATCACATGTATGGAGAATATATTTATAATGTAATTTCAGACAACGTTATTTGCCATTCAAATTTCTGCCAATGTAATTTGACAGCAGGAATGATTTTTTACAACAGCAGTATCATCTGACTCAGTCATTCCTGCCCAAAGAGTAGGAGATCTTCACAAAGCTGCTTTACTTGTGTGAAATTCAGCGGTGCCTAGAGCTATCTCCCTGCATTAGGCAATGACTGTAATTTCTAATTAAGTGCATACGATTAAATCAAAAGGTATTTGAGAAGGCAGAACTGGAGCAATGATTTTTGATCCAGCCAGTATGCCAAGTATCAGCAGCATGCCCAAAGAGCACGATCTACAGTAAGTATACAGTAATGATGTCCTCTTATGGTAAACAACTTGGGACTTAACAAACGTGTCTACTTAGGAAAACTCCACCACCTTCCAGCTATCTAAATCCACCTATACTTTTAAAACTTTTCACAAATTGGCAAAAGTTCTTTCTCTGCTATTATAGCTTCCATTAAGCAGTGGAGCAAATTACTCCTATCATCAAGTGATCAAATTATCTTGTCCAATAAAGGCAGATAAAGTTACTAAAAGTTTAGCAAGAGTACCGAATCTAACCTTACCAGCTCAGAATTCCTACCACAGGTAGGCATGACTGTGAATGAGACTGCATATGGTTCCAAAATCATGTTACATTACTATAAAGGGGAAAAAAAAAAAAAGAGAATATAATGCCAATGATTATTGTTAGCAACTAAACAGAGCTGCTGTGTAGACAATATTCAAAAAAGATCAGCACAAAGAATTCTGCATTCGTCATGCACCATTATGAGACTATTCTTTCCTTTTCAACATGCTGAAAAATTATAGCATTATTATCTGGTAGCATTTTTTAAATAATAAGCAGCCAGGATAAAACAGCAAAGTTCCTATCAGGACTTCTCCCAGGCTTCTAAATATCTGAATATTGGGCTTTGATTCTCTAATGGAAAAGACAAAACACAGATTGTTTTGTGGTTAGAGAAATCACAATGAAAACTATGCAGCCTGTGTTTGTGTACTTTCATAACTTCCTTTTTTTTTTTTTTGTTTTAAGTGGTGTTTTTGTAGCAGTTTTAATGAATTTGCAATGCATAAAAGCAAGCTAGAAGAATAATTATTTTTTTTAATGGCAAAAAACACGGAGAGCACACTTTATTGTGAAATGCTGTTTGTATTCTGCTCCCATGAGAATGCAGCTTCAGTATTCAAGAGTTCTAGAGAATTATCAAAACCCCACATGATAGCAGTACATTTTTCACTACAGGTTTTTCTGGCAGACAGGTGAGCACATGGTGCTGGCAATGTCTACTTGCATTGAGACAAGGATGTCATATTTCTAGTACATGGAGAAAAGTGTATATAACATTTGTATGTGCAGCACAAGCCTTCAACAAGAGAATTCTCAGAAAGGAAGTTTGAATAATACTTTTTTCCCTCATTTCTAAAAATACAACTTGGGCTTTTAGAGCTTTTGTTGTTGCAGGTGCTCTTTGCTGGACTACAGAGAAGTGTGGCACTTGCAAAAAGAGTTGGAAGTCAGCAGCAACTTGAGCTCTCTTGAGCATTGCCTTCTGGGATTTCCATCAGTTTCTGTTCCAGCTCTGTAAAAGCCAAAAAAATATAAACTCAATTCATAAGAAATAATATCATCTAGTATTAAAGGTAACAAGAGCTGAATGAAGCCCCAGTTACTCAGGTAGGCATTGAAGTTAATATGCTTGCATTTTTGTGAGACAGGCTTCAGCACTCAAAAACCTCCCCAGTCCTTGAGATCATAAAAATGCAAAATACAGACAAGCAAAACGTAACATACTGATGAGGTTTCCTGTCCCAATTTGAGCCACGTGCCCTGTGGTTTTCTCCAGTTCCCTTATCATGGACTGTTCAAAGGCCAAGGCAGCAACTCGGGAGAAGAACTCTTTGACATTTTCCCCTAGGAAACAGAACAAAAATGATGCACTTCTGTTTTGCAACTGCGCATCGGTGCATGATCAGATATGAATAAGTACACCTGTGAACAGACCGCTGCTTAGTACTATGAAGGATCAGACATCTCCAACAATCTGTCTTCTGTTCTGATCACTGCAGGTAGAATTTCTCTCTTTTTTTCCCTACTCTAGAATAATGTACCCTTTTTTTTTGTCTCTTTTTTTGTTTGGTTGGTTGTTTTTGTTGTTTCTTTGGTTCTTTTAAATTCAGCAACATAGAGGTTTCAGTTTTTAGCATAATATTTTCATTCCTAATCAAGTAGAAGTGCATACATGTGTTTACATAATTATCCATGAATTAAACATGCTTATACATTGCAGTAGCATAGGCACACCTTTCTGTAAACACAACAACGAAAGCACACATACAGATGCTTAACTAAAATTCAACCATTAATAAATCTGAAGTCTCCAAAAACAATAAAATGCAACGAGATTTAAAAAAAGTCTTCATTTCAATACATAAGGAACTTCAACTTCTTTTCATTTTAACATTAGCTTCTCTGGTTACATTATTTTTATGTCCTTTTTAGTAACTTACCTGTTTTGGCTGAAACTGACCAGTACTCTGCCTGCATGTCGTTGGCAAATCGGATAGCATCTAGCTCTGTCCTTTCACAAACAGCATCTGACTAAGTAAAAATCAAAGAACAACTTTAACATAAGAAATATGCTGATAATAATACAGAAGTAGTGCTAGCACCCATGTTGTGATACTTCCAGCTTTCACAGTAGCACTTCTGTCCTTGTCTGAGAACTTGTGCAATCAGGCACTACTGCTGAATTGTTCAGATGCTTGGAAGAGAAATTACTTAGCATTGTTTTTAAATTGAAAGTCTCCATCTATCTTCTATTACACTGAAGCAAAATAACTAAGAAAGGTGACAGTTGAATCTAGCTATACAGTTTGGTAGAGGTCAATACAGAAAAGAGCACAATTACTGGTCTTAAAATTTTTATTACAATCTATTGTTTTTAGCAGGAAGTTACAAGGCTGACTAATTGCAATAACTTTTTTGGTTTAATCCTTCTTACCTCTGTCTCACATCATTTTTTTCTACTCTATTTTTAATATGCTCAAATACAAGGTTTTCTCCCCCCACCTCCTGCCTTTGTTAATTTTTTTTTTAATTTCTCATCTCTTTTCAGACTTCTTGCCCCTTTAATAGATTTTTCTTCCTTGTACTTTATTTCCCCACTCATTTGCTATCTGTGATCAATCCTATCAGTATCTTGCTATTTGCTCACCACCAAATCTTTTTTTGTTCCAACCAGAAAGATGAAAATGGAATTTGGATCATTTTCCTTCAAAGCATCTTCCAGCCACTGCCTGAAAAGCAGAACAGAGATGAGAGAATCAAACAGAGGAAGTATGGAGTATGTGAGACAGA